>VZRV01009163.1:621115-647000 GCA_013398115.1 Falcunculus frontatus
CATTTGGATGTGCATTTGGATGTGCATTTGGATGTGCATTCCAGCGTGCTCCACCTGGACAGAGTGCACCAAGGATCCTTAAAATAAATACCAAGCTAAAATCCCCTTTTCCCTTCTAACCGTGTTTGGCTCTTGATTTTAAGACCAAGAAAAGCCATCAGTACAAGTGACTCAAGAAGGGATTTCCTCCCTCACATCTGTGCTGCAGCCAGCCCCGTGGAGCTCCTGTGCAGCTGGGAGAGCTGCAGGGTGGGCACTGTGTGCACATCACTGTCACTCAGGGCTGAGCTCACCGTGGGCACGCCTCAAACAACCCGTGCAAATCAACACCCAAACCTCTGCCAGCAAGGGAAATGTTCATTCCACAGCCCCTTCCTGACCCTTGCACCAGTTCAGGTCTCTCTGCTCATTATTCCCCTCTGGCTCACAACGGATTTTGGGCCAGGCTTATGTTTGAGGGAGGTTTCATCTTCCAGCCCAGGAGGCTCCATATCCACACCTCTGGCCTTGGGTGTACCAACATTTTAGCACCTTTTGCTGACAGACTCTGGTTTTGCTCTGTACATTTGTTTTTGAATCTAAACTACCGTATTTTTAAATGAAATCAAGTTTTTGCCATTCAGTTGTGAACGGGGTCATACCAAATGTAAAATAAAAGTGCTGATCAGCTGTCTGGAACACCGAGGTGACCGAGGCTGTTTCCCAGGGCCTGGGCTCCAGGAGATGGCACTGCCAGAGCCCAGGCTGGCAGCTCACTGCTTCAACAGAACACAAGTAAGATGCCCATTTGTTCTAGAATCGTGGAGCACTTCCAGTGCTTTTCCTCAGGAGAAATTCATCAAAGGAGTAAAATTCAACAACTTAATATTAACAAAAAATGATTCGTTTTCACAGTGAATTCAGTGGAAAGCTGCTTAATTCCCCAACCAAGCATCACAGAGTTCCAAATGTGCCCCTCAACTTCTTGTTGAACAGATGCAAACTTTAAAGTTTAATCCCTGCTTAACACTTTTGATATTTTTAAAGATACACCTGGACCATTCTCCAATAGCCTGGCTCGACTCACAAAAACAACTCTAGCAATTCAAGAAGTCTTAGATGTGGGAGTAAATCTTGGTACAGTGCCATGAGTATAAGTCAGACTTTAATAATTGACAACACAAAACAAAATGCTAAACCCTGACATTTAGTTAACCATTGAAGGCACTGCTCCCACTGAAGCTGAGGGAGCCTCTCACTGGAATGTGTAATTAATTGGAAGAAGAGAAAAACCACACCCCAGTGTGACTCTTCCATACTTCAGGCAAATGGAAAAAGAAATCCATTTATAACTTCACTTTGTTCTTTCATCCTTATTTAATGAGTTGTCTGATTCAATAATCCAGCATTAACTACAATTCTTTAAGGCTGGGTTTTCCCCATTCCCCTCAGAATCCCCCACATGCCCCAGTCCTGATGTACAAAGGCACAGATCCGCCAAGCTACGTGTTATTTCTCCTCCTGTTCCTGATCCCATGAAGAACACCAAACTAGTTTTCACTCTGAATCCCAGTTCCATGTAATGAGAATGCAAAAATATAAATAATGCAAAGTTTGTCGTTTTCTCAAACCTAGCAAGAAAAAGCCTGCCTTTGCCCACAGAGGAGAAAGGGAGCTGGTTACTGTCAACAGTAGGTGCTGCTTCTGTCAAATAAATTAACTGTACTTCAAAATGATGGTGCCATGTCAGCCTCCTCATCTCCATCTCCAACTCTATATCTCAAGGGAGTGCATCTCAGAGCACGTTACTAAAGCACAGGTGTGGGTGAGCTAAACCACAAAAATAAACACCCAAGCTGCCTTCAAAATCCAACTGTGACCCACGGAGAGGGGGAACACAAAGGTTAAGCTGCTGCCAGAGCAAATCACTGCTGAGCTGCCTCAGCACAAAGTTCTCTGCAAATGAAGCCACCTGTGGGTGGATTCAGAGTTGTGGCTGCATTTTAACCCTCGTGGGTGCTGCCCAAATCCCTGCTCGGGGTCAGGATGGGGCTGTGCCACCCAGGCAGTGCCACGTGCTGCCCAGTCCCGTCCTCTCGGCTCCCACATCAGGGGAGAGGGCAGCAGATGGAGACTTCCCTCTCATCCTGGAGCTGACAGCTAATGGCTGCTTTAACTTTCACACGGAGCAATTTCTGCCCTCTGTGACGCCTCTGTCACTCCAGTGCCTGTCAAACACCCGCAGGACTTTAGCTGAGAGCACAGCTTGGCCCCAGGGGTTTTGATGACAACGGGAATCTGAATTAATTTGCCCAGCCAGAATGATAGTTCAAGAGGTATAAAAGCCTCAGAATCATGAGGTTCACATAGCTGCAATTAGAATATTTGGCCAGCTATGATAAAGTTTACAAAGCAGAGTTTATGTCCTACAGAATCTGGAGAAAAAGCCTGCAAAAAGTTTGTCGTTTTCTCCCAACAGCAGCCACTTATTGCTGCATTTGTTGAGCCTGGACTGAGTTGTTTATTTACTCTGTGCATTTCTTAGTATAAAATATTCAGAGTTTATCCTAAGCAATCCGTGGTTTGGTAATGATTGTTTCCCAGGACTGGGATCGATGCCCTTTGCAGTTCTGCTCTCAGAGCAGCCAAATGCTAAGCCATAGAATTGTTTTCTTCCTCTGAAGTAGCAGCTGGTGCCTTGGAAGACACCATAAGCATCTCTGCCGAAATCTGTGTAATTGCACATGTCGGTGTGGTCTGTTCTGAACGTCTCCTTCTCCCAGACAAAACACTGTTTTCTCAAGCTGGCTTTGAAGACTGTATGTGTTCAAAAATAGCTTCAGGAAGGCACACACATATATTTTGCTATAAACTGTGTACAACGTGTGCTGTATACAGAATATTAATTCCTCAATATGTGATTTTGTGAGACTGCCTCGCTGGCATCGTTATTGCTATACATGGAGCTGGTTTGTGTGCAAATATAACTCTAAACACAAAGTTTTAGCTTGGCACAATCCTGAAACAATATAGATTTCCACCTGTTGCTGTGTAACAAGAGTGGCTGTTAAGCTAAATCTTTAATATGCAGTAAGTGGCTGTGGCCCTCTGTTCTGATCATAATTTGTCAAGCTAGAAAACTAATTAGCAGAATCTGGTGACCTGGATGTCAGAACCTCTGCTATTTCAACAAAGAGCAAAATCCTTAATTCAACAGCAGACATATTGTAGAGAGATCTGATGGACCCTCCTGCCCATCTCTAATGACTCATAAAGATGAACTTTGCGTGGGGACAAAGAGAATGGGTTTTTTGTCCAAAATAACCAGAAATTGTAAGAAGCTCTAATTTATAAGCTTGATGAACTGCAAACAGCTCGATGATAATTCATTATCGCCCTAGCTCAGGCATATCTGTCTACAGATACAAAAGACAAGATGTTAAGACAAGACAACTCTTTCTTGCCAATAAATCCTCCTGGGCCAGGAGTGTCCCTGTCATCGCCGTGGCTCGACTGAGACACAGCCAGCAGCTCAGAGCAGGGCTGGAGTAAAGCAGAGAGGTAAAACAGAACTCCTCAGTCCCAAAAAGACTCCTCTCCTCCCAAGTAATCCTCCTGTTCAGCTGAGGAATGTTTCACTGCCATAACCCTCCTGCCCCTGCCAGGCACCAGGGGAGTCATTATTTCAGGGGCTGAGCTCTGCACTGCAGAGCCCATTCCCTGCCAGCTCCTGGGGACAGATGGGCACGGAGCTGGCACTGACCTGTGGCTGCTCACAGCTGATTCCATGGGGCTGGTGCCACCGACTCACTGCCACTGATCAGGTGAGATTAAAAGGACAGGATGGGCAGGGAGAAGGACTCACCAAATTAAACACTCGCACTTCAAAAGCTTTTAAATCACACAGCCCCAACCTGGCCCCTGCTCCGGGGCAGTCACATCTCCAGGGCTGCCGGTCCTGAACCATTTCACGGAAGAAAAAGATCACTTAGAAAATAAGATCTAGTTCAAAATTAATTGTGCAACAAGCCAAGTGGCACCAAAGTAAATCCATCATATAAACAAGCAGAGAGGATTTTCACTGCTTCCAGAAAGAGTTTGGCCTCCTGGAGGAAGGTAATTTCTGCACGAATGACCACAAAATAAAGCTCTTAGGTAATGTAGTGATAGGTACTCAAAAATATGATAGATGGAGGAACAAGATTAGCTCTACTTTATGTACAAGTCCATTACCTCCTTGATCACATACTTTAATGGCAAAGCAGCTGCAGAACTTGCAAATTACAAGCTCTGGTTTTGTTTTCAGAGCTGCTGCATAAATAGTTGTATTTAACAACTCCAGGCAAGCGCTTCCTTCTGTAAATTTTCCTAAGAATGTGCTGTGAGTCTGCAGCAAGGAATTGTTCCCAAAAACTCAGTGTCATCTGAATTGGAGAAGCTCAGTATTCCTCCATTTCCCTGTTTGTTTTTTCCCTGTGGATCCTTGTAGCAGTTTTTGTGCTGGGTTGGAGCTCTGTGCCCAGGGCTGTTGGATAAGGTCCTCAGTCACTCATCTGCTTTGTCTGAACAGGGAAGAACTCTCCTCAGATCCAATCTATCTCAGCTATTACCTTTCCTGCCTTTGTTACACTGCTTTTTTCTGCCCATTAGATAAAGCCTGGCTGGCGGCTGCCAGGAAAATTAGGTCTTCTATTGTTTTACCATTAATTATGGAGAGTTCAAGATAAGGTTTGTGTTCGAAAAGCAGAGGGCAGGAATGGTTTGAATTTTACTTTCATTACAATTAGACAGGAAATTATGAAAAGGTGAAAAATAATTCACTGAAGAGCTTTCCTCTAGCAGGATAACAAGGAAGGCACATTCTGGCACAGATGGAGTTCACAGGGTACTACTGAACACCATTGTTCTCAGTGTGTGCCTCTGCTGGGCACGAGGAGCCTGCTCCTATTGCATTTGTGTGTGGGCAGAAATGGGCAGGGTAAACCCCTGACTCCCTGCTGTTCTACAAAAAACCCAAAAAAACTAGGCTAAATTAGTCGATGGTGTAAGGCATTGAGTGACTGCAGAGATTAATTGGGACAATCAGTGACTCCCTGCATAACCTGAGAAGGACATGGAAATATGACTAATCTAAGGATGAGTTAATTGGGCAGCTGTCTCGCTTTCCTTTGAACACCACTGAGATAAACATTTGCACTAAGAAGCTGTCCTCATTAGAATTTCTTCACTTGATGCTGATGGTGATGTTTACAGCTACCATGAAACTACAGAGTTTTCAGCATTTCCCTTCATGTGGAATTACTGCAATTCAGGCTTTTAAAGGCAATTCTACAAAGGAGGGCATGAACCTTGCTTGGAGCTTCTAACTACAGGCTGACCATGCCAAAGCCCCTCAGGGTACATTTCTTTCTGCAATAAACCTTCTGTAATCAACTTCTGCCAAGTTTCCACCGTTTTCTTTCTTTTCAGCTTCACAACCTGATGTATTTATTTAGGGTTTGCAGGAGAAGCAGGACCCTGGGAGAGAAGTCCTTGAAGAGAGTGAGTCCGTGGCAGGAGACCACTGAAGTTGATGAGGTGCTAGTGAAAATGAGGATTTTGTCCACTCAGAGTCAGCAGAAGATTTAGAAACCATATAATGCAGGTGGAGGAAGGGAGAAGGATCTATTTCTCTGCCTTGGTAGCAGATAAGGAAGTGAGATTCCAAGGGGAATGAGTGATTTACCCACAGTCACACAGGAAATCAGCAAGAGATATGGAAATGAATGCTGAGAAGCATTTCAGTGCCTTAATCATAAAGCCAATCTTTTCCCTCAAATGCCAACAGCATTAAATGTTCCTTTTAAATAATGGAATAAGACTTTCATTGACTTGCAGGAATGTTTCCATCAGAATATTTTAGAGGGCAGCCAGGTTCCAGTGGAAGGGTTGGTCAGTACTAGGACCTACATCCAGTTGGAGGAACCAGGGATTGGGATGAACTAAAGCAAGTTCAGCTGTCAGATTCCTTTAGGATCATATCATGGTAAGGTCGAAAAATGCAAGGTCAAAAGAACCTGGGTGTGTTTTATTACATTTAGCACTAATTAGGGAGGCTTTGGAAAAATGGACTGAAATATTCTCTCGTTGGGAAGCTATTCAACTGTTAGGCTGGGGGATAGATGGCTGAGAATAGGGAAGATTCACATCTCTGGCATACAAATAAATCACTTGTTCATCTCTTATCTCTCTGCCCATCTCTGAGCAGTGTCAGGTGATACCAAGGCAGCTGCCCAGAGAAACACATTTTGTATAAATACTTAAGAGCCTGGGTGGAAGCCTGTTTTTATTTAATCTAGCTTCAATTTGTTGTGTCTTAATTGAAAATAATGATGTTAGAGCAGTGATCAAAGAATTGTCTCATTAATTGTCTATTAAATCATTAGCTATTAAACAGAAATAAAAGGTTAAGAATGCAACACTCTATTCTGCCCAAAAGAATATGAATATGTCTCCAATTACAAAGAAACAATAAAGGCAGAATTAACAGTGAAAAGAAGCTTAAGATAAGGCAATTAGATCCAAAATGCCTGGCAACTCTCATTAGAGGGTTTAGCAGTACAACCTATATGGAAAGGCAACAGAAATTCAGAAGCAAAGTCAATATTGACTTTACCAAAGGGGCTTGTAAAGGGAATATGCATTTTTCTGAAAAAATATAGGCAATAAACCCTGTACTAAATTTTAACTCAGCTAATTAATTGTTATGGATTCAATCTTGCAACCAATACATATATTTGCAGTTAAAAAATTATGCCTGAACAGCATTCGGTCTGAGAGCACCTCTCAGTAATTTGTGGCTGAAATCATGCAAGTGTGCTGCAATCTGCACAAAAATAACATTACTCCTGGTTTGTATCAGCAACATGAGGCAATATCAACTCAACAAAGACCACATTCAACCTCTTGGGTTTGTTCATTATGGCAAAATATGAGAGAGACAGGTACAGGTCTGGGAGAGGGTCCCAGAGGCATTGCCTCTGTCGGTGATTTGAGACACAAATAATTTCATAAAGCAGGCAAATGAAGACTTGATTTATATCAAGTCACTGCCAAAAAAAAAAAAAAAATTACAGTGCAAATCCTGTCTGGTTCAGTCCAGTATTCTCAAACTACAGCAAGTCCTAGAAACTCAATTAACAGAAATAAAAGTCCCCACACACCATCTTTTAGATCTGGATCTGGTTTTCTGAAGCACAGAAAGAAGACAGGCTCAGCAATATGTTGATGATATAAAACTTGGTGCTTGAGTTTATAATATGAACAATTCATTGTTCATATTTATCAACTGATAAATAATAGGTACTAATCAGATAACAGCTGTGTGCTATACAGAGAAAAAAATAAAGAATACCAACATTTATCAAGGCAGTCTTTTCCTTTGACAAAGAGTTTAGTCATAAACCAAGATATTTATCCATGTTCCTCTGGGAAGGACCTTCAAAGAAATTTGGTTTCCGGAAAAAGAAAATGGGATTTTTTCTTTCCCTATCTGATACATAAGGGAGAATACGGAACCCATAAATAATACTAAGAAACCCCACCCCATACAGAGTTCTCTGTGGTCAACTTTTAGGTTCATTTAAAACAAGAACACCCACAAACCACATAATAAAACAAATTAATCTGTTAAAGATATTCAAAAGCACCTCTTTTATGCCTAAAATAATAACGATGAGCTAAAAGCTGAAAGCCATGCAATGGTGTCAGAAGTCAGACAGGCTGAGCCTTGATAAAGTCACATTAACACAATTTTCATCCCAATGTCAGGGAGACAGAACCAGCTGAACATAATATTTTTTAAAAACCATTAAAATAAAGCACAGCATTGTTTAAAAGCTCCCAGCTCTCACTTAAAGACTTTTTGCAATATGGTTGTTATTTTCTATCCCTGTCACGCTCCTCCAGATGTTGGTACAGTTCAGTATCTTTAATTATAAGGAACTCTTGACTGGGGATGCAGCCAGAGCATGAAGGAAACCTTCCTGCCCTCTGTTCAGTTATTCTGCATTATTGCTGTGAAATGACAGGTACAAAACAGCCACACAAGAACAGAGACCCCTCTGGAAGGAGCTGCTCTTCCCAAGTGTGATGTTCTCATGATGTGTCCCTTCTCACCAGCACTGGCCAGCAGAGAAACAGCTGGGCAGCTCTCCCAGTCCCTCCCAGTCCCCCTGGCCCTTTCTCCCAGTGGGACAGAGAAGCACAAACAGCTCTGCATCAGCCAGACCCTGCAGGACCTCTGGGACCTCCCTCCTCACCACACCGTGGGTGCCGCCCTCCACCACGGTGACATCCAGCACTGGGAAACAGCTGGCTGATGGAAAATCCCAGTATGGGGGTGCTGGAGGGGAAAAGGGTATAAAGCCCATTGTCCACCTCGTGCCTCACCTTTACGACGTCTTCATCAGCAGATCTGCACTCGGTGGAGTCTGAGACATCGACCACGGATCCATCCTCCTGCACAGCAACGACCTTGACTGGCACAGACACCATTCTGCCCGTGAGGATGGCTGTGTTGAGGATTTCTGTGTCCTGTGTGCACACACAAACACGGGATGGGTGTTAGAGGAGCACAACACCACGAGAACGTCACAGGGATCGTGACAGCGACAGGCGCAGGGAGGGGACCCTTCCAACTCCCTGCAAGGTTTTAGCAACTTTCTGAGCCTAAAGTCGCATCTGGACCACCAAGTCCTGGTTTTGACAAAGGTGGATTTACTCTTTTTAAGCCCATTTACAGGTTTGGCTGAGGGCAATGGAATCTGGAAGGCAATGAGGCACAGAGGGCTGCCTGCAGCTCAGCACTGCTCAGGAGGATCTCCAGGGCATCAGCAACTCCTCCCACTCCTTTGCCCCAAATTGTGCCAGTGATTTGGGAGGTGATTATCCACCATCACAACAACAGCATTTCTTCCTCGCTGCTCCAGCTAACAGCGCTGGGAGCTGACCATTTATTTCCATAAATACATTATGAGAAAAACTCTGCATCCATATACAATTTTTTTAGTCTTTCCCCATCAAAATCCCACCTAGAGATGCTTAACCACATTTATCTGTAATCCTGATGAATTCACAGTGCTGGCACTCTAATGACTCCATTAACACAGCCTTCCTCTGTGTCTCATATGGCTGCAGTGTGATTAATTACTCCAAATGAGTTGCTACAGAGGCCCCTGCCTGGCATAAGCAGGTACAGACTGGAGGGGAACAGCCTTTGCAGAAGCAGTGCTGACTGCCAGCCCAAAAGTTGACACACAAGCAGGGCAAGGAATGAGCTGGGATTTCACAGGGATTCATTCTGGCCATCTCAAAAAGCCTGCGATAGGAAATACTGCCCTGAATCAATCCCCTTTTCATTTTTCAACTTCCATAAAACTAATTGCTTGCCAGTTGAGGAGGGGGGGAAATAAAAAAGTTGCTTCAAACTAATCTAACTTTAAATTCCATTATTAGAATTGGTGGAAGAAGGAATGGATTTTAGTGAAAAATTTGATGGCAGCTTGTATAGGGAGATATATTCACTATCATTTACTCTGGCTGCTGGCTAGATTGATAGAGAATAATGGGCATTGACCACAAGCTAAGGACAGCTGGAGAAGACCAATAAATACTTGCAACTAAGATGTATTATTAATCAATATTCAGAACCTTCTGCAGAAAGCGGCCTGAATTAAATGAGCTGGAGCACTAATAACAGCAGTGCTACCTCCGAGAGCCTACGAGATGTTTATGGGCAGCCACGGCCCAGAAAAGCATCGAGCACACACTCGAGTCCATTTCTGATCAGAACAGCACTGAGAGGACGTGCTCAGCTTCACACTCAGACTTCAATGTGATTTAAGAGTCATCCTGAGCAGAGATGCTTTTCTGAATAACACCTCAGGAAATAAGTGCAGGCTTTGTTCTGTTCTCTGCGAGGCACAAACCAGATGTTTTACACAGTAAATGACTGTCTAGTTTTTGTTTCTGCTGAATGGGCTCATTTATTACCAGCTGCCTGCCATGAGAGAGGGACACTGGCAAAGAGAGAAGTATGTGACAGAAGTGGAAGTGTGAAAAAACAACTGAAAATCCTTTACGAAGACTGAGATTTGAACAAGGCTGAGAAGAAAATGCACTGCCAGGTGAAAGAAAACACTTAGGTGCACCTCAGGTGGAAAAAGGTTTTATAAGACAGACAAAGAAAAACTGAAGGTAATTCATCCACAAGTCAGAGAAGAGGTAGTTAGATTTCACCACTGTAAATATCCCATATATCCTAAGCCATCAAATATCAGATGTTTGATGAAGACCTGGTGGTCCTGTGTCAAAAGGCTCCTGAGGAGCAGTTCTCTGACATTCTCCAGCAACAGACAGTCTCCTTCAGTGAATTTGGGGAAAACCTGTTTTGGCCAAGTCACAAACAATGAGCACACAACAAATTCCACTTCCAAACTCTCTGTTAGCACAGCTGTGAACTCCTCCAGGTCAGGCAGGCAGCGCTTGTGTGCAACCACAGCCTGATCCAAAGCACTACTGAGCCATGGATTAAAGGATTCTTTGGACTTCGGTGGACTTGGAACCAGCTCCTCAACAAGCCTGATCTGTTTCTCATTTGTTTTTTGTGCTGTTTCTTCTCTCACCCGGGTGCTGACCACCGCGAGTGGCAAAGCACAAACAAACCTCCAGCCTCCTCTAAGTGCTGTTTAGCTGCCAAAGCTGCAGTCAGGCTTTGATGCGCTGAAGGACAATGCAAAGTTTATAAAGACATTTGCATTCCTTTCATAAACTCCCGGTGAAGATGAGCATGAGACAAGCACAAAAGCACCAGAACTGCCCTGAACTTTCTGTGCTTCCCAGCACACGCAGGTACCCACCGTGCCAATTAGCTGGTGCAGCCTCACAAACCCTGCACTTCACTGGTGAGCAATTCCACCAGAGAAATCAATATTTCAGATGCCTGATGCCTGGAGTGAGTGTTACACAAATATAATAGGCTGTGTAAAGGCCTTTTTAAGAGCTGGCTATTTATAGACTGCAAAAATATATTTCCTCTGAGGAAGAAATATGAACTAATTGACTGTCCAGTAGATTTATAAACAGACTTTTTAGTGCTTCTTCAGCAAGTCGTAACATTTCATCTAAATTCTGTAAAGCTTGGTTTACATTACTGTGGTAGGGTTTACTGCAGAAAAAGAGCTACTAAACTTTGGATACCGGTGCTGGTGATTACAACAGCACCTGAAATGTAGGGAGGGGTCATTGTGTTGATTTACATGGGTATTTCCTCCCATATGGCACAGAGAAACACCTGCACCAACACCCAGGGACCAGCAGCACCATCCTCTAACTGTGGGCACTGCAAGGTCCCAGGTGAAAAACTGGGAATCCTTTCCCATTTCTTTTGTTGAGGGTTTCAGCTGCCAGATCTTGACCGACACCTTCAGCTCAGCAGCAGGGGTGGGAGCTACACATTCATATCACAGGCTCCATCCCTGAAGAAGAATAATAATAATAATAATAATAATGTGTGTGTTTATCTCCAGCTCTCTCTGTACCTGAATGCATTAGCACTTCAGCAGAGCTCTTCTTAATTACAACTGTAACCTGCTAATTGCATTTCTTTGTTGTCTGAAGGAATCTACTTCTTATGCAGCCCAGGCTAAATTAAAATTTAATACAACATCAGGTCGCAACAGAACTAGGAAGCAAATGACAGATGTTTAATTAAAACCTAAAGCTGATTAGATGGCACTACTGAGAGAAATACTCAAGAGGAAGAGCAGAAAACTACTGAAACTCAAGGCCAGCATAATGGCTTTATTTAAATATGAATAAACGCTGCACACAGCCATAGTAAATGTTTGACAACTGATGGGTTTGGACAAATGGGGAGGAAGAGTGAATGGGAGAAGTGTCAGGAGTCATGAGAGAGCTTTGACTGCAAACATTGCTCTTACCTATGGACATGGCCTGAAGCTGGGATTGCTGAGGAGTGACTCCAGTGGGTAGGCATAAATCAGCTGAGGAACTCCAGGCACAAATTCACCAATAATTATGCTTTCAACAACACCACAGTGACCTAAATGCTCCCTGGGCAGGTGGTGACTTTATGGCAGCTCACCCAGCTCCCTCAAGCTGACACCATGCAGCTTTTTCACCCTCTTTTGTTGACAAATAAAGACATGGACAAATAGATTATACATCTCACAAGAAAGCACCTGAGGAGCCAGGAGCTGGGCCCAGATTACCCAGAGCCCAGTGCCTGAATCCTGCCCCTGGAGGAGCAGCAGCATCCTTCCCTCAAAGCCTGGCAGCCACTGCAGTCCCCCAGGTTCCCGTGACAGGGATCATCCCTGTGATTAATGCACGAGCTGCCTGTGTTTTTCTAGAGGTTAACAAAACATGCTACAGTACACTAAACCCAATAAACACTCAATTGTAAATCAGGAGGGAAACCTAAAGCCAACCCTATTCCACTGACAAATGCTACAGTTAAATGCCTTTTGGCATTTAGCTGAAATGACTGTCTTTAGTGAGGAAGGCAGAGAGCTGGAACATTTGTCTGTAGAATTGCATTCCTTCATTATTATTTCTTTCCCCAGAGTGTAGCTCACGAAAATACATTTGTAATATTAGAAAGAGTCTTTTAGGAACCAGTTCTTCTGCCTGGAAATGGCATCTCTTAAAAAATGTAAATTACAGGGCAGATTGTGACGTGTGGGCTGGGTTAGGGGAGGGTTCTTTATTTGATAAATTATTCACCACCTTTTGCTTCAGATCAAAGAGCAAGGCAATATAAATCCATTAAGCAACCTTAATATATAAATTAGATGCTTTGCTGAAATTATTATAACCCACAGCAATTCTGTACTTTTCCCCCCTCGTGGCTGAACACCGTTTTGGGTTTCCAATACATATTAATGAAGCCTGGGTGTGAGAAAACTATCTCTATTTTCCACCATTATATCAGGTAAGATACACCACTCTGTCACCCAAAGGTGAGAACAAACAGCTGGGATGATGTGAAACATGAGAAAACACAAACAATCTTGCAAAGAGACAGCATTGTTTGACCTTTTTTCCTTCCTCATTTCCTTTCCTTCCTCCCTCCTAATAAAGGGCTGAACTACAGCTGCTTCCTTATTCTGCAAACATCATTTCAGTGGAGCCACTTGAGGAATCATCTATTTCCCGAGTTCTCAGGTGCCAGCAGGAGTCCCCCACCCTGCCCAGCACGTGTGCTGCTAGAAGGTCATTCTCACTCCCCTCCAACATTCCCATCTCGGGCTGTTTCCCCATCCCAGCCTCTGATGCAGCGTGTCCCTGCTAGGAGGGATCAGTTCTGCCAGATGGACAATCACAAACACCGCAGCCTCTCGTGTCCAAGTTAAAGGTCAGCCTCTGCTCCTTTGTTTACCTGCACAAAGGCTTTACTTCAGCTGGGGATCCCCGAGGGAGGACAGGCAGGTGCATGTGTTCTGCAGGAGGAATTAGTGCACGCTGAACCGTACTCAGAGGTTCCTAATCACTGCTTCTCACTGAACAATGTCAGCAGCAGCCATTAGCCTAATTGAATATTATTCTAGATGTGTATCAGTGCCGCAAAAACAATTTGCTTTAGCACGAAAAAGCACGATCCAGAGACTCCAAAGTAGAGTCTCATTTCAGAACTTGTCTTTTTGCCACAGAGACACTGAAGGAAGCTCTGATCTCAGCAGACTGTACCTGGCACACGCAGCCAGAAGGAGTGGTAATTCTGTCTTGGAGTTCATGGAGACTAAAGCTGAGATTTACTCCATTTCATGTTTTTTGTACCAAGGAAATTCAGCTCATTTTGAGGTTTATGTGGGATGAATAAGCAAAACCTACTGCTGAAGGTGAACCCTGATTAGAAGCACTGAGACTGTCATTTCTATGACCTGAGGCACTTTGGGGTGTTTTTTTCACAACTCCGAGCAGATCTGCCCCCATTAAGCAAAGGTTCAGAACACAGCCTGGTGCACTTGGCAGAAGTAATTGCAACCTGTCAGGCAGTCTCCACTGTGCCTTCTGCACGAACAAAAACCCTTTCCTGAGCCTGGGCTCATGTTACTTCTCTTGAGCACACCATGTCCAAATCTGCCTTGTGACACCATCGCTCCCAAGCGCACCCCTGAGGTTCGAGGAGCTGGGCAGAAAATATTGTGTACCTGATTTCAGTTGTCTGCACACAGGACAGACATCAAGAGCTCCTGACTCATATTTCAGGACCTTTCAGCCAAGAAATACAGGGCCTAAAGTCAGCCTAAAGGTCTGCTAAACCCTGCCAGTCATTCACACTGGAATTTATGCTGTATTCAGAAATCTGTGCAGGATCTGAACATTCCCCTGACATGCTCAAGCCAGTCCTTCTCAAGAGCGGATGATTGGGAACCATTTTAAAGCATATTTAGAGTTTCTCAGTTCGTTTAAAGATATTGGTTTTTCTCTTTTTGTTCCAGAAAAACATAATCGTGTTCTGATTTAATAAAATTGTGGCTCCCCTCCAACTGAAATCAAAGAGTATCTCCCTGCAAGTGGACACAAAATGGGCAGAGTTCTCTACTCAAGAGCAGTGAGTATCCAAACTGATACACTAATGATGGTTTTCAAATGGCCATGAAATAATTAATCTGAACATTCCTCAAAGGCATTGTTTTCTCCACAGAGAGGTCTAAGGAAGCCATGCCTTGCCATGGAACATAATTATCAGATCCACTTGAGTACCATCAGCAGTCAAAGATACAATTTTCTGCCTCTGTATGTTTGTCCCACAGGCTTAATGATATTTAACAACATCGGGGATGGCCATTTTGAAAAGTTTCTTACAGATGCTTCTCTAATTCTTTTCCTAGTCTTGACAATTTCTTTCAGACTGGGTTGGAGGGAGGGTTTTCTGGAGGGAATTCTATGCCCCCGGTGCAAGGGGAGAGCTGGCAACTCAGTGGCTTGAAAAGGCTTCAGCTTCACAAGTGCAAAACTACAGACACTGGAACATAAGGTTGTGGATCACGTGAGTTTAGCACCACAATCTGTGTGCTCATCTTCTTCCACGAGCACTACCTGGGCAGAAATCCATGTCCTTCTGTAACAACAGCTGTTTAATGCTATAGAAGGATGCACAAATTAATTACAGCTTGTCTACACCACATCCCAGCATGCTGCAGGAGCACCAGCACGGAGGGAGTGTGGGTTCTCCCCTGCTCTGGACACTGTGACTTTCCCCTCTCAGCCATTCACAGTGGCTGTGGCTCAGGAAAAGTTGTGAGCAGAACAAGATCCATGGGAAAACAACCATAACATTATGCAAAATCCTCTGAGATTTCCTGATAGGAGACAGGTGTCCAGCATTCCCTAGACAGGGGGGGCAGAAGAATTTATGGATTTTATGTCTTCCCCCTCAGCACAGTCCTGGCCAGAGCAGGATGAATATTAACTATATTTGAGATGTGCATTATGGAGTTTAAACTGGAATAGAGGTCTGTGAGATGCTCACATTCATTGTCCTGCAAAAGGAGGATTTCATTTTCTGAAGAACATGGATCTGGCAGGACAGACCTGTGCCTTACCCAAAGAATTACTATTTTTTATTCTTGAAGACAGGCTGTCTTATCTGTCAGGACCAGGCTGCTGTACTCACTCATTTCACCTATTTAAGTAATTTCACGGGCTGGCATTGGGCTTGTCTGGGATGTGAAGTGCCCACTCCCCCCTGCAGGACTGGCTCTCCACGGGCTGTGCCTGGTTCCACTGAGTGCTCTCCTCTCCCCCAAAGTGCCTGAGGTGATTCATTCCCTGCCACTCCACGGCTTAGACCAGCACCAGAGACACTTTGGAAGATTTATCTCTCTCCATTGCCTATTAAAGGGCTCAGATGTCTCTTTATACTTGATGTCAAGAATTAGGGGAGAGAATCTCCATCCCTCCCTGCTTTCAAAACTATAAACACTCAGTACCTACACACAGCTGTTGGTTCCTTTACTCCTGGGAGTGAAGTGCTCCCAACAATTTTTTCACCCCTGCACGATCCACGCAGTGACACAGACTCACAGATGATGCACATTTTGTCTGCTTCACCTAATAAAGTTTCCTACTGCTCTATGGGATGCAGGGAAAGTAAAAAGAACACGTCTGTAGCCAGTCCGGCATCAGCCTTTTCTCTCCTTACACACTCAGAGCTTCCTGCTGCTTTGTTCACTGATTTTGGGAGCACCCATCCTCTGCACGTTGCTCATCCTCACACTGCTCTGCACTCCACTGAAGTGCTGCCTTTCAAGTCTTCAACATTGAGCTTCTACTCAAACAAACACTAGAGAAGATCTCACCTGTCTGTGTTTGGCACTGCCTGGGAACACTCTTGGCTGAGAGAAAACAAATTAGCTTCTTGGCAAAAATCGAAAAGTGTACAGAAGACAACTTGGAGAATATTTTCTTTTGAAAAAAACCCTGAAATTTAAAAATGGGATTTTTTTCAAATCAGAACATTGATTTATTAGAGGTGAGTTTTTGAGAGTTTTCTGACTAATCTAAGAACTACTGGAGGATTTTTACTTCCTTCCTCTGCCTCTTCTCGGCTTGAGTTTTGTTCTTCACTTTAATTTGTCCGTCTGCTCACCTTGTGTGACGCTCCACCTTGTTCTGACATGCCCCTGTGTCTGATTATTCTTTTCCTGCTCAACTTTTACAAAGAACAACCTCTTTTTTATTCAAGTTCAGAACAAAATCCCTTTCTTGTTCCCATGATTGAATTTCTCAGTGAACTCCAGTGCAGTGTATTTATTTCCTGCAGACTAGGACAATATCATCTGTGTTTCAAAAGCTGAGCTACTGCTGTCAGAACATCAATATTTTTCCAGAGTCCATCAGCTTTTAGGAAACACAGTCCCTCAAATGAAAGAATGTGTTAAGAATCTGTGAGAAGGTAATAAAAAAAAGAAGAGACTGACTGGAAGTAGTAACTATAGTAAAGACCAAGTATTCACACAAATGTAAAAGTGCTGTGAAATCAGCATCAATCTATTTATTTTTCATCTTTTCCCATCTCTCCTCCATCTGTTCTAAGAATTAGATATAGGATTATTTATTTAAACTAGTGCTTCTAGTATCCAGTCTTTCCACAATGCTTCAAAACCAGTTCTCAGCTCTGACAAAGACAACAGGACAGTTATTTTCATTACACATCTAAAATAACTGAGGCAGAAGAAATCCCACCAGGCCAGTGACAGACCAGGAAAATGATTCCATATTCCCCAGTTCCAGGTCCATGCCTTTCCTGTGCTTACACCCAAACTTGCTGTCTTCAGGCTCTTGCTTCTGACCAATTTAAATACCAATTTCCACATCTTTCCTACCAAGTGGCCTTTTTGCACAACAAGTAAATGCTGAGCGTGCAGCTCCCCAAATGCTGATTTTATTGGCTGGTTCACTGAAATTCAGCTGTGCAGCAAGAAAATATCAGTGGCTGCAAGGAAATACAGAGGGCTCCAAAAGCAGCGAGCAGGAGCAGATGAAAGGAAGAAATACAGTATCACATGGCACCCCTCTTAGGGGGAAAATGATAATGGCATATGAGTTTATGATGCCAGTGGCAGCTGCATGAGTTCAAGGGGAAAATCACAGAGTATCTCTTAATGTGAAACTAATGGAAAATGTTCCACTTGGAGGGGGCTTCCAGTGTCATCTCACAGGTGGTTTGAAGTGGGGCAGGGGGGATGGCATTAATGGTTCTCAGGAATAGAAAGTGACAGTATTATTGGTTTTCAATAGAAGTATTCTGTAAACAGACAAAGGTCTTCCACTTCCTATTCTATGAAGGCAAGTAAATATCAAAATTACAGCACATTTCCTTTATAAAGGATTTTAACACCGGTCCCTTGTTCTGACCCCTCGGCACCAAACTCAGACCAGGCTGGGATTCCAAGGCAGTTTTAAATTTTTTCATTTTAAACTGTTTGCAAACTATGTGAAAGAGTGGCTGGCTTGGTTTTCCAACAACAGACACTGAAGGACAGAAGGAAAGTGAAAAAAAGACTTCTATCTTTGCTTCCAAGGTATTGTCTTCATAATTAGTCTTTAGCAGTCATTAGGACATGATTTAAATGCAAACTTCACAGTCTGTTTCTTTAGAACCTGTTCCATTATGAGAAATGGGAAAAGCACCGATTTTCCAGGAAGACAAACTAGGTACAGCAAGAGAGGAAAAGGAGAATGACCTAATTTGTGTTGAAGGACTCATCTACCAGAGCTATCTAAGTGAAGGAAAGCCTCTCCCGTTTTCTGCCATTTACCTAATGTGAGACACAAAAATGCACACCCTGAGCTGCAGAGAGAAATCAGCTCAGCCCCTCTGGACTGCTCAAATAGAAGGAATATTTGCTATTCACCTCCTTTAGGGAAATTTACCTCCTTTAAAAACAGCTGTGTTAACCATTCATTCTTTACTTTCCCTCTAAAAACTGGCAGGTTGTCAAGTGATAGCACATTTATTTCTTCTTTTGCACTAGCAATTTCAAATTGTTTATGGCTGTAAGGTGGGAGGAAGGCTGGGTCTGAGGCCGTGTCCTTTCCTGTCCTGCAGCTGCTGAGGTGCCCTCACTGCAGTCATTGCTCCTGCTAAATGGACAGATGAACACAGGAGAAGATGCTTTTTGCAGAAAACACAGCTAAAGAAAACACATGGTTCTCTGGCATTTTGACACATCATTTTAGCAGAGAATTGACAAAGGGGGGAAAGCGCTGCACTTAAAGGCCTCCACAAACGTGACACAAAATTCCATCTGCAAAGTGCTCTCAGCTGAAAGCACCCCTGCACAATTACCACAGAGAAGAGCAAGCTCTCCTCACCTTCCACTTCTTATCACTTTGGCTTCTTCCCTTCTTTTCCCCCACCTTGAAATACTTGGCCATGTCCTCCCCTCCTGGTGACATCTCACCCCCCTGAGTGACTCACTCGGCACAGATGTGGGGCAGTAATTCTTACAGCCTGGTTTCAAAGTGTTCCTCCAGAAAGGGAGGTGTTTACCTCAATCAAATTAAACATGGTGATTAAAGTTTCTCATTTAAAGTACTGCATTTTCAATTTTCCCAGGCAACAGGAATGATCTGACAATGGATAAACCAGACCTTGAAACAAAAATCATGTTTCTGTCTATCTCTGCTCCTTTGTTACGATGCAAGAATTTTCCAAAAGCCCAAAAATTGCTTCCAGAAGTCCCCTCCAACAAAAAGCAAAGCAAGGCAATCAAGCATTTCCCTCTGCATTCTCTTGTGTTACTGCAAGTTTGTTTTCATGGCCAATATGATACCAAGTGATCAACCAGGGCCAAGCTTCTGAAGTCACAGCAACTACATCAAAAACACCTTTCTCTTTGTTTTTAATCTTTTTTGTTAAATGACACTGACATTCAGCTACCTGCCCACCAGTTACACTCTCTCAAATGTGGCACTTCAGTGCTGCTTTTCTTCCTCTTGGTTAATGAAGGCAGTTGTGCAAGTTGTTGTTGATTTAGTTTGGGATTTTCTCCCGGCAGTGTTGCCATTAATTTTGGTACACAGATCCAATGCAATCTGACAAAAGCGATTATGGACAACAACCTGGAATAAAACTGCAACTGTACTTCTTCCTAAAGACAAGTTGTGACAGGAGTGGAAGAGAAGATGATGGTTCCTGGCCAGGTAATGTTGGGCTGTGTCACTGATGAGGCTGAGAAACAACAGCCTGAGACAGACCCAGCCTGAAAAACTGAGCAGGAGCATCTCAGGAGGCAGCCAGGGCTGGAAGCAGCTCCTCTGCAGCAGCAATACTGGTTTGGTTTGGTTTGGTTAGGTTTGGTTTGGTTTGGTTTGGTTTGGTTTCGTTTCGTTTCGTTTCGTTTGGTTTTTCTTCTTTCTTGGGCAAGAATCTCAAAACCAGAGTTTCAGTCTAAAAAGCCTCACTCCTGCATGCACTGCAATTCAGTCCAGAGGGGAATAAACCTATAATCTGGGAAAATCAGGGCAGAGGAAAAGACCTCAGAGTCTATTAAGTAAAGCTGTGTGTAGCTGCTGTAGTCTATATTCCACCAACTTTTGTGATAGCTCTTCCCACTTATTCTGCACGGTCTCTTGGGGTAAACAAAGCCAGAAACCCTGCATTTGACTGATAAAACATTGACATGAAAGGTGGACTGGGATATGATATAGAAAGATTTTGCTATTTTTACATGTGCAGTGATATTTAGAAAGGTTGGAAATGATGCTTAGATCTTATTTATTTCTGGTCAAATGGATTGCCAGAGGATTTTTCTGACAGTGGCTGTCTACAATTCCATGGCAGTGAATATGCAGAAAATGTGCGAGGTCCTGGGATTTCATTCATAAAATGCTGCAAAATGAATTCAGCTGAGGTGGGAGCTGTAGCTGTGGGCATGATTTTCAGAGCACAACACTCCTGAGAACACACCTCTCTCCAGGGCAGACTCACTGAACATTGCTTGAGTATTACAACAACCACACCCGTGTTAATTTTGCATCTCATCCTCACCCCTGCAGCACCACGGGAAGGGGGTCAATGTGTGACTTCCAGCTGCTCCAAGGGAAGCCCCCATTTATGTCTCCAAGAGCCAATGTCACTCTGAAGACTGAGTTTTTCACACCAAGTGTTCTGACGGGCGTTTCACCGATGACTAAAACTTTACATTCAATATTTTGTTCACGTGCCCACAAGGAACAGTACAAACATGATTATACATTGAATAAAAATACACAATGATTAATTGAGTAGATTAACCTCCGAAACACTTGGACAGCTGTTTCAACACACTGTCTTTGAGGGCAATATGCTGAAACAGCTGTTCTTACACATAAGGTAAAATTGTCCGCTTTGTTTTGCAGTGAGAACACTCAAGGCCTGTTTCGTGTCTTCGTGACTCCAACACACACCTGGAGCATTGCCAGGGTTCTGTATAACCTGCATACACTTCTTTTTTTCCACCTTATTAGCAGCTTCACCAATGTCAACTCATTTGCTCAACAATATGCTCAAAACCAGAGTCAAGTGGCTTTCAGTCATCTTTACACGAGATCTGCATTCTCAGGCTGCTCCCCAAAGCAAGATCCTCACGGAGTGGATGAATGAATTTGATTATTTTTGTACGTGGTTTTACAGTGGCACAAGTGTTCCTTAAATGGAAAGCATGTCCTGGTTCATGGCGCTTTCTCTCCTTGTTTCCAAGGCAACTCAATACACAGACACATGCAAACACATGTGCATGCTATTATTAATCCTTCTGGATGGGGGAAATATCTTCATTTATCAATGAAACACTCGACAGCTTTTGTAGGAGTGAAAGCCTCAGACAAACTTCTCACAGAGTAATTCACAGCAGGAAAACATTCAAGAAACTCTTTCCTTTGATTGTACTCTTAGACCACGTGTTCTGGAAAGTTTTTGCATCAAGCTCTCCTGTCTCCTGCAGCCACATGAACACGGAACCCTGAGTCCACCTTGCTGTGTCCTTGTGCTACAATCAAGCTTTCAGACAAGCTCTTCCCAAGAGAAGGCAATGACCTGGGAGCTTGCTTAGCACATTCATGTGCCTGTATTCCCTCCCAGGGATAAGAAGCTGACAAAAATGGTGGCACTTTGTGCTTCAGGGGAGGTTCTGCAGCCTGTCCAGCCTTGCCAGAGCCGAGCTGCAGAGGCTGCACCTGACACTTGGCACCGGCCCACGGCTGAATCCATTCCGTGCTTCCAAACGAAACTCATTTCAGAACAAGTAAGGTCTAGGCACAGAAATGATTTGTCATGCTCAGCACTCCGTGCTAAATCACATTTATACCCTCTAATTCTCAATTGTAATCCTCTTTGGGATTCGCTTAATTGTTCTGCTTTTAAGAGCAGGGGGTCAGGTACAGACACTGAGTGCTGAGTGAGAACTGCAGCGTCTGTGTCTGACTGATTCTGCTGCTTATCTGAGAAGGGACTTGTGACAAAGAAGGGAGGCAGCTGGAAATGGCAAGAGATGTTTTCAAAGAAAGCACTTTGAACCGTTGTTGGTTTATTGCTGCTCCCATCTATCTGATTTTCCCCTTGGCATACGAAAGGCCTGATGATTCTTGTTACTGCCTGGGAGGTTGGACTTGTCATTCCCACACTGCTTTGTAGGGTGTCAGAGCACATCAGACTTTGAGCTAGAGCTGGCTCTTGCCTATCTAAATACCCTGTTAATGACAACAGAATCTGGTCTCTCCTCAGGGGTCAAGTGCCGTGTCCAAAATAAAACCCACTTGCACAGTACATCTCAGGTATTTGCAATAACACCAAATCCCACGGCAATGCAAACTCAGGGCAAGCCAAGCTCAGGCAAAGGCTCTCACTCAGATCTCCTTACACCAGGTAAGGATTTGAAGGGACATAAATGTGATTTACCTCCAAGCTTAACAGCCAGCAATTGTGCTGAAATGGGACGCTGCTTATATGGAATTCAGTTCAGTTTGGGGGTTGATTTAGAAACAGGTGGCTGTGATTTATGGTAGAGGGAATGCAGTAGAATTCCATTAACATCAGCAGAACACCTTTGCATTTCACTGGGGAGCCTGGACCTCTTTTCCATATGTGAATACAGGATGTTCCTCCTCCTTTGCATAAGTATTTGAAGCTGTACTTTACACAGCTCTACTCTGGAAAAGGAATTGAGCTTTATGTCACCTCTTGTTTGCAAATAAATTTTTAAAAAGAGGAAAACCTTCAGTGGATGCTATGAGAAATCCCTGAATTCAACGGGATCTCCACCATCCTGTACTAAGAAAACAGTTTATGAACCCAATTCCCTTAATTCATGCACTCCCTAACTTTTCAACATTGCTACTATTAACTTGCACACCGTGTAGCCTTAATGATTTCAGGTTACATTTATACTACATGCTTCTATTTATAAATGGTTTATAAGAGAGAACAATCAATATTTAATAGACATTTTAAGTGTGCAGCAGACATGAGCAGCATGTGTTAGAGAAAGTCAAAGGCACGTTGATAGCAGGGTTAGAAACACCTATGAGCTCTGACTTGCAAATAACCCACAGGGCCAACAGGATTTTGTAACAATATTAATAGCAAATTATCCAATTAGTAACAGTTTCATTAAGAACTGAGTCTATGTAAACTGTTTTAAATGCAACCCAATCACACAAGGAAGCAATTCCCATGTGTGAGGTGACCTATCCTGAGACAAGCATCAGGGACAAATCCGTGGGTTAGGGTTTTAAATGCCACTCTTGTCCCATAAGCTTCAACTAATACTGTAACATTTCCAATGCAAACACCATTACAGGGTTATTTTGGGATTTGGGCATTTTATCATACATCCTTGGGGTTAAACTCTGCTCTAAGACACATAAATTCAAGTCCCACAGGAGCCTCGAGCTGCTTGCTGTGCATATCTGTGTGTGTAGGAGGCCACAACTTAGCCTTTTTATTTACAGAACCATTAATTAAATTACTGCAATTAAATATCAAATCAAATTGCATTAAGATAACATTAAGCACACAGGAAGTCAGAATCAGAACTTGTGTTAGGGTTAATGGGAGCTGTACGTGGATAGTTTTTAATGCACCTCTCTAGAAGCCAGATCCCAAAGGATGCAGCTGACATACACAAAACCAACACTTTATGCAAATATTCTTTCCCAATGTCCTAGTTTTTGCACCATTTCCAATTGTTTGTGTGGGTTTCCTGCTATTTTCCTCTTCAGGCAGGTTACCCAAAGCGAGATGGAAGAACTTTATAAATGACAGTTTCTGATCAACTCAGAGCAGCTGAGAACCACAAAATTCCCAACTTGCAATTAGTCTGCAGGGCACAAGCTTCAATAACAAATCCATCTGAAATTATGACTTTTCTACTTTATTTTCAATTTAACTCTTCTCTAATTAACTGTAATGGTAATGGAGATTTCTAGGGGGGAAAAAAAAAAAGTCAAAGGGATATAAATCTCTGTTTTCTTCATTGTCACACCCACGGAAGTGACCACCAGCTCCACCCAGCAAATCCCAGCAGCTACATTCCCCAATGTAGAGGTCCTGCATTGCCTGGGAAATGCAGGGACTCCCCTCAAAATGCTGATTTTTTGCCACAGCAGTGAAGTGGGAGGACTCAGGTCTGCTCCCTGCACCCTGGGGAGCCCCAGCACAGGCACAGCCCTCCTCAGGGATCCAAACGTGCTAGTGGAAAATCAGCACTGAAATAGAAAATGTTCCTGCATCAGGCTCCTTATAGATTCTTGCTATATCCTGAATTAATGGTTTTCTTGAGAGTTTTACAGCAGAATTAAAATAATAATAATTAAAAAAAGAAATATGTTTGCTTATGCACTGATCAAACTCGCACAGAACTCTGTGTGCCTATATTTTCAGCTGGAGAAAAAACATTGAGGAGATTCAATATTTATGGAATGTTTTATGGAAGTTCAATAGAAAAATCCAATATAATTTCCCAATTAAAATCACCTGCTAGTTGACTTACATCCATTACTATTTTCTCAAGCCACTGTATACTGAACCTATTCACACAATAGTGTTATGTGAACATGCATAGGTTAAAAATTAGTAATTACTGTCTAGACAATTCACTGTTAGCTATAGTTGAGTGAATATAATGAATAATTTATTTGATTAATTTTGCATTCCTTTTCCTCTTTGTGAATTGATCATGACCATGGAAAACTCGAAAATGTACTCATTTATCAGAGTTATTTTCTGTGAATAATTCTTAGCCTGAACATTTTTCCACAAAACAAACTACTCTTTCTTGTGGACTGAAATTCACATTATGAGACAGAAGCTATGGAGACCATTGGGACTGTTGCTCCTTTTTGCTCCAGCAGATCATCACAGAACTAGCAACAGTGCTAAAAGTGCTTTTACAAAAAGAGAACCATAAGAGTTTGATGCTCATTTTGTTGTATAAGTTACATAATAAAGAAAACTTCTGCAACTTATAAGCAGTAGCTAATACTTAATTTTAAACTACAGATGCAGTGGGAAGTCCATCATCTTTACTTTGAGTTTAAAAGCCCACAGGGAAAGGGGAAAAAATAAGCACTAGCTGAGGTGGGGGAAGAGTGGAAAGAGATGACTGGAAGGACTTCACTGTCACAGGGCCATCACTTCACGGGGCTGGAGGGCTGCTTTCAAGAGAAATTGCTGGGCCCTAGAGACCAGATAATGTTCCAGGGTAAACATTTCTTCTGATTTCTATGGGCAGAGTTGGATTTGAGCTGGCAATCTAGAGGCAAGAGACTAAACAACCATTACAGCTCCCACTTCTGGAATTTAATAGCATGTTTTTCCCTTTGAAATTTGCTCTTCATTAGGTGAGCTTCAAAATGGAGCCTGAAACAATGAGGGGCTTTAACTCTGCAGCAGATCAAATGCATTTTGACATCTTTACACTTAGGAATAAATGACACACTAATGAGATACAGAGATCAAATGCTCTCTTTGCCACTTAAATCTCCAGCAATATGAAGCACATCAAGGTTGTTAACCCGTGCCTGGCACTCCAGGCTGCTGCACGGCCCAAATGGCCCCACATTTTCTATCAAACATAATTCTTGTGGCTCCTCCTCTATTGCAGGGCCAAGCCAACGCTATAGGAATTATCCTGCTCCTGACCACAAGGAAACAAGAGGAGGTGAAAGGATTTGTGATGGAATGGGGATGAATGAAGTTTGATTTTGTATTTTCTGCCTTTTTCCTTACACTCTTTACAACAATCTTACAGGGACACAGCACAAGCAGCAAGAGCAAACACTGGCTGTGAGCAGTGTGGAACTCAGGGCAAGGAGCTGAGGAGGGCAGGAACTGAGGAGGGCAGGAATTGAGGAG
>VZRV01009164.1:0-22320 GCA_013398115.1 Falcunculus frontatus
ATAAAGTCACCCCAAGACAGCGGGGTACAAGAAACATCAATATCAAACCCAGTCCTCTTTAACATTTTCATCAATCATGTGACACTAAATAATTAAAAAAACCCAGACAAACAACTCATAAGAGATGCAACATTGAGTGGGGTGGTAAAAATGATGACATGGTAGCCACACCGAGAGATCAGATTCCATTGGATTGTGTGGGAATATTCCCAGCCCTATACGAATTCTTCATTATATAAGAATTTAAGTCCTCAGAGGCATTCCCTGAAACTACCCTTTCTTAACACATAGATTTCACCTTATTCCCTTCTAAGGAAATAAATGGAGTCTTCTTGTTGTAAACAACTTTTGGTTAGATTTTTATATCCAGGAGCGTTAAAACACCCCTGCAGAAGAATGAGTTTGACTTACTGTTTTTACTAAAAGCCTTGGCTGTTGCATAAATGATTCCATGGAGTGTTTGCCATCTTCTCTCTCTTCCTCAGGTGATAGTATTACTGTATTGGATCAATCTGAGTGAAAGTCCAGCTTAAATTAGCATTTAGTGATGGACAAAGCAATGTTAGGTTTGTGGCTGGACTCGATGATCTTAAAAGGGTTTTTCCAACCTAAACCGCTCTGTGGTTCCAACCGGCAGCATCACACTCTCCGCGTGTAAGGAAGAGCAGTACCACGGACAGCGGCCACTCCTGCAAGGAGCTCGGAATGCTGTCAAATGGAAATATCCAACATGCTTCTGTGGAAGGGAGAAGTAATGAGATCTTTGTTGTATGAATGGGAAAGCAGGGGGAAGATTTACTCCCAAATGTGGCCTTGATGAGATGGATGATTGAATCATGGTCACAACTATTTTGGAGAGCATATAAATGAGCTGCAAATGCTGTCTGAGGGCTGGAGAAAATGCTGCGGGGGAAGAGCTGGATCAGTTTAGCTTGTTAAGAAGCAGAAAGGAATGTGAATTTATTAAATACCATGTCTTTGTGGAGGAAAATCTGGATCTGAGAGGGCATGTAGCTTAGCCAAGAGAAGTGTAACAAGAACCAATGGCTGAAAACAGAAACCAGAAAAATTTAAATGAGAGATTAGGGAAAACTGAAAGTATGGGGCATTAACCAGTGGAAAAAATTCCAAAAGGAGAGATGTTTTTCCTTTCTACTGCTATATTCAGATCAAGACTGACGCCTTCCTGAAATATATGCTTCAATCAAACATGAGTAATTGGGCTTAGCACAGGGGTGACTGGGTGAAATTGAATGGCCTGTGATATGCAGGAGGTCAGGCGAGCCGAGATATTGCCCTTTACGGCCTTAATCTCTCTGAATCTATGAATTTTTGAGTTAGATACAGTAGGTATTTTTGTACTTGGTTAACATGCATCTCAGATATGATTTATTAAAGCTTTCCACCTCTTTGGTGACACAGGTTGGCAGGCTGGAGGTCAGACCCAATGGCACACACTGCAGACAATTGCTCACCCAATTTGAGTAATGGTTTACTGACAGAGTTTACCTGTAAGCAGTGGTTACAGCAGATAATGCTCACACAGCCCATATGATGAATTATTTCTGCAGAAAATGTTGGTAGAATCATCCTGAATAATGCTTGTATCAGAGCCCCATGATAGTTCACAACAACAACAACAAAGGCTTAAGCTTGCCAAAACCTTTTCTTTTTTTTAGCTTTGACATCAAAGAGCTCCTTTGTTTCTACTACCCAAGTGGGGTAAAGCCCTCTGACAGGTAAGGTAAAGATTCATCTGCTGATTGTGCTACACGGCAACATGCTTCTACAACTGCTGCGTGGTTAGAGACTTTTAACACTTTTTCTCTACTTTTGTCACTGTCCTCCATTTTGCAATGCGTAGACCAACAAAGTTTGTACTGTATATAGATAATTATTCCTTGTTCAGCACACTCATATGAATGATCATTGCCATAGTGAGTGCATTTTTTTATTGGCTCATACATTTACTTACCTGTTATGCTGTTCCCCAAACACTGTCCTTTCTTTTTATTTACCAAACTGAAAAGCAAAATTTATTCAATAGGTGAACGATAATTACTGGACTGGTTTTACATGATGCTCAGCACTCTGATCTCTCGCCCATCATTAAAACTCATTTACCTTAAATCATGGAAGTATATATGTTACAACTTCATGCATAGCGACTTTTTACTCAATTATATTATATAGAAAAATATTTGTTTTCACAAATTTTAAAAAACAATCAATGCATCTTGCCCTCAGTACAAGTGTACACGTGAAATGCCCACTTGTAGCATACCGACTGCTTCTGCTGGTTTATCTGTAGTGAATGTGGACATTTAAGATTAATGTGTTTCCATAATGTTCTGTGAGTTTAACAATGCCAAGAAAGCCATGCACTACCTCTCAGGAGCTTTAGCCTCTTGCTTCCCTCTGATTACATCTGATGTCCTGGAGGGAGCGTGGTCTTCAAGAAATGTTTGTCACTTTGTCCAAGCAGAGTCCTTAGTAACTTGCTTTTTGAGTCATAGTTATAAGGAGTACATTTCCCTCCACTTTCCCACCAGATTCCTTGGAGGAGGTGTGGCTTTTTGACAAGTGCTGAATCGGCACCATGCTAACACCAAGCGATCCCTCAAAGTATGGAAAGACTGCCTTGCTGTCATTGATCAAGGAACACCTCCACACTTAGCAAATGCAAAAAGCAAAGGAAGCTGCTCTCCAAGAAACAAACAGGCTGTCCTGAGTTATGCAATCCCTGCAGGCATCTTCCAGTGAGGAGGACCTGATTTGTCACCCATTCCATGGGATCCTGTTTGGGCAACCCGCACTTTCATCTCCCAGGCATGATAGGAGGTCTGAAACACTCAATGTCCCACTGACGGACACAGGCAGCAAGGTTTATCAACAGCATTTTCAATGTCCCAGAGGGAAGATTTCCAGCTATAGCACCTTGTAACCTTGTAGCACAACACACAACGTTCTTGCATTTTGTTTTCTTTAGTGTATTTCCTTTCATGTTCCTACCTGGCTCCCAAAGTTGGCGTTAAAATCTAGGGAATGCTCATGGGTTTTCAAACTTTAGGGTTGGATGGCATCTTTTTATTTCCTACTGTGTTGCTACTGAGAAAAACAGCTGCGTGTGCAATAGCTATTTTCCATCTTGAGTCCTATTTTTGTCTTCTGTATGTGACTTTAAGTAGAAACCACGATGAATCATGCTCTTACTCTTTTACCCAAAATCCTGCAGAAGAGGGTTCTATAAGCCATTATCCAGTCCATATGCCACCATGTCCCCAGCAGATTTTCATGTAATTGGAGTGAATCTAGATCTAGAGGGCTTGTCAGCAGTCTTTTTTCTTTTTTCTCCATTGGACTGGGGAGGATTGTTGTTTTCTGTGAGTGCTGTTTTGCCTGTTAAACTTCCTGACCAGGCTGGGCAGCCTGCCCTAGTGGTACCAGTGCTTCCATCTGCAAGCAAAAAGAGAAGAAGGTTCCTGTCAGCAAAGATGAGGCACACAAATAATTATCTCAGCCAAATATGTTAAAAAACAAGTAACAATGTGCTTAAATGTGAAATCAAGATACACAAAATAAGAATGTCCTAGGTTAGAATGACAGACCACCAAGTCCAAGAAGTGTGTCTCACTGATTATCAGTATGAGTTGTGATAGCAGCATGAAAACGCCTAAGCAGTTTTGGCAGTCTCATGCTTTCTTAGTGTAAAGATCAGTTTACCAGAGCTTTTTTTATCTCTGTACATCATCCTCTTTCAGATCCATTCCTCAAAGAGTCAGGTTCTGTTTTACCAGCAGACTCTGTGTTTCAGCCACGGCTTTTGTTCGAGAAACCTATGTACCATAAGGCATTTTAATTAATCTCATTACTATACTGCCTATGTTGACTGGTTGAGTAGTATCTCACGCAAGGGTGTTTTCCTCGTTAAGCCTGGGATACAAGATGCAAAACAGAATGTGCCATACGGTGGATACAAGAGTCAGGACAATTCTCATGGGAAGATAAATTTTTTAATGGTTTCCTCTGTTTATTAAATAGCTGCTGGGCTGATAAATGCTGCACAGCCTGTCCTTCCAAAGTCTTGGCCAATAAACCTCAGTCCTTGTGTGCCTGCACCTACTTGAGGTCCAGATGCAGGGACTCACCATTGACTTTGGTCCTGAGCTTCACACAGCTCTTTCAAAGCAGGATCAGTGCTCAGGTCATACCTAAACTGATCTTTGTGTCAGTCAGGACACTAACGTCTTGTCTCTTAAAGACTTAATGACCCCAAACTGGGTCTTTTTCTGAGCAACAGAATTTTTTATGGCAAATTCATGTGTTTTTAATCTTTATGTTTGGCAGCACTCCCAAAGGTGGTATGACCTTGTTCCCTTTTGCATTCTTAAATCATCTGTATTTGGCAAAGCAGTCAGGGTCTTTAGATAAATCTAAATTATTTTCCCATATATGTTTTTTATATAAAAGAATATGCAATTGAAGATCTTACCATTTTACTGACTGGGACAAATACTGCATGGAGGCAATATGTATAGAAATACACTAAAATCCCAATAATTCTCTCCTAATTCCTGTAGCAATCTTGTTGACTGTGCCTGTCTCCAAACTTGTGTCGTCATATTTTTTCTCTTCTCAGCAATTTCTTGTTTAAAGAAAGTATGATGAGGCCTTACCAAGAATCTACTTTACTACTGTTTCAACAGCAATAACTACTGTACAATTATTAAGTTGTACTATTAAGACAGAGTTATTCTGAGTAGGAGAAATATGAAGTAGGACATATGTTCTGCTGGGTTTTTTTCGCTGTTTGTATCCTGAAAAGCTGAGACATATGAACTAATCAAAGGATCACCCAGTGCCCTCGCTGGCATTCCTGGCAACAGAGCCCAATTAGATGACAGTGTTCTTGCATTTACTTGCCACAGAGAAAAGAAAAGCAGACGCTTGGTTTACGATTCACCCTATCTGAAATATTAAGATGTTCCAAGGTCAGCCTCCTGGATAGACAGTGATTCCAGATCTCCCTGCATCAGAACTGAAAAAGCAACTTTTCTTTTCACTTTCTTCACTAGGAATATGAAGTTTATCTTCTGTCCTCTATCAATGCTCATTTTCTCAGGTCTGACGGTGAAATTTGGCATTGCAGTTAAATCCCAGCTAATAATCCTGCTGATGATACACGAGTCAGGTAGTTTGCAGCTCTTTTCCTCATATATGGATTGGCTGTGAGCTACAGGGAGGAAAAAAGTAAGTGAAATTTGTCACTGACAAGATTTAGGGTATGACTGTGAACCACTGGGATTTCAGCTTTCCATCTCTTTCAGACCGTGTTCTTTGTTCTTCTTTGTCACAAAATTTCTGAGAAATCTATTAGGGTTTTCTTCAGTCTGAAATTTCCAACACCACCAGACAAGAAGTTAAAGCAACTAGAGGTTTTTTTTACAATATTGAGTATCACTGTAATGATTAGCATGAACAAATTTCCCCAACTGAAAAAAAGATTCATTAGGCATTATACTTGTAGAAAAGCCACAAGAACATCACTCTTGAAAATTCCCCAGCATCCTTGAAGTCTCATCCATAAAACTTACAACAAAACCTGAAACTTATATTTAACATCGAGTTGAAAAACTGGTTTGTTATACCCTTAGCTGCTGTAGCCCCTATAATGATACAACTATTAGGTGGAAAGAGATACAATGCATTCGCCACTAGATCTTGCTAATGAAAATACAAGGGATATTTTTACATCCTGGCAACTGTAGGAAAATCAGAGATTGTGGAGAAGTCTATAATGATAATGTTAATGAGGGTCACTGTCCCGCTTTCAAGAAGAAATTATTTAGTGAGTATTTCCTTTTTTGAGAGAGAGAAATACTGCGATCACCCCTTGTGGGTTTTTTTTACATTTTCCAATTATTATCTCTGCTCTAAAAGTGCATATAATGAATTCATCCACAAGTACTGCATTAAGAATGGTAGCCATTATGCAGTGATATGTGTGCGAGGGAGTGGGCAAGAAGAGAGAGGAACTGCAGATCTCTTCCCGGGACTACATTATCACAGAGAGAGAATCTCAGCACAAATTATTCTCTGCCTATTAAAGTACTTTCATGGGCTGAACTAAACAAATCTGATTCTTCTTTTGAACAGGCAGCCTCGTCGAATATTCAATACCCAGGCGTATACTGATCATTCTGCACTGGTTGTTTTTCTTCATTTCCGTTTCTCCTGAGGTCCTCTTGCATCAGATTTTGTGGATTTCTTTCCATGCCATGTGTCCTGAAAGGAGCATCAAATTCTTGCAACTGAGGTAGGTGGGGAATAGATAAAATAACGTGGAAGAAGAACAGGAGCCACAAAGGAGACTTCCTTTCATCTCCAGCCTGAAATCAGATGTTAGAGCTAGCGGTATTATGGAAGAAAATGTGGAGAACAGAGAGTTTAGACAGTTTATGATCTCCATCATCAACTTGTTACTCACGTTCTTTGCCTTGCCATCCTGCCCACATTGCTAGGCAGCTGGATTCAAAGCAAGTGTAAATGCATGCAGCACTAGCAGATTCAAAGGAGCCAGGATGATCTACTCTGAAGGAGCATTTGGACCTTGATGATCTAATTTGAGGAAGTTTTTCAGGCACCCAGAGAGCAGCCTTTCATTATTATTCCTTCCCAGTGGCCGTGTTTTGCATTTATACCAGAAGAAAAAAAATTCCACAAACCTCTTGCTCAGCAAGAAAAATAATAGTCCAAGAGGTGCTGGTTGTTCTGACATTCTTTTTATTTTCTATTAATAGTTGCATTTCTAACCCTAGTGTCATTATTTAATCTTTTAATAAATGGAGGCTATGGGAAGTTGATTGTACACAGAAAAGGTAGCTAGGGCAGTTTGGGGCAAACCCACAGAGAAGAACAAATGCTACTGGCTTGATGTTGGGGAAGGATGAATGGTCTCCTGGAAAATTAAAAGGGAATCTGAAAGTCATGATATTTGCTGGTATAGTAATGAGGAGAGGGGTAAGTATTGGAAGTGGGGCTGCTGCTTGAATATCAGTTAGGAATGAATAATTCCATGAATGTCTCCTTAGAGTTCATACTTGTAGAGAAAATCTGGAAAATGCAATCCAAGTTTGTATGTCCAAAAGGTAGGGGAAAAAAGTCAGGAAAAGAGCCTATTTTAAAAGACGTTTCAAAACTGATTTCTTCTGTATGCCTGACTGGGATTGAAATATTGTCAAGTATTTTCAACTCTGCTTTCCAAGGCTCCAAGCAGCAGTAACTCCTATACATCCAAGTCCTGGAGATATTTTCTTCTGCAGAATCCTGAAGAGAAGAGTACAAGCAAAGATGACTTCGGTCCAGCCAGCTCCCTTTTCTTGTTCTTGCACCCTCTCTCCAGACACCCTTCTTTCTCCTGGCATCTCTGAAGACCCCAGAATCACCAAAAGAGTGGTTTTTCCTGCACCTTCCCATCACAGATGATCAGTTTCTTTTTCATTTCCCTCTACTTGTTCTGTTCTGGTTTTAAGCACAGATGTTTGTGGAGCCTATTTGGTTCTGGGCAGCTTTTCAGTGGGTTTACTCAGTGCTACTAACATTCAAGTAGAGGGACTGATGGCTCGTAATCCATGTTGCTTCAAGAATTTTTGAGGATGATGGAAGTGCCACACTCATGGTCTTTTATGTGTGAGCTTCACCATAGATAAGTTAATTCAGGCCCCGTCACTTTGTAACAAAATGAATTAATAGACTTCATAAAGTCATTTTAACTTTTCAGAAGGAAACATGGCTATTTGTCATCTCTCTGCACTCCATGCTTTCTCTCTGACCCTTGATTTCACTTGTCAAATAACTGGCAAATGAGTTGTCTTTATACAAAGACCTAGCAAGCTGCCTGCATGCCCTGGTCTCTTGTGTGGAAGAGGATTTACACAGAAAATTCACCTGTGACTGACATGTCTGCTTGAGATGGAGTCTCAGACTGCAATAGATCAAGGTTTGAGCTGGATTTCAGTCTCCTGAATTTTCACAAGCAGTGGTTTTTGAGATGTTTCCTAAGACTGACTGATTTACCTTTCCTTTTCCTTTTTTTTTTTTTTTTGACCCCATACTTACTACCAAAGTTTTTAAGTATCTGGTTCTTACCTCATCATCTGAAATCTCCTTGGAGCAGATATTATCCTGACATTTAATTATGCCTGAACTGGCTTTCCACTTTTGAATGCAATTTGTATCTGATCTAATTTTTGTCTTAGGATTTCAGTGTAATTATAGGTGCACAACCATGTATGAATGTGTAAACACAAACACACAAGACACACACAGGCAAACAGACATAAAGAGACTGTTTTGTTTTTTTTAAAAAAGGCATGTCAGTCTATTTAAAATGATTAACAAATCCAGCCAGACTTCACCATATAATTTTGGACAAATAAACAGTTTATGGATAGAAGTGTCAGTCACACAAGTAAGGTAGGAGGAGCTGTTCTGTTGTCCTTTAACAAGATATCGGGGTAGGTTGTTGGGGTTGTAAGCGTTGTTCACGTCTCTCCCCCTACTGGTGACTATTGCGTGTTTTGATTCGAGCTGTTCTTTTGACGTTCAAAGGAGAAACACTTTGTAAATTGCTTAAATATTCACAGACATAAAATGAAAAACTGACTTTAGCCAGGGCATTAGACTTATCTATATGGTTTTTGGTCTCTGTGCCAGTGAATATTTAAAGAAATGCTACATCATCTTCACAGGACAAGAGCAACATAGGCATGTATTCAACTATTGTTTAGTTCAGTGGTTAAAACAAGCTCCCATGACTAAGAGTCGTTGGTTAAAATTCTTGTTTTGAACTTCGTTAGAGGAGTCCTCAACCCCATTTATATGTGGTGGCATAGCGACTGTGCCGTACTGCACTCCCTCCTTTTCATTCACTTCTGAGTCTATTCCTCTGCTTAATTAAAGCATTTCTAAATGTTTTATTTTCTCTTTGGAAAACATGTGCTACTGAACCCCAAATGAACCTCTCATAATCCATCCCTAAAAAAACCAAAAAAGACTGTGGTTGCCATTAAATCTTGTATTTCAGCCACAACCCAAAACTTGGCAACCCCACACGTCCTTAAGTGCAATCCTTCCCCTTCCAAACATGAAGTGGAAATAAGTGCTTTTCTCTTCACTCCAGTGCACTCTCTACTCTAACGTAATCTTCATCTCTTCTGTGTGTAGCATTTTGGGGACCTTTGAGAGAGAGCAGCTCTTTATGTCTCTTACTGCTACTCACCTATTTTTGGAAAATGACTTCATGAAGGATTGGAAATACTATAATAATGTTGTTGACTGTAATAAAAGATATGGAGGAGATGGACAGTGGATAGATTTCTGATGCCATTTCACTGTTTGCCCCCAGTTGCTTTCTGGCTTTTTTCCATTATCTTGCAGTAATTTAGGAAGTAGAATTACTAGGATGACGAAAGTTAAAAGCAATATATTCTGAGTTTTTCTTTTTAATTAGTCTCACTCCATCTTCCGCAGATCCCTTTCTCCTCCAGCAAGAAGTAATATGACAGTTATTAGACAGCTGCATGACCAGCTGGTTGGAGGTCTCCAGGCCACTGATTGCCCTGGTAAGATCTAGGGGAAAGTCAGTGCACTGTATCCTAATGTGTAGACAAGGCATCTGCCAGGTCTGCCCACAATTCTGAATGCATTGAAAGGGAGCTATTGACCTATCATTCTTATGAAATCAAAATATCCAGAGAACGGGGCTTTACAACAGCTATAGAAGAAAGCATTCTCTCTATATCTCATTTCTAAAAAACCTAACAGTTTAAATTACTGGTCTAAATACTCTCCTTGTTCTGTTAAAAGGCATCAGTTCACTCAGTGCTGAAGAAATCTGGTCCTTAACACAGCACTACAAAAACAGGTGCCTGGAAACAAGTTGACCCTGTGGGTTTCTCTCTGTTAAGCTTCAGCTCCATGGCTGTCATTTGGCTCCCGCTGAGAGAGTGCAGGGAGCCTGGGGCAGAGCCACTGGAAAACTGGCAACAAAAAGGGAGTGGTACAGCCTGTAGGAAACCTCTGAGGAAGTGCTGAGGAGGAATCTAATTTGCTAAGTGACAGAAAATCATACAGAGGGCAGATGAGCAGAAAGAGCGTGCTGGGGGATATACAAGAGGATGGTTGAGGGAGTCGATGTCTCTCTGCCTCATTAGATGCTTACTGTTAAATTTTTGAGCATGATGAGTGGTAGATGAAGGGAGTACAGTCAAGTGCTGAACACGTGTTGCTGAACCTCCTCGGTGCCACACTGTGCACAGATGCCTGGCGTCTGGCATGTGAGCTCAGCCCTCCAGTGGGTGCTGGGGAGAGGAAAGTAGGCTTGTGGATAATTAACTGCAAATGCAGCAGACAACTGTTCTTTTATTCATTTTTTGCTCTTTTTAGAATGTACTTGTAGATACTCATTCGGTGCCTCAAGCACCTTAACAATCACTTACAAGTCACAGGCTAAATAAGGGGTGTACCTGTGAACAGATCCACTGCTGCTCCGTGTAGCTGTAGAGAAAGAAGAAAATTGATAGCTTGCATGGAATGATAACAAAAACAGGAGTCTGACACACCACGTGGGTACAGGTTCCCTGTGAGACAGCATCGGCATCTGATAGGGAGAGAGGGAGACTTTAATAAGCTTAAAAGGTCTCAAAGCAGTGATGGCTTTGCAGGTTAAAACCGTCACCTTGAATTCCACATTCAAGGTGTTCAGCAGAAGTCAGAGAAATGCAGAGTGAGGTCTAAATTGCTCCCAGTGTGCAGTCTGTCAGGCTGCAACATGCTGTGCTGGCTTCAGGCTGAGTATTTTGGAGGTGTACCTGCATGGAGAGCACATTAAAATAATCTAATCCTCTTTTCTGTGTACTTGTGACATGGTCACTGCAGGCAGGAGCTGCCTGCGTTACACTGGGTGTAGATGGAAATAGAAGCCCCCATATGGTGGCACTGAGGACCAAGCCCTGTTTCGAGCAGTGCCCCAGCCTGTGCACTTGTTCCCCTGGCAGATGTGTTCCACTGCCTGCTTCCCCCCACGTCTTTCACATGTCAGTGAGACAGTGAGTGCCTCTTGCTCTGGAGTTAGGGAGGCTGCTCCCTTAGATTAATTAGTCTGTTCCAAACTGTGTGCAGTTTTTTCCCTCATGGCATGCCCCAGCTGGGATATTAGTTACTCTGTTAAAGTAGATACAGGGAAACAAGGGAACCTCCAGCATATGCTTCAGACCTTAGGCAGGCTGGAGCAGCCTGGGGCCATGTCTGTTGCTCTTCATTGTTTTCAGTGAGGGCTTTGGGCTTTGCTTCTTACTTACAGTAAGCCTGAATCTAAAATTTTTGGTAGCCATTCAAAGGTTTCCATTCTGAAAAATGTCCATTTGTTGCAGTTTTTTTTGCATTTTTGTAGTCGTTTTATGGTGGCTCCTGGGCAGCAGAGCCAACACAGTGGGACCTTGAGATGCTGAATTCGGTGCCAATCATGATTAAGCACAGGTGGTAATAGCACAAAACCAGTCAGTTTTCAAACCTTTCCTCCATATTCTTTATTCCTTTCTCTTTGTCTGCCCACCTTTTGTTTGACTTCAGCATGAGGAGGTGCACAAAATTGCAAGTGGATTAACACAGCAGATTTTGTAAGGTTTATTGCTACGTTTATATTTTGTTCTCACCTGTAGGGCATTTGTGCTCACAGGTTACCTGAAGCACCACATGTGATGGCTTCCTGAAGGGGTTCTTTGGCTCAGATTCTTTACTCCCTTTCTCTTAAGATTAGTACTGGATGGTATTGTTTGATGGTTCAGTGTCAGCTAGTGATACACAATCAATTCCAAAGCCTATTTTTTTTTTTTTGTTTCTTAGAATCCACAATCTTAAAAGACTTCCTTTTTCCTTTTTCTGGCTCTTTAGCCTTTTGTGCTGCATATCCTGAAGGTGCAAGTAAATATTAGACCCCCAGGATAAGAAAAAGCCCTGCAGAAAACAGAAGTTAAATCTCTCCAGGAGAAATAAGATGTCTGTAAGCACTTCTGGCTCACTTGTGGATTCTGGGGCTCTCTCTTTGGAGATAAACTGGTACACCAGATAACCCAGTACGTCTGCATGTAATGATTATATAGTCATCTGTTTATATTTACACACCTATAGATGGAGCAGGAAGGACCATCTGCAGCAAACAATTTATTTGATGGATTAGGCACTTTTTTTAGTGTGTGTTTACAGACAGGCTTTTCTCATTGTTTGAAATGATCAAATCAAGGGTTGGTGTGCAGATGTTTCAGCAACATATTTCTCACCAGCTAGTTCCTGTTTGGTGAATGATCACTGCAGTCACATTGCATTTTTACTGCATGCTACTTGTTTCATCCCAAGCAATGGTTGCGATGGCAGCTCCCACAGAAATAGCGCATTCATATGATACTCCAGCTTTCTTATGAGCACAAGTGTTCTTCTGTTAATGCTCAAGAAGAACAAATACAATGAATCATGAAAAGAACATTTGAAAAGCTTTGCTATATAGAAAATTGCCAAAATAATCGCAGACATTTCAGGGGTACCAAAACGCTCTGATGATTTGGGTCAAATTAGTGTTTAAAAAAACAAGTACAGAAAAAATAAGAATCTTCATTTTTTCATTTTCTAATTTATTGTTTTCCTTTTATGTTATCTTTAATTTTTAGAAAAGTCTGAAGTAATTAAAATTATTGGAAAAAGAAATTACCAATCAACAAACAAAACTATTTTGCACTGAAATTAAAAATACATTTGCCATATTCAAGGTAAATCTCTGAGGATTATACTTTAAATTGGCCCAAACCTCAGAGGAAATTCCCAATTTTATTGATTTTTCCTCTATTTCTTTTGCTCAGGAACCAAATCTTGCAGGAGGGTGTGTGTATGTGCATGTCTGTAATTCTTTTCTCTATTCTGGAATATCTAGATGGTCAGTACATTATTCAGTAGTACATTGGGATATTTCTGTTCAGCAAATTATTTACATTCACTTTCAAATTAGGTCACCAATGTGTAGCTGATGTGTGCATTGTTTTAGAAAAACTGGCAGCATGCATTTTAACCCATTCTCACTGGAAGGCACCATGGGAGAAGCAGGACAGGTGTTACAGATCAGAATGGGCAGATTCTTAAAAGTCGGTTTAAAATCAGATCCAAAATCTGTTCAGTAAGAATTAAATATGCTTCTAGGCTTTCACAGAAACTGAGAAAACAAAAGCTTCTACCAGCATCTAGAGTTCGGTCAGACCAAAAGCCTCTTTAGCTAAGTATCTGCACTAGTAGGCTCTCCCAGGTACCTGGGGCAGATGAAGAAAAAAGTGATTGTAGAGTAGGGTCACAGCCTCATTGCTTCACAGACTTCTTGAGCAAAAAAAGGGTGTCTTTGTGTTTCACTACCTGTTAGGAATCTGATTGCTCGGGTTTATATTTATGCAGATCTTGTCCTCCATACACTGGGCTACTAGGAAAAACACACAAATGTCACAGGGTTTAAATAAAGCAAGGGATATGACTCAGTGTTGTTATCCCAAGTGGATCTGGGGTAGAGGAGAGGCAAAAATAGCATTTGTGAGCTTGTGTTCACTAACACTTTTCTACATCATTTGCTTCTGTTTTGTAATCAGCAGAGAGACTCCTTAGATCAGTTGCGATCAGTATATGTAATCCATGGATCAATCAGTCATCAAATGGTCAAATGCCTGGGACCTTCCCATGGTTTTGCTGTAGAATCATTAAACCCTATTGGACTTTTTGTCTGAATGTTTCCTGAATGTGGGCTCTCCAAAGTACTCCAGCCCCCTCTTGAAATGAGATCCAGTGTTACGTGCCTTTGAGTGGAGTGGCTGCTGGCAGCCAGAAATATAAACCCCTGAGACCTGCCTGTGTGTGACTGGAAGATGACAGAACTGCTGTAATGCCCAGGTTGAGCTACTTTGAAACAAGGGCTTTTTGCATCAATTTTACAAGGTGATTTGAATTATTGAATAGTTTTGGATTCCTCTAGTTGACTCTGCACCTAAATGGTTTTTCTCTCAAACTCGTTCTCATATTGTATAAGTAACAATTCTTGTGAATTAGAGATTTTATGTTTATGAGACATGTTAATTTTGAACCATACCATATGGAATTTCATACCATAGCCAGGACTTGCTGTCTGTGAATGATGTTGTTCAGCCTTTTTCAGTTTGCCTGTCAAAGGTTGTCAGGTTAAGCATGATAAGACAAGATGGTTTTGCCCTATGCCACAGCCACGAATTTTGCACTGACATGTGAATATCTTCCCAAGTGATGCAGTGAGACAAGAACAGTAAGGCAGGGAGATGGGATGTAAAGTGGAAAAGAAAAAATAATCTTCCAGGTAGATCCACTTAGATACGTTTGTTGATGTTTCCTGGTTTTATAAGAAATACGGAAATGGCTTGTCAGGAGGTGTCAGGAAATGAGCTGGGGTTAAGGTCACTCCCAGACTCAGCCTACAGTGTAGATGGAGCCACTGCATACCTTCTGCTCACAGAGCAGAGGATGGAAAAGTTTTTTTAAAAAGAACAGAGTGAAAAATCCCTTGTCTTGGATATGGATTTCTGGATGTATACTTGTCAGTGGTAACAGCTACAAAATCTACAGTCATGCAATTGCCTTTCTGCTTTCTGAATGGTGAACAGCAAAACAAAATGTACATCTACTAGTCTAAATGAACAAAATTCGATGCTCTCATTCACAAATATAATTGCATATCCTTACGAATAATGCTATTCTCTGTGTTCAAACTGTTGTGATGATAGCAAAAACCGAAAATGTTTATGGATGTTCTAATTGGAGCAAGCCAAAGAAAACTGTTTTTACATAGGCTGTGCTTGTGAGGATGGGTTTTCCACATGCAGTGTTATGCATGGTGCAGTCTTTCTGCCTCGCTCGATCTCTCTCTCTCTGTATTTTCATCACTCAGGTTATGAGTGCCATGCACAAATTACCATGACAAGCATGTGTGTATATATTGTGTAAACAAAAATTGCAGCTTTGTGAAAACAGCACTCTTTTGGTGCCTGAGAGCTCCTGCAATCACAGGGCATATGTCAAGTGTATCAACACATCTGGAAGCATAATCTTTCTTTCCTTAAAGGGGCTGAATGTAGCTCATTTTTAATAGGGCCCTCACGGCAATAAAGGTTAACTGCACACTAGCACGGCAGCTATTAGAAGGACCTGCTAAAACCTTAAACCCCTCAGGTAGATTAACTGCTCAGAGGTTTGAAACAGACCGATGCAATCCTGTTCTTGCACAATCTATAAAGCACGAATGGGAGGACTGGTTAAGGCACTGACACTGTGACAATACACAGTAACTCAAGGGTTTATATCCAGATTGGAGATTATCTAAATCATTACCTGTGAAAGCGGCAATGCCATCTTACGCTACAGCAACCCTAGTCCCTGGGCTATGCAGCCTGGAGGACCAAGAGTAAGTTTTCCCAATATATTTCCCAGGCATGCTTTTCTTTTCCCGCTAAGACAGCTTGTGCGTATTTCTCTTTCCAAATGTATAAGTCTGCACAGTCCTACTTATATGGACACCTTCTTGTGGCTTAATGGCCCCTGTGCACAAAGCAATTCTTCTCAGCAGCTGTGCTGTTAAAGGCAGCCTTTGTCAGAAGCCATTTCTACCCTGTGTTATCATACAGCTTGTTTCCAAAAGCTGAGGTGATTATGTGCATTGCTTGAAACATATTTTTGTACATGTGCATGAAAGAGAGCAGGAAAAGCAACAGGATGAATTTTAATATGTTGGTGCTCTGAGGGAATGGTGAACTCCCGTGGTCTCCACTGGGGACACATATTCTCCTCAGATGCCGGTGTAAACTGTTCCCACTAAAAATCAGAGGATGTGTTATGTTATAAGCACAACACTTTGAGCACTAGTTGGGCAGTCTAATTTCCCATGTTTTCCTCTCTGAAAGCGTTAGCTAGAATTTTGCCCGAAGGATCTCATTTTTAATTCAGTCTTAGAATCTGGCGCAGACCAGTCCCCTTTCTTTGTCTGTATTACGACTCACAAGCCACCTACTGTAAGACTTTCAGAACTTTTCCTTTAAACTGAGCAAACCAAACTGGCTGATCCCAGCTGACAAGGTGCTCTGACTCTTGTAGTATTTCTTTTTGTTGATATATGTACTTTGGCTTTCTATGCAGAATGTTAACCAGGTAGGTATTGCTAGTCTGGCTAAAGATAATAGGCAAGGAAAAAAAATCTTCAGTCATATCCTACATAAGACTCCTGTACATTTTTCTTTTTCAGAGCAAATGACTGGAAGACATAAATGAATTTTACTGTTGCCCTGCCGGGATGGGTTAAGTACCTCTGTTTGTTATATTTTCCGTGTCCTACATTTCCAAATATCAGTGTCTGCTCATCATAAAGTCGTTCAGAAGTTAAACCTGCCAATGGCAATCTTAGGCAAATACTGCCATCATTAACTGAGTCTCAGGTATCTCTAGAGAAGCAACCAAACTGGTAGCCCAGCCAGGAGGGGAATCCAGGTCTTGGTTACTATCCCTGGAGCACTGAACCCCGCTGCCTTAGGTGAGGACCCACTGGGCTAACCTTTGCCACTTAAACAGTTTCTTCCATTAAAAACCCACAGACTTGTTAAGAGACATCTCAAACCAAGTGATAAATCTTACTTCAATTGGAACAAATTCCATCTCAAGATGCCTCCAGTGTGTAGAGACCAGTGCCCTTTGCCAGGAACACAGAGGGGGTCAGGCTGATGTGAGCTTCTAATCACAGGGCTCAGCTGATAGCAGGTGTAAATAGCAGTAGCTGAATCGAATCTGGAAGCCAGATAGTAATAGGTATGATGAAGGAAATGGATGACTGCGGTATTCTGCAGGCAGACATTGGCTTGATCTGCCCGTGCTTTGATTGGCCAGGACCCCATTCTGAAAACCATGCTAGGCATGCCCCAGATCCACAGATCCACAACAAGGCTTGTTAGCTGAAGCCTGGCTCTGCTCTCACTGCAGTGGGGTTCACATATAGGTAGAGATTTTACCTCACATTAGGGGCAAAATAAGCTTATGCCACCTGCAAAATATAAAAACATAACCCAGCTGAGTTCTTTTCAATAAGGTTATTAATTAACTAATTCTATGAGGTCTGTGTAAAGCATCAAAGAAAAATAGATTTTCACATGCTTGCAGTAATCCCTGCATATGAACTTTGAAAAGGAGTCTCCAACTTCTCTAGGAAATTTGGATGGACACACAAATGAAGAACTCCCTCTGGGTTTAATCATTAGCACCATCCAGTCACCCTTCCATGAACACATGGCTTAGAGAAACAGCAAGAATGCCCTGCAAAAGGAGCATTTACTTCTGATTAGACAGTTTCATGTGAATTTCTATATCGATGCCCACAGCAGAATCAACAAATGGCTCCTGCAGAGGCATTTCTAGCATTCCAATCTCCTCTTACTAATATCAGTCTTTTGTGTTATAGCATTACTTTTTGGTTGTTTTTTTTCTGAGAAATAAAATGGATTCAAAGATGATGGAAAGGTTTCAAACCTAGAGGCATTCAGTCTAAGATGTTGCTGTTCTTTCTGAAGCTCAGTGTAACACCCTAAAACATTAAAAATCAGAGTGACTTTACTGGAATCAGTGGCAGTGCTGCTGGTTTTAATCACATTTTTGCTATAGGTTTTTTATTTTTATTTTTCCAGGCCGTACAGATGACTAGTCTCGTAACAAGAAATGTTTACTTCATCCTTATCCCCAGACCCTAGATCACTGCATGTTTTCATCACAGGAGGGTTTTTACCGTTTTACTGTTCTTAATGCCTTGAGCATTTTGCTAAAATGCTGTACCAGAATACAATGAGAAGACAGCATTTTTAACCCGACATAAACAGATTATTGTTGCTTATGTAAGGAGAAGAAAGGAATCTGGTCCTCAGCATCCTTTATTTTCCAGCACAAACCCACTCAGTGACTAGTGAGTACTGATTTACTAGTGGGCTTGTTCTGATATGAAGTATTAACAATGGAAGAATATTTAAGTGGACCTTAAACTGACCCTTCTTGTAAAGCTTCTCACTTTATTTTGAAATCTTCCAGTCACCATCAAATGCACACAGGTTATTTTTCCTAATAAACTTACCTGGTTCAAGAGTCCTTAACCAGGCTGGACTAAGCAAAGAGAGAGAGTGCCATTACTTGCATTTTAAATAAAGTAATAGGCTGAAAATATTGTTAAAGAGTTCCTGTAATTGCTAGTGTGGGACAAATCTTTTGCAATCATTTGTGAATGGGGATTCAAAGCTAAGTCACTCAGTAGGATGCAGCTTGTGAAGGACAGTAAAGCAGCACGTGGTGGCTGCAAAGTCTCCTCAGGGTCCTCAGGGTGCCAGTCACAAGCTGTACACAGCTAGGAAGTGTTTCGAACTTCAAATCTACTGGCAAGTCCTGAGGAACTTAGAGAAATTATAGATCCCTCCAGCTGTTTTACAGCTTTCACACAAACTGAATGTTCAGAGTAGCCTGATGCTAATTCACTTTGAAATAGCTGAAGTCCTTACAGCTTTTCTAGCAAGTACTGGTTGTTAAATCTCTCCTCTGTGACTCTGTTCTTGTGGTTTTGCAAATATGAATTGAGTTCAGTTGTGTCTGAGAACTGCTCCGGTCTGAAAAATTGTCCCTAAGACTTGATTCATTAGAAGGCTGAAGAGAAAATCACATTTTGATGGAACAGAAGTTTTTAAACCTGGGACCTCTGGACTTAAGTAAATTCATTAGCTGAGCTAAAAAGACATCCTCTGTTATACAAGATTTTATCATGTTCATCAGCCTGGAATTGTGGTCCAGATGCCGTCAGAGGGAGACACAGCACCACGTTGAGGAGGAGTAGCAAGATGCTTGGCATTTTTAAAGCAGAAAATCTTACCTGTACTGGCAAACCTGCTCCGTGCAAGAGGTGAATCTTCCTGAGAAAGGTTAGCTCTATTCCTGAGGAACTTCCCTTCTGCATGGGGCCTGAGGTGCTCATCTCATTCAGTTTCATGCACCACCAGAGACCATGATCAATGGATGTTCAGGGTATAGTTACACCATTCATTTCCATTAGTCAGACCTAGCTTGGCACCTGAATAGCTCTACTTTATGCTGTGTACACATCTTTTCAGTAGTTAGTTACCCAAGGTCATGGCAGATCATCCTTGCTCTTCCTGATGAGTAAATAAAGTCTCAGCAGTATAATACACAAAAAGGACAGAAAGATGAGAAAAATGTATATATATATTTTTAGTTTGAGGTTTTTCCATTTCTCTGCACTTGCTTCAGGCTGTCCACATGAAAGGAGGGCATCCACAGGAAGAAAAGTTGCACAGCATGAAATCAGATGCTTAAGGATGCAGGATCAGCTTTTGCACAGAAAGGATAGAAAATGTATTTTTCCTGGTATTGCAAAAATATTCCTCCAAGTGGAGGAATCTCAGCATAAAATGAGCACTGAAAACACTTGACCATAACTGAGAATTGGACACTACTCCAACTTCTTCCAGGGGCTGACATTTATTTGTTTAAATGGGATAGATCATGCTTGTGCATTTTTTGCCTCTACTTCTATACTTTTGGATTCTCAATGAAACGAAGAGCAGAAGCAGAGCAAAAGACACATAAGTGCTGTTCTTGGACTATTTTTGGCTTGAACTGAAGCAGCAGGTGGTTTGCGTCAGTCAAGGCAGCCTGCTTGAGGACTGAGGAAATGCTCAGACTTTTAACTGCTTTTGGAACCAAACCTTGAATTTTCTGAGTTCACACATCATCATATCCATCTGCCATATTGTTAACCTTTTGGAATCAGTGCTTGTAAATTTATGCAGGGAGATGCTTGTGTTCCAGATTTATAACAGTCTCATTTAACTAACTTTCAGGGAGACTCCCTACGTAATTCTTGTGAAAGAAAATCGTTAGAGATACATTTATGTCTATCATTAAAATGTGAGCCTGACTGATCAGTTTACAAGTAAGGAGACATTTCAGCTTTGTTGCAGTAGAAAAATCAGATAAAGTCCTAGTCTTTTCAGGGGCATATCTCATATTTACTAAAGGGAACAGGACCTTCTAAAGAACTGACACTTTTCAGGTGTTTTGGCCAGCTGTGGAAAATACATCTCTCCTAGGCCTTTAGGCTGTCAAAGGCACACAGGAATTTTCTGACAAAAATGTGTCATGGTGTTGTTATTCCCATGCTATAAATGTGAAATGGCCATTATCTTATCAACTCATGCTCACCTTAAGCAGGAGAAGATCTTCTTTAAAAGTAATTCAAAATTCAAAATAGCATACTGCTGCAAGCCAAATGTGCTTAACTGTGTTGTTTTGATAAGGGTGTAGGCTTTGTTGTCTTCCCTTACTTCCTTAAGATTACAAGGAATGCTTTCAATTGACATTTTTTACCACTTCTCTCTACTCAGCTGAGTAAAATATGTTTCATGACAATATGTGTGGGACTCCCCTTAACCGGGTAAAAGAAAAGAATATACTGATCCTTCTGTCACCAGCCATGTCTTTTATTAAGTAAAATGATTATTGGCCTCATGTTTCTCATCTATGACAATACCCAGGTTCAAACATAGGACTCTTTCTAGGATAGCTGAATACAGAACATATTGTTCAGCTATGGACTCAGGAGAAATATTGAAATGTGATATGATGTGGTTAGCTTTGAAGCCAGGCAAGTATTTTTATTTTCCACTTTTGGTGTACCAGACTTTGTCAGCTTTAAGAATTTGTCATCTGCCAAGACAACTGTCATTTTATGTGGAAAATCTCAAGCAGTTTGTGATAGAAAACACACGTGGGTCACATACTTGCTACTGTATTTTACCTCAGATCTTTACTTCATTATTATTTTTCAGTGATCGAAACAAGAGACATTTGGATTGGGGGTATAAATTATTCTCTGTAGGTAGCAACCATTAACACTAATGAAACTTAGTGATCAATCTTCATTTGAAGAACATTGTGGGTGTCACTCACACATCCTACGTATCACTCTGCAGTATTCCTATAGCTCCAAGCAATCTCATTGGGCTTTGGACCCACTGTGCCAGACCCTGCGCAGACACTGCAGAAGAGTCATTCTTATCCTAAAAGCTTCCTTGCTCTAGACATCATCTGCTTATGAAAGATGTAGTACCTCCAACATAACCAAATAAAGGCACTTTTGTCACTCTTTGCAGCACCCCACATCCCAGAATAGCAATGGAAGCAGAATCACTAACGCAAATCCCACATAGACAAAAGCATCAATATGTTCAGGATCTTATTAGCTTTGATGCTGTTGTTGTGATTATTCGTCCTGAGTTCAGCTGGAATAAAGTCCTATTTAGGTTTTAGGTTCCAACCCAAAGTGTCTTCTGTGTCATTAATCTGAGAGGAAATGGATTTTTCATTTAGTGGAGTCCAGAGATAAAACTCTATTGTGGCAGCTCAGAGAAAATAAAAAGGAGAAAGATACTGCTCTGATTCCTGCATCTTTGTATACTCTCCCTGGTGTTATACATCTAGTGCTTTGCAAAAGAAGTGCTTTTCAAAAAATTGAGCCACTATGCAGGCTTGACAGTCTCTCCTCCTTTCTTCCCAAAAAGAGTCCTTGTCTTTTCCTCGTGTTTTTCTTCCCCTTGTCCCTTATGCCAGGCAAACAGAACCCTCAGCATTCAGTGCATTTTTCTGTCAAGGTTTTAGGTGGGATTAAAAACATCTCATTGTGCACAAATGTCTTATTCCTCAAAACCTGATGGAAACAAAATGCTACTTCTTACCATTTTGCATCAAGAGCTTTCAGTTAGCTTAATGCTTAGATCTGCAATGACAACACACATTTGGATTTGTCCAGTGTTTCTAGAAGTAGAATTGGATTGATTTTTATCTTTTTGCAAAGACATAGTTGAAATTCAGATATAGGGTTTAATTTCCTTTGAAGAGATAATGCCTACCATAACACATGCATTTAATAAGTTAAAGTCTGTCTTTAAAAAGAATACTGTGTTGTAAAGTAATGAAGCAGTGTATAATACGGTTACTATACATTATGCTCTATTAAAGTAAGAAACTATCATATCCTAACAACATAAAAAAATAGAGACTCAAGGAAGAAAAAGAAGAAAAATATCTCCTTCAAATCACAAGGCTGTTTTTCTCCACAGATGTGGATTTTTTTCCTGTTGCAAATTTCTCCTCTCCTCTCCTCTCCTCTCCTCTCCTCTC
>VZRV01009164.1:22926-67943 GCA_013398115.1 Falcunculus frontatus
CCTCCCCTCCCCTCCCCTCCCCTTTTGCTTCCCATATAAAACTTTCTTCCTTGCAATTTCTCTTTCCTCCAAGCACACACATACAGAGTATGTGAATAAGCTTTGGAAACAACCATCTGGCAGCATGGGCATTTTCCCCCTTGATATTCCCTTTGATGTGAGACTCTGTTGACATATTTTCATTGACTGATACAACAACAACAGCAAACCAAACAAAAAACCCAAACAGAACCCCAGCAACCACCTAACCCCCAAAAAGTTTAATAGAGTAAATCAAACATTGCACTGCTGGTCCTTAAAGTGATATCTCCGTGAGATCCCAGAAAGAATTTAATTAATCAGGTTGGTAAACATGTCTGTATGATTTAGACCCATGAAACAGTGCAGGAAGAATTAGGGAGAGCTAAGTAGAAAATGAAGTTTGACTTACTGCCAAAATTGTTATCTTAGTTAAATATAGTTGACATAAACTGAGTAATCACAGAAAACAGGGCTGGAAAAGACCTCAGGAAGGCATACAGTTCCTCCTTTACCAATGCAAGATCTCGTGTGTCTATCCTACACATGGCAAATTTTTACCTAATCCATGCTTAAAAGGCTCCACTGTTGGATATTCCAGACCTTCATCAGGCAATCTGTTCCTGTGCAGTGTTATTATTGTTGTAAAGTTGTTTCCTGGTGTTTAGCCTCCATTCTTTCACTGTACTGTGCCTAAATGTCCTTGTAGGAAAATAGTTCTGACCTCACATCATATCCCATCGTTCAAACCACAATAAATTAATTGAAGTCAACAGTGGAGACCATCACAAGGTGAGAAGTAGGCCACTGTCTATTAAGAAGCTCCCAGTGTTGCTAAAGGGAGTGTTTCCTCACTAAACACGATCATCTTGTGATGGGACTTGGACAAGGTTAGTAACACAGCAGGGAGCTACTTCTGAAAGCAGTTTCTGAGAGCAGCTTCCTCAGTACATGTACTGCATAAGCCCATCTCCAACATGAGCAGGCACCAGGACTTTTGGCTTTGGGATATCTGGCAACATTCAGACTAGCTGATGATCTTGTATTATGATTTTCTAGCCTAGACTGGGCTTTTTTGAAGCCTGAGATATCCTAGAAAGCTGTATTGAGCTAACTTCCATTTATTTTTTCTGATTCTCACCCCATCCCACCAGGAGGAAGTGGGTGAATGGCTGTGTCGCGTTTAGCTGCCGGCTGGGATTAAACAATGACAACCCCAGATTTGACTATCTAGAGGGGCAAGTAAATGCTCCAAATGTACAGTTATTAAGTTTTGGATGTGTCTTCCCCTGTGTCTTGGGGTGACTTTATGATGTGTATCCCCCATCATCGCTCTATGCCCGGATATGATTCCTGTGCCTTTCTGTGCCTTTAAACTGAGCCCAAGAGAGGGAAGAGAAAGAAAAAAAAAGGCCAGACGAACTTTTTCAAAGCAGTCTGTGCTCCAAGGTCACCACTCCTCTGCGTCTCTCTGCTGTGGGGAGCAGTGTGGAGGAAGCACCCTTCCTGCTTTCCAGCCAGTTTTTTTGGCTCCGTTTCTTCAGGGAGAGACGGAGAGTTAAACCTTGTTTTTCTGGGACTTCGGATTCTTTTTTTCTTCTCTTCTGGACTGGTTCAGAACATCAGAACCTCACCGGGGGACCTTCCCCCGGCCTGGAGGTGAGCCCCACACCGACCCAGCTCCGAGGAGGACAGAGACCACACTCACAGAAGGACTCTCAAATCTTTCAGGTTTTCTCTCCACAGCGAGAGATTTCATTATTTAGCATTATTATTCTTTTCCTGTGTGTTTGTTAAATAAATAGTTTTATTCTCTCTTTCACATTCCTCCAAGGAATATTTCTTTCCCGAACCTGGGTGGGGGAGGAGCGGCTATAACCTGCCTTCCTTTGAGGAGACGTTCCTTTTGGACGTTTCCCTGAATTTGGCCCAAACCAGCTCACTCTGTTCAATTCAAATGGGACATCTGGGATCCCTGTGAGTGGGAGATTTGCAGAAGGGCTGTCTCTGAAGGGAACAACATGGATCAAACTCCAGGCTGAACCACAAATTAATCTGTTGTTCACTTGGTGCCAGTAAGCTCATACTGGGCAAATGTGGCTTTATGCCCAAGGTTTTACATACAGGTGAATGGATCAGTCCTATTAAACAGGTGCTGCTGTGCTGTAACTGAGAACAAGGATCTATCAAGATTTGCTTTTGCATTCTCAGTACCAAATTCCTGTAATTAAAAGCTCGACATCCCTACCTGATCCCCTACTTCCTCAGTCTGAACTGTAGCTGAACATAAGTTGTCCTGTTTGCTTTGGCTAATATGTGGGTCCTGCTCAGGAGACAGAGGTGCTTTCAGACCCTTGCAGGTCAGCCTGAGATGACTGAAACCACTGGGGAGCTGGTGGTTTCACTTTCAGCACACCTTGCTCTTCCCGGGATGAGGCACGAGCAACAGCTGCTGGAAGTTTGGGTGCATGTCACAGGGCAACCCTTGCACCCCCTCCTACTCTGCTACTCTTTGGAGCACTCACACGTGACAACCTCAAATGGCTGCTTTTAGCTGCTGCCTGTGGGAAGAGCAACAAGGGAGCAAGGCAGCTTATAGAGATGGAGGAGGCACAAGGCAGCATGTTCTGGCTTTTGAACAAGGAATCCTAATGAGAAGGAAAATGATAAATATTGGAGTCCACGGTTTTTCGTTTCACTCACTTGTGCTTTACAGCCGGGGAACATTTTCCTCTTGGTATAAAGTGCTGATTCAGGTTGGAGAAACAAACATCTGACAGCCTCATTTGGCTAAGATTAAGTATACAGAAATTCATTTCACATATCGCTGCTCTGTGTTCAAACTAAACAACACCACCCTCTTTTGGCCTAATCTGTTTATTCTTGTTGGGATTGGCAGTGAGACAAACCCTATCATGGCAAAACATACAGGTGCAAACCAAGCAGGTTCCAAACATGCTTGAACAGCAGGGTTGTGTTTTGCTTCCACAAATCCCTTCTTTATATCTTCTCTTTCTTTGTTTTCCCTCCTTTTTTTTGTCATTTGCATTCAGAGTAGGCTGATGCCTCCTTCTCCATCATGCTACCTTTGTGTAAGAGCAGGGGCAAACTTAGAAACTCAGGAGGGTCCAGTGGATTTCAGCTCTTGTGCCTGTGGCTTGCAGCAGCTAAAATGCTCCATCTTAATTACAGCACCCACTGTCTCAGTGTGTGCCTGGTCCTTCTGAGAGAGTGACATCCAAGACACTTGAGCATGCAGGGAGTGCGAGGGTCTGTGCAAATTTAAGCACTGGACTCCATCACATCAGGACTGAGCATGACTAGTCTGATTTAGGCAGGTGTCGAGTACATTTTCCACAAGGCAGAGGATTCCTGTTGACCTCTTCAAAGAGATTCCAAAGTGTCTCAGTAGACTCCAAGTTTATTTATTTTTTAGCCAGAGAAGAAGACGTAATTTCTTTCTCTGAAATTGCAGCCCATTTTCGCTGACTGACTTTTGCCCTCAGAAACATTTGTCTTAGTGAGTGAGTGAGGACTGATTATCGTCCTGGGAAATGTTGATGAGAATGATCATGTTTAGGAAAAGTAACTGGCAGCTAAAATACAGCAAAATAAAATGAAGATTTCCAGTAAGGTTATGATAAGATACAGATCACAGATAAAGTGAATGCAGAATTGTTATCCAATAAATCCTGCAAGAATGGAACTAAAGAGTGCTTGATAAAAACTAATAGGATAGCCACTTAAAACATGTAAAGAAAGCAGCTTTTAGCACAGTGGGTAGGGAAGCTTTGGGTGCTGCTGGCCCAGAAGACTGCAGAGGCAGACAGCATCAGCAGGCTCAAAATGGGATAAGACAAATTTGCAGACAACAGAGCTGTAAATGGACACTAAATTAAACAGGCAAAATGTGCAATCTAACATCCTGATCCAACAAAGGTGATTGCTGCAGAAACACAAGGGGACAGAGGGAAATGTCCGGGCCTCTGTGCTTTCCCAGGATAGTCTCTTGCCTCAACCCAACTGGGAACAAGTTGCTGGGTTAAGGGGTACCACTGCTGTGGCCCCAAGGGGCTGTTCCTGTTCTCGAACAGTCGGCACATCTTGGGAATAAAAATTACAATTAGCTATATATTTGTCTAGCAAGTACCAGATTTTATTCACTATATTTTACATCACTAATCAGCTTTTGTCCAGGCTGAAATGCACAACACATTAAAAACAATCTCCACTATATTAATTGATATTTTGGAACAGCTTTTTACTCCAGTGTGTGTTATTATTTTATTTTTCTTTTCAGAAAAATAAAATTATGTCTTTAATTTAATTTATTTGACATTTTGGGTTCAGTAATTAGGAGCTTTATGAAAAACCATAATGCTCATCTAGCAGAGGAACTTAATCACAGTTCTATTAGGCTTTCTTTAAAAAAATAAACCCCCTGTTAAATAGATTACTGCTTTTTTAATTAGATGGTTTAATTACAGCTTGTTAATGGAAATATTACATAAATAGCTCTCAAAGCCACACATGCCCGTGCACTATCGGAGAAGAAAGAAGTTGCAGGCGTCCCTAAAGGAATAACTTTCAATACGGATGAATGGAAAGAGAATAAACAGCCAGAAAAAACCTGTTCCTGAATGGTGAAATCTTCATACAGGCAGCCATGGCAGTTGGGATGTGGTGACACTACAGCAAGTTAACAACTTAAAAAAATTGTCTGTCAGAATATTTAAATTCCAGGACTTTCTGTGTGTTCCCTCTATGCTAATGTAAATCTGCAACTGTAAATAACGATAATTTTACATATTAGTCCATCTAGCTGTGCTGTAGAGTCACAGCTTAATGTTGGAGTTCTGATCAGTATTTCAAGGTCTGTCTCTATTTTACTATGTGCTCCTTAAGTCACAACTTTTACCATTAAAATGGGGAAAATAAATTATATTGAAATAATTCATCATCCTATAGAGCTTCCAAGATTCCAGCTAAAAGACTGAGTTGTTACATGATTGCTGTTATGCACACACAGTAGTATTCTCATGTGTTTATGCAGGTGTGTGGACACACACATCATTGTGCTCTGTATGTGTGCATTTGAATAAATATTCCTTGGGCAGAACACCTATTGCTCCCTGTTAAACCTTTGAATGCCAACCTTGAAAAATCACAAAAGGGTCAGATTCTTAAAGGACCATGGACCAGAATCCCGTGGTACTTTGAACAGGAGTAAAACCAAAAGTAACCTCAAACTCTTTGTCATTTGGTAATCAGGGCTTTGCAGGCAGATACACCCTTGCTTGGACAGGTGTGTGTATATGTAAGTTTTAAGAAATGTGAACGCATCCACATCCAGGTGTCTGTGCCTATATTTGCAAGTGTGCACCCATCTTTATTTAACAAAGAAATATGCAGACCTCTCACAAACACACTATTGTAGTTGGGATTGAAAACATATCACAATCTATATGTACCCAGCAGGAATTAAGATTGGCTGGTAAAGTCTTTAAATACTGAAGAAAGAGAAGGTCATTAGTTGAGTTTGAGTCTATTTACTAGTCACGAATTTGGAGGGAAATATCTAAAGCTTCCCAGCCTATAGTAAGGGGACAAATAAAACAGTAGTGGCTGGGTGCAAGAAGAAAACTGAAACAAACTGCAGACCCACAATGATTTATACAAAAAGATAAGAGAATGAGGCATAATGGAATGTATCACCTAGTAAAGGTGTTTGCTTGGGGAATGCTTGAATTGTCTTTAAAAAAAAAAATCTAATAAAAAGATTTAAAAAAATAATCTAACAAATCTAATTTGGGGGTTTGGAGCATTGAATATTTATAATCCTAATGAGTCATTTCTATTCATAGAAGCATATAAAAAATATAATTCTTTGTACCAACTGTGACTTATCCACAAGGGCTATATCTGCCCCAATGAAGATTATGGAATTCAGGCTTTATTCTACTTTTCTCTCTTTCTAAGAACTAAACTGTGTGGGTTGGATCAATAAAGACTTGATGAATCACAACCCTGATACATAACTTCTCTATACTCAGTGTAATAGGAAGTTTTACCTTGTTCAGCAGTTGGAAAGAGGGACTTAAAATTCTGATAAAGCCTCTGGCTGATGGAGACCTTACTGGAGAGAATATTGGGCAATTTCTCATCTGCTTGGAGAGGCTTGGGATGTAATTTCACATCATTAGCAAACTTGCTGAGGGTACACTCTGCCCCATCATCCAAACCATTAATGTCGATGTTAAACAGGATCAGACTCAGTGACGACCCCTGGGTTGTACTGAATATTATTGTCCTCCAGCTAGACTTTGTGCCATTGATCATGACCCTGTTCCTCTGTTACATCCCCGATTCCTCTCCTAGCATTTTTTAAATCTTTCTAAACATAACTGAATGGCTAATCTCATGCTTGGTGGGGCATGAGGAGAGGGGAAATGCAACCTGTGTCTTATTTTGCTCTTTGTACAGCTGCAAGGAGGTAACAGCATCTGTTGAGAGACTGATCTAATCCAACAGATCTGGGTTCAGCACACAGCTTTGCACTGTCCTTGATGAAATGCCCTAAACTGTGTTTCCACACTACCCAGAAGACTCCTTTAATCAGCTAACTTCCTAAAAGGGAGCACTCTATGCACATCCTAGGGATGTGCAATGTTACCAGTGACATGCTGTGAGAGACTGGAATGTTAATGATTAATGATTCAAACAATTTCTACTCGCAGTAAGTGCCCAGGTGATAGGTGGTGCAGAGGGGGTGCACACCATCACCAGTGGCTGCAGGCTGCTGTGCTGAGGCAGAGAACAGAAGAGGCAGATCCTGAGAGGTGGGATGGTGCTTTTTATCATGCCAACGTCCTTCCAGCGGCTCAGCGGTGGAAACACCCCTCCAGGGTAGTACTGGGACATTCTTGTGAAAGCCTGAAGGTATTTATCCCTTCTAATGGGCCATTATTAACTCAACTACACTGAAGTGAGAGGCAACTGCCAGGTCTTAGACTGTGTCAAAGACTCCCAAAGTGTCCAATGATCCACATTAATGTGTCTCTTGGTGTAAAACTTCCTTTCCCAGGAAAGTTACCTGGGCGTTCCCACCTATCCTGATAGTCTATTAACCCACTGGACTTTGTGTTTTGTGGGTTTCCCCACACTTGATGGATGAAGACTGCAATCATCACATTGACCAATGAAATTTCAGTAATCATCACTGGATCCAAGGGTGGTGACTATATACCCTTCTACTCTTATTCTTTCTTCCTGTCTTCCTTTCTTTCATTTTCCTTCTACATTTGCTTTGCTTTGTTATTTTTATGCTTTTATATTGTTACATTTCTAACTAAAATTGCTACATTTTAAAATTCTCCAGGCACCTTATTCTACCTTGCTGTTCTAGAGTTTGCAAGTAAAACTCCCCTACTGAACCTCCTGAGATTTTTGTTGTTTCTCCTGTGCACTGCCCGGAGTAAATCAAACAACCTTCCCTAAACCCACCAAGTGGGCAGGGGCATGACACTCGCATGCTGGAAGAAGACAAGAAGAAGCTCTGTGGTGGTGTGACATTACCAGGGGCTTTGTGCTCATGCAGGAAACCACTCACTAAGTCTGAATAGAGAGCTCAGTGAACTGGATGTGCTGACTGCTGATTCTCCCAGAGGTCTCCAAACAAAGCCAATAGCATTGGTGCTCACAATCTACTTCTACAGGGGTTGGCAGAGATAGCCAGAAGAAAGCACTTAAAACAGCTGAGGAAAATAATTATATAAAAAATGCAATTTCCTAGAATATGAAGGGCTCTTAAAAAAAAAAAAAGAAAAAGAAGAAGCAATTAATGTCTGTCACAAATAAATGTCTAACTCCGACCAACTTCCATTTTAGGAGGATGATGGAAAGTTGTTTCATGTGGTCATTTTGAATGGAACAATTTCAGGTGAAATTTGAGAATATCAGTACTACCTTAGAACTCGGAAATCTGCAAACTTTTATTGCTACCAGTTTTAATGGAGATAATGTGTCTAGAGAGGCATACTTGCATTTCCCATTCCATTTCATGACTCTGCCAGTTCATTTGCTGTCTGTTAGGCAGGAATCAGTGTTCTGTCAGAACTATGTTTCTGTTCAGTACTCAGAAAACAGCTGGACCATGCTTTTTCCAGCAAGAAATCTGGTTCCAGATAGCCAAACCTTTTCCATCTCAAATGTGGATTAATTCATTACTTTTCCTGTGTTCCTGAAACTACTGGGAAACTTCTGGCTTGGAATGAAACTCTGCAGAAATCAAAATAACATTTTTCATGAGCAGCAGATTATATCAGTGTTCAGTGAACTGCACTGACCGCTAAATGGATTTTCAGTTGGAGTGTCAGGCAAGGGTTTGGACTTGCAACGATCTGCCTTAATATCCTGTAATGTATTCCAGCTTTGGGAGGAAGGGTTGTTGTATGGTGGTTGGTAGGATTGCATAAAACTTTATGTGCAGAGTGTTAGAGTTCATGCTTATTTGAAAAACTGCTACAGATTTGGTATCATAAAAGGTCCCTAGATATCACAGGAAAAAAGTAGATAGATTCTAATATGAGTAAAGACTAGAGCTTACTGTCTGTTACTGCAGATCCTTGACAGAGTCAGCTTTCCCTTAAATCAAAGAGTGCCTCAGCATGGCCCCATGTACTGAGGGCATTATTCTTGAATCAGTACATCAGTAGTTTAACATACCATAACACTAAGAAATGTAACGATGATGATCATTTTCTACTATATTAGTTGCCAGAAGCCTGTGCATTTTACAAGAAAACTGCCAGACATAAAGATTGTTACATTTAGATCTTCTGAGGATTTATAAGCTGGTGGTAAAGAGAGCTCTTAGTGAGAAGAGAACTAGTACAAGTGGGAGCAATATTTGCCCTGGAGGAAAACTTGTTTTCACCTTAAAGAAAAACAAGAACAAAAAAGTAGGAAAATAACGGAGATATATGCTCACAGGTATACTGGAGGGAAAAGCTGAATCAAAGGAGCCAGGTTCCTTCATTTAGTTCAACTTCTGGTTTGATTTTTTGCCAAGACTCTGATACCTCCAGATACTGTCCACCAGAATTCTGTCAAGCAGCTGCTGAAAGACTATGGATGATTTTGATCCTACTTTTGATCTGAGTAACTGGCAAGTTTGTCTCTATAGCCCAGAAGGAACCTGGGCTCAGGAAGAAGCACCATTATCTGTTGATAATCCCAGTACAAAAGTGTCCTTCAGAGATCTGCTGCAGCCACCCTCCTGGGCTTCTCTCTATTTTCACTGTGGCTTCTGTCACTGTCTCTCCCTGGCTAGCTACTCTCAATGTGAGCTCCTCTGTAATTCTTACTACCTTGTAGAAGGTCCTGTCTTGCCTCATGTACCTGTCTCTTCATCATGTTTTGCATCTCTGCTAGGAATGTGTCTCATCATACTTGTTTCTTCTTTCTCATTTTTCAAGTCTCTTATGAGACTCATAAGTGAAAGCTGTGTTAATTTGTCACTTTACAGCCTGGTTTAAAGTAGACTATATGTTATATTCACCACTGTCTCTCAGTTTTTAATCCCAAATAATTTCATAAAACAGTCATTTTGAAAGGTGCTACACAGGATGAGTTTTGCTGTGTAGTCTTATTGCACACAGCAAGCAGTACTTCTTCCTCTTTGCTTTATGGGTTTCATACTTTTTTTTTCCACATCTCAAACAACATGATACCACCTTTGAAGTGGATAGCAATAAAGGAACTGGATTGAGAGTGATTTTTGTGGTGACAGAGAGACCTCTTAACCCCAGATTATTTTTAAGTGATTCGGATAATGTCTTCTTACCATTTCCCTAGGGAGATATCCTAACACAAACTGACTAAATCTCTACTGGACAGTTGTCATGGCCCAGAGTTTATCTGTGTACCTCAAGGTCCCTTCCAGCCTTTTGAATGGGGACTGGTGGTTGTGCATCTTTGCTGTCATGCTTGGCAGTCTCCTTCCTTAGAGAAAAGAGGTACTGGTTGCTCACCCTGGTGTCTTGCCAGAGCAGATGTACCAGCCTATAAACCTTGTGCACAGGTACAAACAACCCACAACTAATGTGCGTTTCCCATGAGGTTTTGACACACCATTTTCAGTTAAAACCTTCTGGGTTTGGTCATGTGTTTTTTTAACAAGTTCTGAAGCAAGAGCAAAACAATTTTGGAAGATTTTCTGTATTTAGTCCTACAAAAACTAATAGAGAAGATCCCTGAAAATCCTTTCCATCCATTCTGCATTCTGACTCAGGGTAAACTACCAGCCATTGTCCATCTGGCTGCAGTACCGAAGGGGAAAGAAGTGAGAGCACTGCCCAGGGAAGCAGCTTTGAGCCTGCTTGGCATCCATGAAGGTTTCAGGCTCCAGACCTTCTGCTGTTTTCTACCAGGAACATTACTCATATCCTGCAGGCTTCTTCTTCTGCCTTGGATTTTACGTTCTTCAGATGCCAGTACCGCTATCCTAAACCCAGCCTTCCCAATCATTTAGACATCCTTCCCCAGAACTGCAGCAATTGCATAGTGCTGGGGTTTACTAGCTTCTGTGCAAACATATGCTAATTAATTATAACTAATTACACATACTCAGGGTTTTTAATCCTTTTTTTCACACCTCAAATTCTCCAGATTCCTAATTTCTTGTTTGTTTTTAAAACCTATTTACTAATTAGGGAGGGGAAGGATGGGGGAGAGGGGTTGCTATGGTATAATATACCATTTTTGTGTGAAGGAAAATTTATTTCAGTTATATTTTAAAATTTTCGATATTTAAAACAGGACCAGGCTGAATAAATTACTTGGCTTCTCCCTACTGTCAACATCTTTTATCAACTAACAGGGTCATCTCTGTGTCTGCGGAGGTCTGGCTACCACCTCCATTCCCTGCAGGATTGCAGGGTCCATTTGACAAGCCATAGGGCCAGCTTCTCTGTTGGACCCTGCTGCTTGCAGGTGCCCCAGCAAAAGCTCTCACATGGCACTTTTAAGTCCAACATCAGCAGAATCCAGATCTGAACACCAGGATTTTGCAGGTTCAGTCTCGAGAGACAAAAGCAAAGAGATTGGCACTGACTCATCCTGGCACATAAAAAAAATGACTTTCTCCTTAATCAAGTGTGAAAGCGAATTCAGATAAAGCGTGTGACAGTAATGAAATGGGAGAAATAGTTTCTAATTAGAATGTCAGCAAGATAACACAAACCAAATCCTAAACTCCCCACCATTAAGGTTTCCCCACTGAGCCCTCCTGCCATTGTTCCTCTCTCTTTCTGATTGCTTTTTAATAACAGCTTCTGTGTGGCCTTTGTAAATAATCCTCTCATTACAGGTTTGCTTGAAACATGCAATCAATTTATTAAGCTATTTTCCAGGAGAAATTAGCAGGTACAATAAAGCGTAATTATTCTGGCACTCATTCATTTTTAAAACTGTAGGCTGACCAGGTGCCACTGTTGCTTCTGCCAACCTCAACAATCAATTTGATGGCACCAGAATCACAGGCATGTGCAGATTAATCCAGGCTGGGCAGGCAAAAGCATGTTCAGGGAGACTGAAAAATTAGAAATTATCTGCATTTTTCTTCATAACTAGTAGTTGTTGAAATAACGAGGAATTGGACCTTTGATTATGTAATTTTTCCACCACTGTTTATATATGTTTGAGTGTCTACGTATGTGTTTTTTGATCCCTGAAGAGAATACCAATTCTTTATAGAACTCAAAAAAGTAAAGACTGAGAGGGAAGACAAAAAACCCCATAAATATTTCTTTAGGTTTAAGATCAATACGTAATAAATTATGTAATTAAGGGTGGACAGCTTCCTCTATTAAAAATGAAGACCGTAACAGGAGGGAAAATGAGTTCAACTGTGTGGCATGAGAGACTCAAGATAAAAGAAGCATTTTGAGCATTTTCAGTAATATTTTAGTCACATTGTTCAAGATAATGCATGGCGGGGGGGGGAATTGTTAATGTCCAGTAGCTCTTCATTGATAGCTGAGAAATGAGCTTGGTATATGTAGGCTACGTCCTCGTTAACAGATGTATTCATATGAATTGCCAAGTATGACTGGAAGTAAATGGTTATCTGACAGAAATATTTGGAAACAGGAGAACCTAGATATTCCTCCAGGATGGAAAGTCCTTTCATGGCAGGACAGAAACAAGCCAGAGAAATGGTGCAGGGGATTTGTAAGAGGAAGGCTTCTTTTTGAGAAGAACAGGGCATTTTCAATAAAGGAGTTGATGCCAAGTCTGAGAGTTTTGTTGAAGTTGTTCAGTGAAGAAGAAGAAGAAGAAGAAGAAGAAGAAGAAGAAGACGGAGAAGATTATATCTGTTGTCAGAAATATCTCTGCAACATCCCTTGTCATCAGAAAAATTACATTTGATATATAACTTTAGAAAATGTAGAAAACAAATTTTTTTCTTTTCTCATTCTCTCTCTCTTCTCCCCCCCACCCCCCCTGCCGCATTCTGGGTGGTTAAAGCCAAAACCTGAGACTATGGAATACAAAAAGAAAAAAAACTCTTGGCATTTTGTCTGAATCCTTTCTCAGTGAACTCAATATTTTGGTTTCCAGCTCAAAATTAATTTCTTCAGCCTGGCAGAAATGTAACTTTGCCAAATTTATGGAAAGTGTACCACCTCGCTATTGCAGTAAAAAGTAGAGAGGAATCTGAAGTCACCTGGTCACTGCTGATGTTGAATTGCTCAGAAGACAAAAAGATAATGCAGCTGGCTTTCTCTGAATTGTTGACAATGTAATGTTTCCAGCGAGCTAATCAGAAATGACTCAGAAGACATACTGAGAGCACATAATGGACAGTACCATGGTTCATTTCTGCAATGTTGCTTCTCACAACCAATCAGATTTTAAAATTATGCAGAAATTAATAGCCTCAAAAAAAATGTGACTGTGAGTATAAACTCAGCAAAATCAGCTGCAAAATGCTATTTCTACCAATGCTCATTTTTTCTCTCAAAGGTCTTCCCTATATAAGTAGAAACAATATTATCCTCTAACTTCTGTTGTTGTGAGTTGTCTTGGCAACTCAAAACACATCATTTTTCTGGTGAATACTGGTCAGAAGATGTGCTTCAGTAGAATAATTTTTGAATTAAAGTATGTGAAAATCTGTTGGGTGTTTGTATCAGTTACTTTGATCTTTTTTGAGAAGCTGTGCTCATACTGAGTAGCTGCCTACTAAACACTGAGGCTGTGCCTTATCTGTAGCATAAATGAGATGGTGGATTGCACGAGAGCTGCTAGCAGGGCCCTAAGCAGGGAAGGCTGCTAGTCCTGAGGAGTGGTTATTTCACATGGCTAACTCGAGTAAGAGATGCTTCGGCTAAAGTCCCACAAATACTTGTACAGTGTGCATGCACAGAACATTGTACAAATGCATACTGAAAACCAAAATGGGATGAATTAATGAGTACTGTTACAAGTACTACCTCCCTGGGGAGATTTAAAGCAGAAGCTTGAAGGAGAAACTGTTTAAATTTGAGCTTCTTGAGCTATCTAGTTCTGTTAGTGGAAACTGTCAGCAGCAAGTGATAACGTCAGGGGAAGTAACCACACATCATATTGCAACCTTGCTGTTAGTACAGGCAGATCACTGCATCACTTTTGTACATGGAAGGCCCACTTCTTGCTAGGCTTCCATGTCATTAAGGTCCAAAACATGAAATTCAGACTTTAAAAAGTGTGAGTGGGCTTAAGGAAAACACAGGCTAAATGAAAGCTACATCAAAGTCTTAGGTTCCATTAGCAGAAAAAAAAAAAAACCAACCCAAAAACCCAAAAGATTCTATTTTTACCTGCAAATTTATTCTACATTATTCTTTGTTTAAAGCCAGACTAGGTCTTCTGCTAAGATTTAATCTTGTCCTCCTGTTCCTCTCATTAATACCTCTCTGTGCTTTCAGTTCTAAATTAGGATTCACTCTGTTCAAAGGTTATTCTCATCTTCTTTGCACCTCTGTGTAGTGAACACAGTTTCACTGCAAAGAGGGAGTTGCATTTAACCAGCTGATTCCCAAAAAGATCCATCAGGGCACATTCTGGAAGAAGAAATTCCACAAGTATACTTGCACTCGTTCTTTCTCTCTGATGTTCCTTTTACCTGACCTTCCCCTCAATACAGCTCTACTCCATTCATCAATCCATCTGCCTGTTGATTTATCTCATCCATCTGTTCTTCCACTGCATCCATGTAATACATCTGTGTATTAGTCACACACATAGGGTCATCAGTCAAATTCTCCCTATCAGTGTTTCTGTCAGTCAGCTTTTTCTATATGTTTTATCCAGTTAATATACTGGTGTTCATGCATAGTAAACTATTTTATCTTCACACACTGCATATAACTGTACTTTTTTTCCATGATTAGCAGCAGTAGATATTAAAATATTCACTGAGCTAAAGTCAGAAATGAAGACAAAAGGAAGGATTTGTTTTTTTAAAGTCTGAAAATATAAATGCTTATAGCAATGAGAACTAGACCAAAATGCATCTGCTCCCTGCTCACAATGCATTGTGAGTCTTCTCTCCCATTTTCCTACCTAATTTTTAGGACTTTGACTATGAACATACCATTTTCAGCAGAACAAAACAAAAGCACAAGTCACACAAATAGAGAATTTAGCATGTCCTTTTCTCCTATCCTGCAATGGACACCTGTGACTATAACATTGTAGGACTACAATAAACGAAATTTTTGTTGATGTGAGAAGATAAAAAAAGAGAACTGGTTGCTCTGTCCCTGATAATAGGGGAGGACACAAGCAAACACAGGAGTGTCAAGCTGGGCTATATAGTTTGTATCATACATTTTATAGGATCTCACACAAAGCTGTGGAGATACCAGTGACCTTATGTGTAGCCTTGCTTAACTGTCCATTTTTTCCATGCTGAGCTTGAGACAAAAGAAATAGTTTGAAAAAAACTGAAGAAAATACCAATTTAGAGAAAAGAAATTATGACAAGATTGGAAGGTGAAAAGGATTTGATCATAGCCTGATCCATTCAGAATTGCAATATAAAAGATGGAAAGGAAGAACTAATTCACTGTATCAGAAGATGAAGGGATAAGAAGAAATAGTTGAAAACTGTGGAAGGGAAAAATTAAGGTTGATAGCAGCAAAAGATTCTCAAATTAAATTCTTATGGTAGAGTCACTAGAATTAGATGGAGTGTTAAGGGAGAGGAAGAATTGACCTACTTAGTGAAAGAAATTGGGCAATAGTGAGAAACACATGTAGGAATAGGACTCTGAGTATCCTAGGCATACTGATTGAAGCTCTTTGTAGCTCTTAGTGCTCCAAGTTTTCATGCATTGGGATATGGAGGTCTGTTGGGACACAAAAGGACTGTTACATTATACCACCAACTTCCTGACTGCATATTTGGGCACGGTTCAGTGGGCAGAAACTGTTTTGCATGCACATCTCTTACCCTAGTTTCAAAGGACAGCTCAGGCACAGAGACACAAAGCACCCTGGCAGACTCAGGCCTGGTCCTGCTGAGGGTGAAGTTGCTATCCTATGACATGGCAAGGTCCAGCCAGCAAACCTGGTAAGGAAATCATCCCACTTGATTTCAGGCATTAACACCATGGGTGTCTATTGATTGCATGAGCTCCTGTGCAATCACAGGAGAGAAAAAAGCTCTCTTAGAGCACAGGACATCTCCCCCAAATGCAGATGCCAGAAATAGGCTGGATGGATTCCTACCCTTTCTGTTTTTTTGACTGAGGACAGCACCTGGGCAAGGGGCTCAGATTTGACATGTGCATCATATATATTTAGGTCCAGTGGGATCAATCACACTGCCAGCATCAGAGAGCCCCTGCAGGCCATCCAGGTGGACAAGTCCAGAAGATCTTTTTCGTGATCTTCAGGTTCATGATAGCCTCCTCCTTGGGTCTGTGTCAGGCTGCTTGGACTCCTCTCTGAACATTAGGAGGACTAGCCTGCACAGAGGTAGAGCTGTGGCTTGAGACACTTGCAATCCAAGGGAAGAAGTTCTAGAAGAAAAAACCAGAAAACACTGAAGGGAAGACATAGATGTGGATGTAGTTACTCTAAGCAGAGGTAAACAAAATTAATTATGGCTTACTTTCTTCAAGATTTAGTTTGAAAATATTGCTGCAGAATATGAAGAAGGCCAAATGACTCTCCTAGCTTTTTTTATTCCTTCTTCACCATCTTGCCATGTCTGCAGCCCAAGTGGAGGAACGGCTAAGAACAATCTTCTCAGAGTTAAAATTAGAAGGTTGTGTCATAGTATGAATTGGGAAATGTGCTTGGGGTTATTGGGCTGCTCTGAATTGCCAGCAAATGATTTTTGTTTGTAATTTTTTTCTAAAGCATTTCTTTTATTCTTTTTTTAAATTTTTATTTTTATTTTCTTTCCCTGTAAGGCTTCTGGTGCATTTGAAAGTTTGATTATGTATGAAGTCTTGTATGATAGTTAATTAGCATTCAGGAGGAATACTTCAGTCTATGCATATTATTTGCACAGGTTAAGTATTCCTGATAAGACTTCTCAAATCAGACAAGCTGAATTTAACTTAATTAGACCTATGAATACTCAAGGAGAAGGTAAAAGGAAGCTTGCCCAAACTTTTGTACCGTGGAAATGAGGAGAAGGTGCGTGAGGGCTAAGTGTGCAGGAGGCAAAATCACCCCCAATCATAAAATAAAGAAGACAAGAAGAGAGAGATGTCATGAAATGCTTACAGCTATTCCTGAGCTTTCACTGTAGCAAAGACTGGGGAATGACAAATCTTTTTAGTCATCTTCACCTAAGGAACAAACCAGAAATTTTATTGGGTTATTTTTGGAAAGAGAATTAAAGATGTAAGTGGACAGGAATACTTTAATTGCTAGTACCTCCAGGCACCTGTAAAAGTATGCCTGAAAAATCTGCAGTGTCATTGCAGCCAGCCCTTTGCATGGTTTTTTTCCTTTTTCTTAAAATTAAGGCAAACAAAACCAGTGTAAATAGGACTGTGTTTCATTGTGACATGTTGTTTCATCAGCGTCAAAATGTTCCTGGAGAATATGTCAATTTTGATGAAATTTTCATTGAAAAGGAGCTGAAACAAATCACTTCAGCGGTCTTGTTTTATTTCTGTTATGTCAAAACATTTTGTTTTGCTAAGGTAAAAACATATAATTTTGACTACACCATTTTGATTAATTGGCTTTTGTTATACACATATTAATTTTTTATACTGGATTAATATGAGATTTTAAATAGCATATTGTACTGAAGATTGAAGATTAGGTTACAGTGTTTTCACATTAACAGAATAAAATATTTTGATACAATTCAATGAAATATTTCAGCATCAGCAAATCAAAATAATTTTACAGTACCAGAACATTTTGGTAGTTCCAAAAGCCTTATAAATTGGTGTAGCTTTCAGAAGTATGGCTATAATAGTTTTATTTGAAGCCAAGAGAAAATAAATTTTTTAAAAGCTGCCTCCTGCCACTAGAAATCAGATGTATCGAGCGCAGGAGAATTCATCTTTAGATATAGGCTCCCACGTCCCATTTAGTGTTGGGGTAATTAAGTAGGGAATATGTGACACAGAAGATACTAAGTTCAGAAATCAGCAGTGGTGTGTCTGGATACACACTGCTGTTTGTACATCTGGTCATCAGTTATTAGGATAGGACCTCTGCTCCCCTCTACTCAGGTAAATACCTACTAAGAAAAATGGTTGTTAAGAGTGAGCATAGGATTTCCTGTAATGGGTTGGCTAGCCTATACAGTTTGATATGTTCTGCTTCCAGGTGTATCAAACACCTGTGCAAACAAGATATGGAACAGAAATTGTTACAAATACTGATACAGCCAAAACCAGAAATAAACACAGGGGAGCGATGACTGATGGATACAGGGAAAAAAAGGAGAAAGTTGTCATGTTCCTATTGAGTTTTTTTATTTTTCTCAATTTATTTTGAAGTTCTGAATAAGATATACTTTACTAGTATAATATAATAATCTTTAAATAATAATGATAACTGAACACTACGGCTAAAGCCTAATGCCTTTCATCACAAACAAATACCAAGCCCTTGATTAGTTCTTGCACTGTTATGTTTACTGCAGATCCACAGGTACATTCTGAGGTACAAAAAGGGGTTTTAGAGGCAGAGAGGCACGCTCCTGAAAAACACAGACTAAGGAAGCCTGTCTGAGAGAGTTACTGTGTGGTCACCCTGTCTCCAAAGCTTTGTGTGAGCATTCACTTGTCAAAGCGAAATATAGAAAATACATCTTCAGTTTCTGTGTCAGTGCTCTAAAATGTTATAAAAGCCTCTAAAGTGTGAAATATAGACATTTCTCAACAAATTGGCAAATATTCAACAAAACCCAGAAAACAGTCTTTACAACAATGCTTGGTTTTTGAGGTTAAGATTTTGCTTGTATATTTTATCAAGATTGCACATTTAGGAAATATGTGACCTGCATTCATAAATAAACCACTGTGGTAATATGGTGTAACTCTGTAATAGTATAAAGAGAATTCACCTCGACCTCCAAAGATAGACAGTCTTGTGTCCTGAAACCCAAGAATGGTGATATTTTCATTTGAGATATTTTCCTGGAAAACAGTCAGCAGATGCTAATCTTGTGCATATGCCTGCAAAATCCTTTCTTCAAATTTACAAAGCTTTTTGCCTCGTTGAGTGAAATAACACAGTGAAACTGCAAGTTGTGTAATAAACGGATTAATTTTACTGATTGTTGTGTTGGAAAATAATGTCCTTTTTTCCACTGTAAATCTGTTGCCTTTAAATGTCATTGAGGACTCCCCTCACACATTTCGTGAATATGCTGGGTTTCCTAATGTAGGGCATGCTTATACTCACGGATGTCATCTTCTTACCTTTATCTCATGACTGGGACACCTCTGACCGCTCACTACCAACAATCATCATTAAATTGTTGTAAGACAGAATATGATGCAAAAGACAACTTCTGCAGTGCTCTTGCTGTCTGTCTGTCTCAGTTGTCTGTTGTGGTTTGACAAGCCTTCTACAGGAAAAATTTTACCTAACACTTATTTGCTCCCCTCTTTCACCTGCTCTTTCTACTGAAGCAGCAGTCTCTGCCTTATGATTCCTTAAGGCACATGGGGAAAAAGAGAGATTATGCCTTTAATGATGACAAACTTCCAAGTGTTTAAATTTGAGATTCCATCAACGAGTTAATTTTACCACTTAAAAAAAAAAGACAGTAAAATACAATACAACAGCCCAGTCATAACCCCACTGTTGTTGACGGCAGTTTGATTTCTATCAGGTGCGGAAAATTAAATAGCATCCCTCCTCCTTCTACAAAAGGTGGATAGCAGTGCCAAAAGTTAGTTGTTTAGAAGTGTAGCAGAATGATTGCCTTATTCCAACTAACAACAGTGGAAAAAACCCAAAACAATATAATGAAGAATTTGAGGTAAGGAATAATGAATGGATTTAGTTGCTTTCATAGTAGGCTCCTAAAAATGATAATCATCTTGAAATAAGAAAGTTTCAAGTTTGCTAAGCTTCTTGTTTCTGCTCTTCCAGAGAGGAACAGCGTGTGTAAGGTGGTGTTTCTGAGTCTTTCATCTTCAAGCGAGGAAATCTTTAGTATAGCTGTAGCTGTGTAGCTGTGTAGAAAATATAGCAGATACAGCAATCTGCCATGGAAGGTAATTAAATATAAATGTCAGTGGATTTTTAAAGAAAAAAGAATCCCAAAACCACAAAAAACCCTCCCAAATCAAAATGAAACACCAAAAATCCCAAACAAAGAAAACTCCCAAACAAACAAAAAAACCCTAACAAGAAAATCAAACGTCAAACCTAGACACTAGGAGAGTCCCTTTTAGGAGAAGAAAGGGTGGGGACACTGAGATGAGAAGGTGATAGAAGATCAGTACACTCAGCCTAAGGTGAGATCACGTTTTACTGACACCAGCACTTGTTTGAGTAAGTGTCCTACTGGGCCTGGCTGGATGGAGTGGAGTGCTGCTGTGTGCAATAGATCTTTGCTTAGAGGCACTTGGAGAAGAATCTGATAAAATATGATGCTATAAAGTCAGCCTCTGATCCTTTTTTGCAGGTTTCCAAAGCTCTTTACCTGGGCAAAGTGTTTCAGGCATGCTGCAGTAGTGCCCTAGCTAAATCTAAGCCTTTGACCTGAGAGATCTCTTGGATTAACCACGCAGCTGAGGCGGCCTGCTAGGCAGGATTTTATTTTAGATGCTCAAAGCTGAGGCTAACAAGGTCAAGAGGTGTGAGCTTACTGGGGATTAACACAGAATGTAGAGGCAAATTCTACAGTTAATTTTCTCTGCAAGTTGATGATATTAATAATGCAGGAGATGTACCCAAAGAGACGTAGCATTAGTATGAGAAAGCATTATTTGCTCAGAAAAGGGACTATCTGAGCAGTAAGGACAAACCAAGGGGAAGTGAGCTGCACTTGTGCCGAGCTTCCCCCTGCTTGCTGCTGTACCACTCTAAGGGAGGAGCAGGGTTGAGACTGGAAGAAACTAGTTCCACTGCCGCTGTTGAAAATCCTTCTGCATGTGCATAGAAAAGCATAAACTTTGATACCTTTAGGCCTTTCTTGGCACTAAGTAGTTCACACGTCCTGCCATAACAAGGAACATGGCATGTTTGCTCAGATTAGCAGCACAGTGTCAGAGAAAAGGACATAATACCAAACCCCAAGGGCTAGAGGTAAGTGCATGCTGCTCTCTGAGGAGATCTTTTTAACATGCTGCGGTATTTTAAAGAAGAAAGGCTAAAGATTCTGGTTTGCATTCTCTCTTTGTACAATGAGGATATAGTTAAAAGGAAAGCTGGCCTGAAGAAGGAGCGATGAGCTTGGTCATGTGAGGGCCAGAGGCCTGAGCATTCTGGAGTCCAGGCTCTGCTAAAAGGACATCAGGCAATTTAGCATGATTTGCTGTACCAAGCTGCCTCCAAAATCCCTGCTGCCCCTTCTGTATTACTGACAGCATGACTCATGAAATGACCCTTTCTTCAATTCTTTGAACACCTGTCCTCCTCACATCTCTTCCTTCCTTCTTTTCCCTGTCCCTGAGCATTTGCGTCTGATCCTGGCCCTTTGGCCCTGCCTAAATGACTATTTGCCAGCCCTTTCTTTTGGAGGGTGGAGCAAGTTCCAGGTGTGAGTATGGTACCTCACTGCTATGTAAGGTACAAATTAAACTTTTTTTGGTGAGAAAAATAGATTTGAATCAGATGAGGTTCAATGAATAGCTGGTTCTTGTAGCCACTTTTTTATTAACAGTGTCATGACAAAGGAAGACCCTTTGAGCATTCTGCCAAAGCAACATGAACATGTATTATAAAACTATTATGATTAGGAAATCTTCTTGGAATGGGTCAGTTTCTTCATATGACTGATAAATTAATCCAGCTCTACACAGTTTTCAGGTTTTATGGAAAGTTGTCCATATTTTATGTATAAAAATCAACTAAGAATGAGGGGAAAAAGAGAAAATCCTCTGAAATACCTAACTGGATTCAAAATTTGAAGATGAGAAAAAAAAGCTTCAGTCTTACAGGTAGGACATTGTTTAATACCTTAATATGGGTCATTATCTGGAAGTACATTAAATCAGAAAAATGAATGGTAGACACTCAAAGAAATCTTTAGGCCCTACCACGTGGTCCATCCACTCATCCACTGGTTGTCAATCTTGACTCATATCTAGGTTAGCTCTTGACAGTACCTTACATGGTTCAGGATAATAGCAACTGGAAGATGAACAACCTTCTTGAAAGGATATGTCCCTATTCTTTCCCTTGGCCTCTATTGTCAGAAGGAGTTGGCAGCTATATTTTCTGGGAGAAATCTCAGCAATTGATACTTCCTTGTGCTACAAACTCCACTGCCTTAGTGTTGCCCATCTCTATAATTAAAGATGGAACTGCTTGGAAGAAACAAGTACTCCTCCAAACTTTGCAGTTCTCCTCTGCTGGTAGAAAGAGCGAGTGTGTTAACAAGTGCAGTTGCTGTTGTGTTTGAGGGGTTCTAACAAAATAACTCCGAGAATGAGCTTCTCTCAACCCATGGTCCACATTCAAACCCACTGTGGAAATAACTGTTTTGTCACAGTGAATGGAACATTTTTCATTTTTGTTGATATCTCTCTGTCTGTGTTTTAGTTACCATGCTTATCCAATACAGAAGTATTTTCCTTTGAAATGTTACAATTCACTTCACTGAGGCATTCTTTCTGGACTCTTGTGTACGATAGAATCAGTAATTTTGCCTTCTTTTGAGAATAAGAGCCCAAGTGCTGTAAACAGCCATAAAATTTCTCCTTTTACTAAAAAGCACGAGATGACTGCACTGAAAAATATGAGCAAAACATGCAGTCTACAATAATTCTGCACAATCAGGTAGGGAGGAAAAAAAATTCCTTGCCTTGCCTGTATGTAGACACACAGTACAATGTTGCCTCTTCAGCAGCCTGAAACAAATGAATTCTCAATATGACCTGAAAGCTGGTGACAGGAAGAAAGCCTCCAGAAAGGGTAGTTAATCTCTGGCTTCTGTTAAGGGTAAGTCACTTTCAGGCAGAGGGATGGATTCTGCTCTCTAGTCCCAATGGTGGGAGCCCTGACAGTCTAAGACCACAATGCTGTAACTTAGCTCTTCAAATATAGTATAACTTCACCCCACAAAAAGCAAAAAAAGTCGGTACAGGAATGGTTAGGGAGAGTGGAGATGGATTTCTTAGCAAGTAAACTAAGGGTTATCAAAACCATTTCTGTGACAGGCTGACCACACACACTTGCACCTTAAATAGTTAAGGGGAGTGAACTAAATCTGAGTCTCAGGGCTTTGTAGGGAGTGATGGCACACGAAGCAAAAGGAAAACCTTTTGTTTCCCTTTCATGCTTCACAAGGGTTTCTTCTAAAGATGAGCACCTACAGAATCAGCTGGGGCTGGGAACAACGCACACTGTAATGAATCCGGGTGGCAGTTGTAATTAATGGCAAGCAGCAACATGTGAAAGAAGATAAGAAACTAATGAAAATGTCAATCAAATATTTCAACTGTAGCAAAGGTGGGCTGATGAGGAGTTTTATTTATTTATTTATTTTTAAATTTGGGTTCAGACTGATTCTTCTTTGCCAAGCTGTAGTTTTGCTCTTATTCTAGATGGACAAGGAAAGAGAAGAAGTATTAGTACAAGAAAACCTTGGTGTTTTTGCAGCAAAACAGGTTGTGATTTCTCAGATTTGATGAAACTGATACCTTTTTCCTCATTTTGACAACGTCTCTTCTGATTAGAGCCTAGCAACATGGTAATGGCCTTTACAAGCTGACGCAGATGTTAAACAAAAATAAAAGTTGAGAATGTCAAGAGGAAGGGTGGATGACAGGTAACAAGAGGAGTGATGGGCGAAAAATGCTCAACAAACTGGCCTCTGGACATAAATTTGCCTTTAAAATGATGGCTTAAAAAGAAGTAGAGATGGAAAATCCTGCTGATTTTCTCCAAAATAATTCGCACAATGTAACCCAGAGAAATATCGAAACACATAGCACCTGTCTTGGGGTGACTTTATGATGTGTATCCCCCATCACAGCTCTATGCCCGGATATGATTCCTGTGCCTTTCCGTGCCTTTAAATTGAGCCCAAGAGAGGGAAGAGAAAGAAAAAAAAGGCCAGACAGCATCAAATCACTATTTTATTTCCTAAGAGGTTGCACTTGGAAAAAAAGAAAGCATAGGAAAAAGCAAAGATAATGGAACAATTCTGACTTAATATTGAATCCTGCACAAAATGTTGGGCTGTTTTTTCTGGTTTTTTTTTTTTTAATTTGAAGAAGTGTGACCATCTATATATCTTTGTTTGGCATGGTTACATTTTCTAAGGGATGAGTCCAGTGTACAAGAATTTAAATATCTCCTTTTCATGTCATTATCTATTTCCCTATTCATTAGGATCCGGCATTGTAAAGCTGCAGTAAGCAATGTGTCTAGCACCACCTCTGCTCCCCTATCTTCCTGGAAAATTATACATATCATTCAGGAACATCCTCATCATTTTCAATGTCATCTCTAGCAGAAAAGGAAGTATACGTTATCCAGTCCTAAAAATACCGTATTATTAAATTTTCTATAACAAAGCTTCAGTAGACTGGAGTATTTTGAGACCTTCATGAGGGAGGGTTTCTCTTTCTGCGTCTTCACCTGGGAAAAATTCTCAGCTTAACTCGCTAGATGTCTGCTCTCAAATATCTGTGTTCATTGCAGCAATAACAAAGGTTTGCCTTTCTACTCAAGGAATTGAAAGCATCTTAAAACATACATGGGTAAACTTCATTAGTCTTTTTTAAGGGAGCAATTTGTTATCTCTGTCAGAGAAGAGTGAAGTAGAGTCATGACATTTTGGGAAGCACATTTTCTTCTTCAGGAGGCAAAAGGCATCCTACGCTTCCCAAGTCACTAACGCCTAGTACTGGAATTAGCTAACAGTAAGGCAACTGTGTTCTTTGACAACTGAAATATCAGGTTAACTTACATTTTAAAATACCAGGGGTATTTTGAGCTAATTTTCCATTCAATCGCATCCTTTACAGATAAAGTATTCACAGCAATCTATTTCCTTCAGATAAAATAGGTTCCAAAATTAATGTATCCCTGTTAACTGTGCACAGGTACTAGTTGTACAGCTCATCATTGATTTTGTACATGCATAAAGTTGATGAAAATGATACTACTTCTATTGTGAAAGCTTCAAAAATCTGAGTCTTAAATGCATCAAAACAAAGCTGAGATGAAATTACTTTGCTTAATTCTTTGCTCCCTTGCACTGGTGCAGCTTCATTGACATCTGTGGTATTGCAGAGACATACGGGCACTGTGAGGCAAGGGAAAGGTACAACCTGATGTAGAGCTGATGTATCCTGTCACAAGTCCTGTTTTCTGAGCAAGATGCAATAGAGACAGTAAACATTGCCTAAAACTAGCTCGGCATAATTTTCTTCCCCTTCTCTTGCTCAGCTGCCTGAAATTCATGATTTTTTTTCATCTTTCATGCAAAAGTCATGTACATTTCAATACCTCAATTAGTAGGGTAGTGGGATTTTTTATACTGCAGCTGGTGCTCCAGTGAATTTGCCAGCAGTTAACTTGATGGCCAGCTTTGCTCTCAACTGTACATCATCGATAACAGCAAGTGACAATCTTGCCATTACAACAACTTGATAAATTGACCAGGCTTCAAAATAAGTCAGTTTCACCTGCTACACAAAATAGACAGGTTTTCTGTCTGAATCCCCAGGGTCAAACATTTCTGACAGAGATCTCAAAGCACACGAGCTGCCAGGCACACCAGACAGGTCAGGCTTTTATGGGAGAAGACATTTACAGTCCTGAGGAATGAAGGGTGCAAAGGTGTGGAGTGGTGGCTTTCCCCTGCTCTTCAGGGCTGTATTTGACCTGGTCTTTTTGTTCTGCTTTTAGCAAAAATCAATTCTCAGCATGCCCAAGCATCCTGTGTTAAATAACTCCTTGCACCTCACTGCCACGTGCAATGCTCACATCAGGGATACTCATCAGGAAATGTAGTTTTCTTGAGGAGTTCTAGGGTGGTTTCATCTGAATTTGGATTAAGATGTTGTGCAGTAAAAATGAATGGAATGGGCCATTTCTGTGTGCAGTATTCTGTGTGGGGAGATGCCTCTCTATGGATATGCCTTGGTGGGTTTAGAATCTATGGGATGACCTTGTTCTCTCTTGCACTGCTAGAGAGGACTGATTAGCACAGACATCATCATCATGAGACATACTGTTATAGGTACTGTTGTTGGCTTTGGGACTTTTTCTGCTATTTTTTTAAAGAAGAGAAATCAGAATTTTTCTTGAAAATGGTTTTTTTAAAATTATTTTAGGGGATCAGTTATAATTATGCAAATAAATATTCAGATACCTTTATGGAACTATGTCTTTTCTTATTTCACTCCAGCCATATCAAGTAAATGATTGCACTTCTCACCAAGAAACTCAACTCCACTGGTAATATTTCTAAGAGTCCTTCAGGCTTTGTTCTGATTTTACAGTCATTTTGTGAGGTTCGGTATTTAGAAAGTGACAGCAATTTCTGTTCCATTTTAGACTGGGGAAAGGAGTGAAATTTCATTTTTACATCTAAAAGATTGCTCTATGACTCCAATCCAGTCATATTCAGCTTCCTTTAGAGGCTATTGAGACAAATAGATATTTCCAGATCGCGAGTCAGGTGGCTGCTGCAGAATGTCTGAAGCCAAATCGGCACCCCAGGCTTATGCTAGCACAGCTGTGTAGATGTGGGCTGGAGAGAAGAGAAATCCCAGGCAGATTTAGCTATACTAACATTCATCCTACTGTTGATCTAGTTATCTCAGCAAACCCTGGTTTTCCTCCTAGCCCAATAGGCAGCTGTGCTGTTACAAAGGTATGTGCCCTTTTGCAGGAACTTTTTCCCTTGTGCTAAAAGTAATGCACTCTTGGGGTTGGCTTTGAAATAGCAATACAGCTTACTAAAAGGACATCACAAAACTTTAAGTAAGGGAAATCTTGATTCCTTCAGGCAGTGCTATTTTTTATGGCTTTTTTTTCTCTTTCTACTCTTTTTGGCTTTTGTTTCTGATATGAAGAGAACTGGATTAATATGTGGAGAAATGGATTAGAAGCATCTGGAGAAAGTAACATTCAGCTTTTTCCATACCTATAGCAATTAGTATCTGTTCTTGTTGAACATTTGCATGAGAAATATAATATTTACACGGAGTACAACTGACATTCTTTCCATTTGCAAAGAAAAGTATATAGATTTTTTTCATTAAAAATGCATCGTATATTTATGAGAAATATAAGAATTTAATAAACATCTATGATAGCTTTCAAATAATTTATGTGAATGCTTATAATCTGTAAGATTTTAAAATCTTGATAGAAATATCATAATATTCTCCGCTTTGATCAGCTCTCAGAAAAAAATAACTTCAAATACATAAAAGTAATATATTTCTAGAGAAGCTTAATGTACAATACCTGAAAACACTGAATTATCAGGGAACAGAAAAAATTCCAGAGGATTTATGTAGTCCAGGAGATGACCAATATACATTGTTTAAAACAATGAATAATTTGTAACAAATACATAAGCTGAAAGTTCTCATTAGAACTCATCTTCAAAATACATGTGAACATTGAAACACAGAATGGGAAAGGACCTCAAGAGACTAAAATGCCTCTTTGCTTTATTTCATGGTAAATATACTATGAACACACCTACTGGATATTTGTACAATCTATTCTTACAAAACTCCAGGGAAATATCTCTTGCAGCAATCCCTACAGAGTCTATTCCCATGCCTCACCCTGGTTTGGATTTTTCTTAATATTTAAGTGGGAGAATTAGAACTTTTAAACCAAATAAGGTTCCTACAAATTCCTCTTTTGTTTTCTATCCTTACTGGCTCTAGAAGAGCTATTGATTTTCCTTTTTATACAAACCAGTTGTGAAATGGAAGGCTGTTACCATGTCTCCTGTTAGCCTTTTCTTTCTTAGCCTGAACAGTTTCATTTCCATCAGCCTTTACCTGTAGGTTACATCTGTTCATCCTCTTATCTTTCTCTTTATAGCAGTTTCCTTTTGTCTTTCTCAATACGAGCCATCCAAAACCAGAGATAATCACTTGTGCCTTGGTACCAGCATGAGCTGGACTGGAATCATGACTGTGGTTTCTTCTGCCCAGTGTTCCTGTGTAATGTGGTCTGGTGTGAGACCTTCCCTTTCTGCAACAGCATCCTCCTAATTTTAGCACATGCGGTTTACGGTGTGCTGTACTCACTGGTTGCCCTCCATGCAGTCAGGTTAGTCATTTGTACACCTGGTTTTCTTTGGGCTTGTGCCTACTGAACTTCATCTTATGGATTTCAGAGTGACTTTCCACTTTTTCAATACATTTTACTTTCAATCCTGTCTTCCAAAGAGCTTGCGATCTTGTCCAGCTTGCTTCTTACACTTTTAAAAAAAACCTAAACCAAACCAACTTTTTTCTGGTCAATTAAAATCATGAATAAAGTCAAAGCTAGGCCAAATACCCATGGTTTAACACTTAAGAATCCTCTCCAGTTTGACCAAGAGTCAACTATTCTAACTATAGTTTTGCATCCGTTTGAGAATACATTTCCCTGGTTTGCTTATGAGGCTGTTTTCTGACACTGAGGAACTGGGAATGGCCTAAGAGTTTGGTCTGACAGGAGGGTTGTGACCATAGACTCACTTGAGAGTTGGTAGCTTCTTTGGACTTAGGAGATTTGCTTTTTTGATATACTTGTTTCCATTTAACTGTGCAAGGTCATCAGGACTTGCTTGTATTTTTATAGCAGGTCTGGATCTGTTGCTGAAACCAGTGATTTTTTTTCCCTTGGTTAAGTTTAGGTTCAGCTTGTCTTTGTGGGTCTGGTTTGGTTTTATTTTATCTGATGGATCCTACAAATCCTAGAGAATAATATATTTTCAAAAAAAAAAATTATAAGCAGGCGTACACTTAGCGAAAAAATCAAAAGCAAACAAGCCAACACCTCCGAAATTTTAATTTGAGGAAAAGAGACCTATCATAACTTTGAAACATATTAGGTAGATTTATTGCTTACTATTAGAACGTTTTGCATTTATTGATGCTCCTAGTTGCTTTGACATGTAACACAAGGGCCCAACACATGTGTGAGGCTTCACTGTGTCTCAGAAATAAAGCTTACATGTATTGAAAACATGTGTCATGTATTGCTGGTATTGTAAGAGTCTTCCACTTGTCTCAGAAAAACAAACTGGCAATGGAAAAGGATAAATTCATCCACATGGACCTCAAATCATTATTCTCCTCTAATTGTCCTTTTAAAAAATATTATTTTATTTTCTGAGGCTGGGCCATAAATATAATTTTATCTAGGGCTGGGACATTTTATGCAGGCAAGTTCAGCCCAGCTGTGCAAGAACATTTAGCAATGGATTTGCATAAATGAACTTGCCTCCAGGCCCACTCTCTATCTCCACAGTCATTCTTCCTGCTTCTGCTCATTATCTCAAATTTTCAGCAAGCCTTCGAAATTCTGCCAGGCATGGTCTAAGAGTCTTGTGGGATTGAGAAGTAAGAAACGTGGGAAGACGAAAAAGAAGTTTTCTGGTATGCTGGAAAGCTGGGGAAGAACATGCAAAATCTGAAAGAGATGGTAGAACTGGATCCCTGCAGGGCACGTGGAGACAGGGGGTGGGTGAGACCAGCTCTTCTCTGCTGGGACTGTTTAAAAGAACTTCTCCTTTCCGTGCCCTTACAGCAATCCCTGAGCCATCTTTGCAAGCGTGGGCCTGTTCTGAACGAAGCCAAAGCTGTACAGAAACATCATCTCCGATGGCAGTACGAGTGTCCTAACACAGTTACAGAGTCTGGCTCCAGGGGAGAGCTTGTTGGGCTCTCACTTGAAGCTCGTAGTCCTACACTGTCTTCTACAGCAAGGGCGTGCTGCCAGGAGGGCTGCACACTGCAAGACACAAAGAGTGCTGTGGGAGCCTCTGGGAGCAGAGCAAGGGAATATGTTGAGAGGAGAGCATGCAAGGCAGAGAAAAGAGAGGCACTCACAGTGTAGGTGTTATACTGCAGATTCATTCTCACCATCTTTCCCCGCAGGCTTTTATTAATTCTTTTAAATTCCACTGAAATTTAATACCCATATGGGGTACATTCACATTTGTGCACTGACTAGGTGTGTTGCAAAAGGAAGTTGTTCATTTTATTCCTTCATATAGATTTATTTTAAAAGCATTTGCCCACTCTACTTTAAATATAGAGGTCTATTAGTATCACATTGCCTGATGTCTATTACAAACATAACTGTCTATTAGCATTGCATTACATGATGTATATATGCGGATGCATTTATAAAAGTGTGCACTTGTATGTATGTATCCATACAGAGCTACACGCCTCTCCCTCAACAGTCTCATAATACACACTGTATCATTGTAAAAAGATTTTATATTATTTTGTAAAAAAGTTGTCATGTAAATCTCGGATTTTATTATTCCTCTTTAAAGTAAACAATGTGAAATAGATGTTTCTATTTCACAGATATGCCTTGAAATCTGCAGAACTGAAGGGGGCAGGGGAGAAATTTCTCCTCCCAATTCCATCCTGCTTTAAAAGGTGTTACACTCTTTAAACTCTTTCTAAGGTGTCATGTGACAGGAGGACACACAGACGCACATCTACAAAGTCAATAGACCCCATATCAAACAAGCCATGCTGTCCATAGGGTAGAGTGCACATAAACCACATATTAAATAACTGCAGGTAGCTAGTGTGAACAACATATTTAAAAAATGAGTCTCTATGGATCAGAAGAAATTTTCATTAAGATTTATTTTATAATCTCTAATTGTTGTGACATCTACTTGTGTATATTCTCCAGAACAGAGGGATGTCATTTGCTGTGATCCAGGGGTACTGACTAGACCCTAATATGTTGGAAAAAAATGTGGTTTATGCCACTAAGTAAATTGGAGACTTCTGCAGCAGCTGGAAACTAACACCTGAAGCCATCTGCACAATTCTCTGCTGCTTGTAGGATGGATTCCTCTCCTCACAGCGGAAACACGAATACTCAATATGCATTGCACATCAAGTAATTTTCCTGTTTAGCTTCTCTAACTGTTGCATCACATTTTTAATTTTCCTCTCTTTGTAATTTAGTCTAAATAAGGGCTCTGGTATTAAATTAATTTTTTTGAGAGAAAAATAAGCCCTGCAAAATCAGAGACATGCATTGCCCTCTGTATAATCAATTTTATAACTTTTTTTTTATTAGCTTATCCCCTTGAAAGAAATTACCATTTTCAAATGAGAGACATATTAGAGTCTTGGTTGTTAAGCCTGCTAAAACTTGTCTCATAGCAAGAGTGAGTGGGATTTCCTATATCCATTTGGCTCCTTGAGTTATACTAATGCAATATCTTTTTTTTTTCTCTAAGTATTTTTCTGGGAGGTCCTTATAAATGATGTAGACAAAGAAGATTTCTTTTTTTTTAAATCTCTTTTTGCTGTAAGGAAAGGCTACCTACAGCTGGACACAGCTGTGAGAACAGGCATTTATACCATATTGAGAACAGAAACCTGTCCTTACGGGATAGTTCTTTCCAAGTGATGAGGAGAGCTTGTGAGGTCCAGGAAAGCAAGCACAGAAAACATTAATGTGTGTGAAATTACCAGATAAAGCAGACACATCCATCACTCTTCTATTTCTCATAAGGCTTCTCAGACATGTTAACTCAGAAGCATCCCTTGATGTTTATGTGATAACTCAAAAGCATCCCTTGATGTTTATATGAATCCAAGACATCATTGCTGATACAGAGCTATACATATGAATTACTATCAATAATATTTTATTCTCTGTAAAATGTAATAGCACAGAATTTAATTAGCTCATTGTCTTATATGCCCTGTTCTTCTTCTTTCTTAATTTTTTGCAAGTTCGTGACTGACACCCAGTCTAGGGCGTGGAGAAATCTGGTCTCAGGGTGAGGTCTACTCACTTTACAGAGAGATGCTGATGAGAATGTTCTGGTAAGCAGGTTAGAGAAAAACAGATGAATGGCAAGAGAGCTTTGTTCACAATATCATTAAAGCTGCAATTGTTCTATAATTGATGATCTTTGGTCCTTGCAAAATTGAGTGCAGAGAAAAAGAGCATTATGGGAACACAATGAATGGTCTCTGTAAACACAGAGGAACTACATAAGTGGAAAAGCTTATAAAACACCCCTGTAACTGTACAGGTTACGCCCAGGTGTTATTGAGCTTCAAAGAGGAGATGGACTCATCTGGATATTATCACAGAGATTTTTTCAAGCAATTCTTTGCATTCTGTTTTCAATGAGAGTGGATTATCCTCTTCTTTTTCTCTATAGCTAAATGTTTTTGTTCTCAGTCCTTAAATATCTGAATTTTTCATAACCCTCCATGGATCTTACTCTCACTGAATCCCAGTACTAGAACCTTTTACTATCTCCAATACTTTTTCCATTGCAAAGCACAGTTAAAAAAAACCCCAGGCAGTGTGCTTAATGTCTCCCAGCGACGCAGTGACTGAGTCGGGTGAATGATTCCTTACAGGTATGCATATAGGTGACCTTTCCCCACACAACATATTTGTGTTATGGACTGGACTCACAGTTTTTGGTTTTGGTTTTGGTTTTGGTTTTGTTTCCTCAGGGACACATTTTTGCCTTCGGTGTTTTACCATAGCTGCTGGGTGATGAGAAAAATAAATCCACCTGGCTGAGCTATTCACCAGCTCTTTTTTGTGCCTCTCTTTAATGTGGGGCAGCTGTGCTGCCTTATTCTCTGCAGCTGACTGTCCTTCTCTGCCCACCTTATAAAACATGGAAAAATCACCCTTCATCCAGCTGCCTGGCTGAGGAAATGCTTTAAAGGGCAAAATTGCAGCTCCTTCAAACAGTGATTCACAGAAGAACTTGAGCTTTGATTTATAATTAGAGCTATGAAAACCTTTCATTGCAAAGCTGGGAAAAGCTAGGGAAAAAGCTGTTCTCACCTGTTTTCTACCTCACTTCATTATAAATCTGGTTCATGTCTGTCCTCTGCCTCTGTGTTTGCCAAGGTTTTGATGGTGCTGGTATGAAACATTTTCAAAGGGAAATTTTAAGGCAAAAGGAAATGGGAAATATCTTCTTTCCTCATATTTTAGGACAGGAAGTTTTGCTTCCTTTGAAATTATTGGGATGTTGACTTTCTGTGTGACTTTGAAAAAGGGCAAAGTTTGTTCTCATATTTGACTTCCCCCCTCCTTTTCTCACTCCCTCTCCTGCAATAACATCAAATGTTATTCCTTTGTTTCACAACCCTGGTGACTTTGGTAGTTTCATGTGGACATGGGCTGAATAACAGTCTGTTTACAAGACAATCATCTGTGCTTTTGCTCATGAGATGCTCTGTTGCAGAACATGATACTTCTACCCAGACCAGGAGAGAAGAAATCCCACTGCTGTGAAAATGCTTGAGTTCCCTCTTGGCTTCACTCCCTTGAAAGACAGAGTCCACCCAAAAGTAAAAGCCCACGTATTGAGGATACATTTTATTTTTGGATAAGAAGGTGAGCACGAGTCTTAAATTCTCTCTCCCTATGAATTTTTGTACATCTGGATATTTGTTCTCTCTTTTTCTCCTTATAGTCTCTGACACCTCCTTTCTCCCTCTCTTCCTTTTCTCTTGCTCTCTCTTTGTGGTAGCCCTTCCCCAAAATAGGTCTTCAAATCCTCAATATGGCTTTTCTCCTATGAAAAGAAGAATCTCTTCTCAAATCTCATGTAAACAATGGTTGCAGAAATGTGTAATCTCTCAGCATCCAGAGGTACAGGCTGTGAGGAGAAATTCGGATTTGAAACGAAATGAATGTATTAGTTCTGTGTCAGTTTGAATCAGCAATGCTGTCTATGCCTGCCTGCCTATGCATAGGTTGAAAGCTCTAAAGCTTGCTTTCAATCCCTGAACCCCCTGAATTTGTACTTGTAGCATACACTCTGTGTATGCCATGCACTTTGTCAAGCCTCTCCATGAGAGCTGATTTTCTAGTGCCAGCATTGATCCCGTACCATGGTGTCATGTACAATGCTCAGCTAATCCTGTTGGAAGGAAAAGAATTCTACCCAGCTAGTATAACTCTATCAAGTTTTTCTTACTGCTTCTAGTAATTAGTTCTGAAGTTTTGGAGGCTAATGTTTGTGATTAATACACGCACATAAAATGCATCATCTCTTTTGCTAGTAGATGAATTTATCTTTTTTTCCTTTTATTTTTTTTTAGTTATATTGTGTGGCTGGATGTCATGGGTAATATTCAGGTATTACAGGGTATTGCTTTAGTTTAGTACTTTGAGAAGCTTAAGAGGGCAGCAGTTTCTCATTTTCTCAGTCATGTTCCATACATAGTTATACTGGAATAATAAGAATGAGTGATGTGATTTTGATCATTTATCCAAGACCTCATGGCACACGGAAACAAAATTTTGCAAGTAGGTACTGTATTTTCAGTCAGTTTTTAGTATGCAGGCGACAAGGAAACATTTTTCAGGATTTTTAATTAGAGATGGAATAAAAATTAGCCAGAAAACCTTGTGTGCATATAAAACTGGACAACAAAAACAAGGAAAGAATGAAGAGGAAGATGCTTCCCTGTGAAGTCGTCAAGCATAGGTGGCACCTGCCTGTGGTCTACAGCTAAGACATCATTACTGTTGTATAATGTTATGTTGAGACTCTGGACATCAGTGGTCAAATACTCCAAACCTGAAACTCAAAGGCTAGTGTTGCCTGCAAATACAGGGGTTAATCCTTTTACGAACAGGAAAGTGGATTGAGCTGACAGTAGGGCAAACTTGTCATGACTTCTAGGGGCAAGCAGTGAGGACAGAAGGATCCAGCTGTTTTCAGAGTACAGTACATGGGAGGTAGCAAGGTCTGAGGACTGTGATGGATCTGGAAGGCTGGGAGGAGGAGGAGGAGGGTTTCTTTGTGTCCCTACCACCATGCAGATAAGGGCACTGGACATGGCAGTGTTCGTCAGCCTTCCTTTGAAATCAGGTATGCAGGTTTCCAAGGGGTGAGTTGGGGATTCACGGTTTTGCTCTCTAGATGGAAACACTGAGCGTGGCTCAATCAATCACATGACAGGCATATTGGGTTTATTAACTTGTTTCCAAATGTGATCACTAATGGACAAAGTAGAACAAAATGATAAAGTGGACTTGATTGGCTGGACATAAAATACGTGCAAATAGACCATTAAAATATTTTTCTCTGGCTAAACGTGTGCAACATTTTTATAACAGATATCCACTCTACACACAATGCAAATGTCAACTTCCATTCCCTACAAAAGTGAAACAACATCCAATTAACTGTTTGGCACATGGTACATTTAATAAATGTCCATAAGGATTTTGATTTGTGGTTTGTCTTCCCAGAAGCTGGAAAATGAAGGCATGTCCAGTAGCTGAAAAAAAAAGGTGTTCTTCATGAAACCATCTGTCTCTGCTGTAGTTCTACCAGAGTCTTGTGAACAGATTTTGAAGGCTGAAATTTGACTACCTTATTCTTCAAGAAAGATCTAAATGGGAATGTTTTCATAGTTTAGAAAGAAAGAAAAAAAAAAAGATGGAACTTGTCTGGAAGGCTGGAGCAGATTATCAGCAGCTTAATGACGTTATCAATCATCATCATCATCTTCACAAAAAACCTTTATCACGTCTTCGCTCTACCTTTCCTCTGAATTACTGAAACTGCTCACTATATATTGACTACTATTTCTTCTGATTTAACTGTCTTTATAATCTGTTGTAACCCAAATAATATGAATACTGATATCCCACATCTTTTAGAATATGTAATCCTTCAGCATCCAGAAGTAAACAGTAAACTCCTCATAAACTGTTTACCCTGACAACTTCAAAAGATGGACGTAGAGTTAGGTTTCACAAAGGCTTCAGCTTGAGTGCCAAGCATATTAAAATACCTAAACCCCCCTCCAATAAACTGAACCAGTAAAAAATTAATTTCACACTTTCAAACAAATTTGAGCAATAGGTAGGTTTAGGGGAAAACAGTGGATAAGAAGAGGCTTTAATGAAGGCAAAAATCAATTCCCGATAACACCGTTCCCCTTTCCTTCTTTGGAACAGACTGCATTTCCATCACTGTCAACTGTAACAGCAAAGACTGTCCAACGAGCTGTAACATCTCCCATGTGCATATCACTAATTATCTGCAGCAGGGAAGCATGTTCAGATTTTAACTACACAAAATAACAACCCAAGCGTATGGATTATGACATGAGACAAATTTTAATGTCTTGGAATCATAGTGTTGGTAGCTGTGGCATTCCCCAGCCTACACGGAGAACAAGGTGAATGTTTTGCAGTTTTAATGCTTCTTATGATTTCCAGGTATCCCAGGGGCTTTGCAAAGGGAGAGTGACTTTTACTGCAGCTCCTTGAACTAACCACAAAGTCTGGACATCACTGGTGCTCCACTTAAGGGTATAAACAGTGCCTAGGTTCTCTGCACGTGAGTGGATTCCTAATGAAGTGTGCTCCATGGGAAGTACACATAATTAAACCCCATTTGCAGATGAGGGAAGAGAAGCGTTAAAGGATGAAATGACTTGTTCAAACTCAAAGTGATACATAAGAAAAGCTGGCAGATACACCAAAAGCCCCCCTGTGCTTTTTTTTTACAATCACGGAATCACGGAGTGGGCAACTTGGAAGGGACCTTTGGAGGATATCTGGGCTAGCCCCTCCTACTCAAGCAGGGCCACCCACAGCAGGCTCCTTAGGATCTTGCCCAGATGGCTTTTCAGTAAGTCCAGGGATGGAGACTACAATCTCTTTGAAAAACCCACGGCAATGCTCAATAACACCTACAATAAAAAAAGTTTTCCTTATGTTCAGATGGATCTTCCTTCTGTCCTACCTCTTCTTTTTCTCCATTCACCAGTTGTCGGGACAAGTGCCAGATAGACTGATAAACGCTGCGGCTCTTTGGTACCTTCACAAAATAGGAATAAATGTAGTGGCAAGCTGTTCATTTCCCCTATGGGAGGAGGATGACCTGACAGTTCTGCACCTTGGTAAGGCCAGTCAAAACATGCAATAGCAGATTTTACCACCATAAATTATAAAATCTTGATCTAATTCCCACTCTACTGTCTGTGCTGTTAATCAAGGCCTGGCCAGTATAAAGAAAATCTGTACTTCCACACTGTATACATCTTAATTAAGTGAGCAGGTCTCTGGGTACCTTTTTCTTCTCATCAACATAATTTCATTTTATTTTTTAATAATTATGCATAAAATCACATTGCTTTTTCTCGATACATCACTGCAAATCTTTAAACCTATTAACATCCTTCCCAGCTCTTATTGCCTCTCACCCTGACTGGTGTCATTTTTGCTGGTGCTTTTGTCTTGGTCCACATCAGGAATGCAACATGCTGCTATGAGAATCATCTTAATTGTTCCTTAACAGTTCTGTATGAATGTCTTCATGTTGTTCAGTGGCATAAGTTCCCATCATATCTGAGATACCAAGAGAGAGGGGTAAGGGGAACAGGAATCTGATGCAATATTTAGAGTTGCAAAACACTCAGATTCTGCCTTCTGACTCTCCAGAGTATGGTTCTGTTCAAATGCCAGCTCTCACCCACTCCTCTTCTTGCTTGAACTCTACTGTTTACTCCTTGCTTCACACCTTATTTCATGAACTCAGCCTCTGTTCTCTGGTGTACATAATGAAAATTATTACCTCTCAAATCTATTTTTTTTAAAAAAAATTACTTTTACGATATGTTCTGTCATCTCTTTGCACGTTTCTCCCCTTTACTTCCCCCATCTTTTTCCTCAGCGATGACTCAGTTGGTGAGAGCACCCTGAAGGGATGCATAAAATGGCTTTCAAGAACTCAGGCTAGTGAAAGCATTCTGTAAATATCTGGATTTGGCTTTAGACATACTTGATCCCAGCATGAGCCAGTGGGAGGAGAGACGAAGCAAGTTTCTTTGCTGTTTCTGAGCTAAGAAAGCCATAGAAAATCTCTTTGTTCAAGTGGAGGGAAAATTCCTGTATGGCAGGGAATATCATGCCATGCTCTACAGTCACCATGCAGGCATGGTGATTTTAGTGTTTAGAGGGGATTGAGAAAATGTTCTAAAATCGTTTCTGGGGACTGAGAGAGGAATGTGAAGGTAGTTTGACTAACTGTCTAACGTATTGTTGCATGAACTGTACACCAGAAGTGAGCTGATCTATAGACCTGAAGGAAGTTCCTTGTTGGAGACAAAGGGGAATACCAGTGGTTGGAGATCAGTTTTTAACAGTGATCTCCCCTCTGGACACAGTGTCAAAAGAAGTTGGTGATTAGGACTTATTTTTGTGAAAAACTGAATCGACAAGGTAACCACTTGCCAACAGGAAGAGGAAGGATGAGACAGGGAGGTACAATATGTTTTCTGTCCTCATTGGGTCAATCAAAATTTGATACCTCAGTTTCCTCCTTTTATTAAAATTACAATAGTGAGCTTTCCTTTACACTTTGAAGAACAAGATCTACAGATTAAAAGAGCTATTATTTTTGTTAGGCATTCATAAGATAGGGTTCTTCTTCAAATATATTTTCATGCACATTTCTTTTATTAGTTCTCTTTTTTCATATTTTTTTCTTAAGTATCTTTTCCTCTTATCCCTTTTGTTCCTCCTAAGGTCTTAGATGGCAGCATTTTTCATTACATTCCCTGCTTTTTTAATCTCTTTGTCTCCATTTATGTAAATTTGGCATGTGAACATGGAGTTATGAAAATCCTTGGAGCCTGCTTTAAAGTCTCATGAAGGTCTAATTAAATATTGCACACTGGGAAAGACATATTTTCCAATGTATGCGAAAAAATTAAATTGACTGACACGAGCACTAGGTCTCAAATCCAATATTTCCTGACATAATAAATTCCTAGTTAACTCACATTTCAAAGTGGTTTCCTTTCTGTTGCACATGGAAGCATGTGACTCCATAACTGCCCCATTTCCTGTTTGTTTGTTACCAATGTGAAGACCAAAACTAAACACAAACCATTTTACTTCTCTCCTGGCCCCAGGCTGTTTGTTGATTGTTGTTATTATTGTCATTATTACTACTGTTTTCGTTTTCTTGCATGTTTAGTCTCTGTTTTTTTCTGCTGCTGTGTAAAGACAATGAACAGTGAATGCGGAGGGGGCCTCGAAGTGAGATTATTCCTTTACCATAACAAAAGTAAATCTCCTAAATCTAACTAAAAATCCACTGTCAGCTGAGATCATCCATCAAACATGACAGCAATGGAGAAAAAACGAATTCTGTCTCTACTTGCTTAATTCAAATAACCTGATTTAAAAATGTTGTTCGTCCCTTCATTACCGTCCCAGCCAAACTGGGACTTTGCTGGAACTCAGAGTCCACGTTTTTACTGTTAAATATAATCTTCAGAGGACATTTTTTGGCCCGAAGTGCAGTGGCACAAACTGCCTGCATCCATGCTTCATAACACCTGGTTCTGGGTGAAGCCACGTTTTGGCCCTGGAGGGATCAAAACCAGCTGAAATAGTGTTGGAAGATTTTTTTTCAGAGATGGGAACTAAAACTGTTTAGAGTAAGTACAGGAGAAAGTCCTTGGTATGCTCTGTCACCTGAGCTGTGTGCTCCCTCCTTGGTTTTTGTCCCCTAGCCCCGTGTCTCTCTGTCACTCTGAAGAGCTCTAGTGAGCCAAACCCATCTCAGGGCACCACTTACAGAGGACGATTTCATGGCAATCAGATGGCTACATATTTTCCCTAGCCCTCTTAACTTTGGGGATTTAGAGTCTCAGTAGGAGGAGGGTTTATCCATGCTTGTATGCATGCTTACTCCAAAAAAATCTGAGGACTTCTACTCAATAGGATGCTCTGCCTCAGAGCTCACTGAGAAGCGCAATAGATGGTTGTTTGGACAGGCAGGAGATCTGGGTGGAGGAAAAAAGTGCTATAGCCTGAAGAAATTACCCTGCAGGAAATGTACCCTCTCCTGCCCCAATTCAATTCCTTATCACCTTTTCTGTGTCAAATGGGGAGAGTGAAAGAAAGTTTAGATATGCTCAAGCATTTGTCTTGGTTCAAATCTCCTGCTGAAGGTGTGGGAATGGTGCTGTGGAGGGAAGCCTTGCAGGCTGGTCATGAGCCATGATGAGGTTAGTTCTCCTCCCACCTCTGGACAGGTGTCTTTGGGCTGTGTGCTGCAGGAATGTGCTGCCATGTAATCTGCAGAATAAGCATTCTACAATTTTTAGAATTGGATGAATGTTGTTGGCACTTTATGAGAAGCTAAGGCTATTTAACTAAACTACGGAACTTGGAGTCTAAAGAAGTAATTACATTTATGCATAGCAGTAATTCTCATGCTCTCTCAAGCTCCTTTTCTTTCACCCCTAATCTGCAAGGCATCTTCAGGCAACTGTGTTTCACAGTGGAGAGGCCTGCATAACAGTATTGGCTGAAAAAATTATGACATGAAGTTTATTATCCTTCAGATCAAATCTCTTGACAAACATTATACAAATCCTGCTCATCAATAATAAAATGACTTGGGTTTAGAGGTCTGCAAGATGAAGATAATATATGGGAGAGGGAAGGAGAGAATTCATAGAAATTATGAGGCTAAGTTCTGCTTGCAAAGACTGCACAAACAAAGATAAATTACCATGTAAAGGATTTCTAGAAGAGTAGGACTGCTATTCTAATGTTCCAAATCAGTCAGTCTTTACACTGTCAGTGTTAGATTTTATGAACAAACAGAAGAGACCAGACTGTAGCAGCTAGAGATGTGTTTTTGTTTTCCTTTGGTTTTCAGACACAGAAGGTAAACCCATGCATTAGGATTTTTGCCACAGAAAAGTCACAGTTGCTTTGTGAATTGGTATCTGTGGTCAATGTTGTATGAGCTTTAGAGCAGATTTACAGAGCACATTTCGTTTTTCTGGAAGCAAGGCATTGTTAGTTTGTGATGGTAGAAGAGAACTGAAAAGACTTACTGAAGCTTCAAGGGAACCCACTAGAAAGCTCATATAACAGTTTTACAGCAGGAAAGAGTACATATCTGTGCAGAATCATACTGGACAGGTATGAAAACCTGAGGACCCTCTCCTTCCGTGGCAGGTTCACACCACTTGTTCTATCATGATGAAAAAATCTGACCAGAGTTTGGGTTTAGTTGTTTTAACCTGCTTGAAATCCATAAAACATACAACGTGTTTAAAATCTTGTCAGTATGGCCTTTCAAGTAAGAGGGGGCCAGCCTTTTTCTTCTTTGCATCTGACAGAAAGTTTTTCAATTCGGGATTTCAGTTCTTTGCCTATTGGTCCCACTGGAACCCTGAAACATTTTGGGCATAATGGATGTGATGGTTAGTTTGAAAATCTTGAGAAATCTAGTATTGCCAAAAGATTCAGTTTCATGGATGTCATGTTTAATCCGTCAGCTTGGCTTTCCTTTATTCATATCAAGTTTCAATAACTGTATATTCAGAATGTCAAAGATAAAACTCCCAGCTGAGGGTGATTTCCTTCTTTTCCAAGCAATAGCAGATCTACTAACATCATCAGGAGGCACCATTTTGAATTAACTCAGAATGTTACTGCACTTTGTTTATTCTTGTCACTTTTATTAACGTGGAAGCCTCAAGGTAAAGGCAAATTTCCATTGTACTATGAGGAAAACCAAAGCTATACAAGAACAAGCACATAAATAAACAGAAAAATATTGGTTTCACTTTTCAGAGGGGGATCTGAAACACACAAAAAAAAATTGTACAAAAGCTCAAGCAGGAATTGGCCAGTGTAGAGCTGGAAAGCAAACCTGTATTCCTGAGCCTTGTACCTCCATCCTAACTATAAAAATAGTCTTCCAGCCTCAGTCAGGTAGTTTCATGCCATACATTTGAAGGGATAGTGCCAAGAGAAAAGCATTCTCATGTATTTCTTACCTTGTTGAAAATACATGGTGCAGCTAATGCATTTCCAATTGCAATTGATTTCAGTGAGCCTTGACTGAAATCCAGTAACTCCTTGTGTCTTCAGTACACTTTGGGATGTTTTCTGAGCTGCCTGTGGCAGGCGAAACCTTGTCATTTCCATCTGTAGCTGGCTTGTCACAACTTTTACATTTCATCAGAGAGTCTCATTTCCATTGCTAGATGTGTTTTGAAAGTGCCTTCTCATACTGAAAGCTGAGGCCCATAATGGACTTCATTAAGGTAGAACTGTTTTCTCCTAAGAGGCTTCAAAGCATTTTTCTCTGTACTTCATGCTGCTTTATCTGGCAGACAGGCATGCCCTTATACAAGAGGGCATTCTATAGATAGACATTTGACACAAAAAAATTTTAAATAAAATATCAAGTAAAATACAGCTTTCTAAACTATAGTCTGCCTGTCACTTCTCTTAGTCCATTAGCTCTGAAAGGGACAGAAAGATGGGTCTTCTTTTACTCCTTCCTTGTAAGCAAGCACTATTTTTGAAGTTTATTTTAAAATCATGTTAACAGGGAAGAGATTTTTAGATTATTTCCCCTCTGCTTCTCCTTCCCCCCTCCAAAGCATAGTATTTGTTTACAGTTTTATCCTTAGATTTTAGAGATGTAAATGAACTTCATCAGAGCATTCAAGATATCCAGATCTCCTTATGAGGCTGAACTTTCCAGGTTGATTGACACTTTCCTCAAACCTCCATCTCCATCTTTGTGCAGCAGAGATGGTTCCAACTTCTGTGGCTCAATGCCAAACCACAAGGAAATACATTAAGGAGGGGCTGAACACATAAGTCTGGTAAAATGTGGAATTACCCCGTTACCAGCCAAAAGGAAGCCCAGACAAGCTGGAGGCAATAGAGTTCCACTTAGGATTGCAGTCCAGATGCAGGTGTTGATAATTTTGTGTCACTTTTCTTGTCATCCCACCAAAACATTTCCTTTACTGCGTAGAGACAGTTTCCTCTTGGTATTCTCGAGTGCAGTACAAAAACCAATCGGGTCTTTTTAGAGGTAACTAACAGGGCTACGAATTGGCAACTAAAATCGCAGGGCACAGGATCTCTTCCTGAAAATGAAGTGATCAAGACAGCCCTAGACTTGCCTGGATATGCAGAGAAACAAGGATGGCAATAGACCATGGAAGTTCTTAAATTAAAAAGATCCTTCTTTCAGTGATTAAAATAAGTTAATAATCCAATGACTTTTCTTTACTTGGCATGCTGACGTGACTCTTTTAGATAGGCAACTTAATCCATTACTGTTTGACAAAAAAAGTTAACCCTGTTAATTGTTTCACACATCCTGCTCAGGATCAGCAAACAGTAGACAGTGGATGGCTTTTTCACAATGGTCTCGTCGGTACATACATCTGACCTCTCAGTACTGAGGGCTTTAGCAGGACTATGCTGGTCTCCTTAACTATGAGTTCATCATCTAACGGGGTCTGGGAAGGTGAATATTTGGAGAATCCTTTCTGCCACCTATAAAAAATTAGCAGCAAATGCAGGTGCATGCATGCTATTTCACAGATAGAAGAAAGAGATGGACAATTCAGGTTTATGGTGGTATAGAAGGAGGCTTGAGAGAAGTATGTGCTGCTTTCTGTTGTGGAGACCTCTTTCTGGATATAATATTTGCCTTATTAAAGGAGATACTTGGTTTTCAGATGCCTTCATCTGTGATCACTGGTTTTGCTACTACCCTTCAAACAAGGTCAGTCTTCTGCCTGTTCTGACTCAGCTACTCTCTTCCTCCAGCTTGCTCAGCCATCATTAACAGTAATCAATGAAGAGAAGAGCTGTCACAGTTGTGATTGAAGGGAATGACACGGGTACTGCTCAGTCTTTGGAAGCCCAGCTTTAGTGAGACTCATGCAGAGAGTGCTGCTCATTGCTCAGTCGGATGCTCTCTTCTTTGTCAGTCATTCGCTACCCTAATATCATGGCACAGTGAGAAACAATTGAGGTTTTGTGCTGTTTGAACATGATGTTGCTTTGGCCATTAAACAGCTCCTGCAGAATACATTTCTCATTTCCCTGCCTTTGCATACAGGCACACATACAGAGAACACACTGTGTACCAAGCTTCAGGCATTTCAGCCTTCCAGTGCTGAAATCACCCACTCCCACTTCTAGCTTTGCAAAGAGTAGCTAGCTGTTCAAAATAATTGACTGAATAAAAGAGGGAAATAACTAAGCTGTCCACTCATAAAGTACTGGTCTGTGACTGAGGGCAGCTGAGTTCAGCTCCCAGCTTCCCATTTTCCAAGACGAAGCACTCTTGGTGGATTATACTGAGCAAGGTGATGCTATGCTCGGGTTTTTGATCTTCTCTAAATGAGCTAATGTTGTTCTTGAGCACAGTGCAGCCCTACCTATATTGTCAGCCGTACTTGAAACAACTAGAAAAGCTGGACTGATTTAGTCTGCATGGAGGGCATCCAGGCCTGGACTAGTGTGGGCTGTGATGCTCAAGGCTCTGTTGACATCACAGTTTATATACAGCTAATTAGGGTATGCCCAAAATGCAACTGGCTTGCTTGGGGTTTCCATGCTTTCTATGTCTCCAGGCAAGACATGTGTTCCAAATTCTGAAACAATATGAATTAGGGATTTAAGTATCTGGACTGATTTGTAGAGATGATGTGTAATCCCATGTCTCATTGACTAAACTGTGGACATTCACTGAAAACAGAAAATGAAACCAGGCCACTTAGTTTCAATTTCACATCTTTAGGCTTACCTTCCCAACAATGGCGAAGAGGCACTTCATCTAAGTCTGTGAGTGTTTGAGGCACTCTTATTGAAAGATCTATATCTCAAATTTAGCTATAGATACCTCATTATTTGTTATAAATGTTTTCAGTTGAGGCGTTTTCGGGGAGTTGCTCGGGTTGTACGGGATAGTTAGGAAGTTAAGAAGGTTTTTGTGTTCGGTTATACAAGTTCTTGTTCTCGGTTAAAGGGTACTACACGAAGGGGGGGGGTTTAATATCATTTCATTCGAGAATTTTCCAGAGACTGTCATAGAGAGCCCAGCAAGATAGACAAGCTCAACAACCAATCACAGGTCCCCCTGCAGCCTAAGACTTGAGCCAATCACTCGACGCCCCATGGGGGAGAAGGATGCCCCTAACAACGAGCCAATTCCGAGGAGCGGGAAAATGCCACCAATAGACTGTACCGATGGGAGGACCCCAGAGAGGGTTTAAAAGGCACTGTAACCTTAAGAAGTGGTCCTCCTCTGGTGA
>VZRV01009164.1:67978-433929 GCA_013398115.1 Falcunculus frontatus
TTCATTTATTTTATTTATTTATTTTATTTCATTATTGACTTAATTATATTATTTATATTATAAATTATTTTCTGCCTTAGTATCATGGAGATAGTAGATCTTTTGTATGCAAACATTAGATGAATCTCAATGACCAAACTTTGTCCTCAGTTTCACTGCTGGAAATCGGTAGTAACTATGTTTAATTTGCCAGAGTATTTCTGACTTTATCTTAAGGCAAATGAGAACAGAATGTGGTTTTTTGCTGCCTAAATGGAAAGTTATATACTTTAAACGGGGTAATTTAAGGGAACAGGTAGGCTAATGCTGACAAGTAATTTTTATATCACACCTAGCAATATGCTTCATACTTCTACACTTAAAATGAAACATATGACCCCATAACAGTGGAACCTCTTGGCCATGTGGGATATAATAACTTTAGAGGTGACAATGGAACAATGGAATCCAGGCCAAAGTTGAGAAAATGATTATTTCAAACAAGATTTTAAAGTTACCTTTTAAAACATTTTTGGTTTAAATGACCAGGATCAGGCAGTTCATCTCATTTTATCTGGTGTAGTAGGGACAGGATAAATTTACATTTGAAGTTCTTACAGAAAACTGCTCCTGTTCCTCTTTTTCCTTTACTGTTCAGTGTGTTGCTGTCTAGTGCATGCACACCCCTTATGTAGGAAAGCAGTCGGGTTATTTTGAATTACGGGATGCAGATGAGAAATTACAGGAAGGATCTTTGGGTTTATGAGAATGAGAAGTAGTTCTGTGTGATATGACCCACTGCCCCTATCCTCCAAAACATTTTGGATAAAGTCTGCAGTGAAACTCTTGTTCTGCTTTCTCAGGAAAGCTTTCCTCAAGTGGCTTTCCCATGAAGAAGGTTTTAACAGCTATCATGGTTATTTTATAATTAATCTAATTATGTAATAGAGTAGAAAATCTAGAAAGAATTAGAATAGAAATTCTATCTATTTTTTTCTGTTCTAGATAGGAAAAGAATATAAATGCTTGAGAGTATTTAATCTGATCAAGGATGTTAAAGGCAACAAGAGAAGCTTCTATAGGTATGTCTGTTATAAAATGAAGACTAGGGGAAATGTGGGCCCTCTCCATAAGGAAACGGGAGGATTATACAGGACATGGAGAGGTTCTCAATGATTTTTTTACCTCAGTATTCTCTGGCAGGTGCTCCAGACACACTGCCCAAATCACAGAAGTTAAAGGCAAGGACTGTGAGAATGAGCTCCCTACTGTAAAGATCAGTTTTGAGACCATCTAAGGAATCTGAAGGTGCACAAGTCCATGGGACCTGATGAGATGCATCCATGGGTTCTGAGAGAATGGGTGGAGGGAGTGGGTAAGCCGCTACACATCCTGTTTGATATCTCTCCGGGGAAATTCCCACTGACTAGAAAAGTGGAAACACAACACACATTTTTAAAAAAGGGAAATAAGAGAGACCTGAGGAATTGAGTCAGTCTCACCTCTGTGACTGGAAAAATCATAGAGCAGATCCTCCTGGAACCTAAGCTAAGACATATGTAAAATAAGGAGGTGATTGGTGACAACTCAACTTCACCAAGGGCAAATAATAACTTACAAATTTGGTGATCTTACAGTGTTGGTCGATAAGGGAAGAGCAACTGACATCATCCAAAACATTTGACACTGTCACACAACATCCTTGTCTCTAAAGTGGACAGACAGGGATTTGATGGATGGACCATTTGGTGGATAAGGAATTGGCTATATGGTCACACTCAAACACTTGTGGTAAACAGCTTGACGCCCAAGTGGAGAGCAGTAATGAATGGGAGAGCAGTGATAAGCAGCATTCCTCAGGGATAAGTATTGGGACTGTTGCTGTTTAACATCTTACTTAGTGACATGGACAGTGGGGTTGAGTGCACCCTCAGCAAGTTTGCTGATGACACCAAGCTGTGTCATTCAGTCAACATGCTGGGGGGAAGGGAAGCTGTGCAGAGGGGCCTTCATAATCTTGAGAGGTGGGCCTGCGTGAACCTCATGAAGTGCAACAAGGCCAAGATCCTGCATGTGACCTGGGGAAATCCCAAGCAAAAACACAAGCTGAGGAGAGAACACATTGAAAGCAGCCCTGTGGAGAAGGACCTGGGGATGCTGGTGGATGAGAACCTCAACACGACCCAGCCGTGTGCGCTCACAGCCCAGAAAGCCAACTCTGTCCCGGGCTGCATCAAAAGTAGCATGGCCAGCAGGCTGGGGAGGGGATTCTCCCCCCACCCTCTGCTCTTGTAAGACCGCATTCGTGTCCTGCATCCAGCTCTGGAGTCTCCAAAAAAAGAAGGCCATGGACCTGTTGGAGCAAGTTCAGAGGACACCACCAAGTTAATCTGAAGGCTGCAGCACTTCTCCTGTGAAGAGAGGATGAAGGAGCTGGAGTTGTTCAGCCAGGAGAAGAGGAGGCTCCAGGAAGAGCTTATAGCACCTTCCAATGCCTCAATAGGGCTGCAAGAGAGCTGGATAAAGACTTTTACAATGGCATGGATTGATAAGACAAGGGTTAATGGCTTTTAACTGAAAGAGAGGAGGTTTAGATTAGTTATGAGGAAGAAATTATTTACTGTGAGGGTGGTGAGGCACTGGAACAGGTTGCCCAGGGAAGCTGTGGATGCCCCATCCCTGGAAGTGTTCATGAACAGGTTGGATGGGGCTTCGAACAACCTAGCCTAGTGCAAGTTGTCCTTTCCCATGGCAGGTGGGCTGGAAACTAGATGATTTTTAATGTCCCTTCCAAACTATTCTATGATATTATGTTTATATTTGGTTAGGGTGGTGGGATCGAGTCCATTTGGCCACACATAACAATTGACAGTCGTAAGTCCTTTGCTCAGAAAACAACTGAAAACGTCTCTCATTCTTGGAAAATATTTTATTTTTGCTGCCTTGAAAAGACAAGAATTTAAATGTTTTCCTGATCTGTGGCCAGAGGGCTTACTCCAGATTCCCCCTGCAAATCAGTGCTGAATATCCTGGTTCACTGTATGTCTATTGAAAAATTGCAGCAATCTTTATTGTTCAGCAGGAATGAGAGTGCTGTATAATTAAATTAGAGCAAGGAAAACACTTCAAGAAAGTTTTTATGAATAAATATATTTATTCAGTTTATTTCTGTTAAGATTAAGTGCAGGTCTCTTGTCTCCTCACGTGGTGTTATCACCTGATTATTTTGCAACTGGCACAAACTTGAAAGGCAAATTTCAAAGCCACATGCATACATTTTTACAAAATTCAGAAATTCAAATACTTACATGCTAAAATTTTCATTGCAAGTGAACATCTAATCAAGGAAAATGAATCATTAACCTTTCTAAGATATTCAGGCTGAACTTCGAAATATTTGGGAACAATCTTAGACTTCAAAAGATTTGAAATAATATCATTACAATACAAATGTTTCTGAGGCAAACAAAATTTCTTGATAAATATTTAGCTAGGAGGTTAAAGAAGTTCTTCTCAACACATATACCAAATAATAATAACAATAAAACATACATAAACAATCTTCCCAATGTGTTGCTGTTGCGGTGGCCCAGCCCACATGGGGGCTGGGTGACATTCAGTGGGTGGATTTTCCAGCCCGGGAGTCCAACCCCACGGGCGGGGTGGACTACTGAGGCTCCATCCCACTGGGTGTCAATCCACCGCAACTCCATCCCTCATTCTGGCAAGTTCTCTGTTCACGTTATCCCTATTGGTTCACTATTTTATACATATTTATAACCTTATGTTGCATATGTATTATTATCCAGAAAGTTCTGTTAAGTTCGGTTTACCATTGGTTTGTTTGAATATGTTCCTCCCCTGTCTTACCCTAATTCGTTCATGTCAACCCCTCGTCATTCCCCTATTGGTTTTCCCTTTTGTCTCCTCCCTGCACTGCCCCCGTTTAAAAGGGGGTGTGCAACCGTCATTCCCGAGCTCTTCGCCATTGCCTACCGTTCCAGCATCTCCCTGTCTCCCCGCTCCTACAATAAACTGGGATTGAAGGCAGCGAAGAGTCCCTCCTTCATTCTTCGCCCTCGCCTTGGTTGCTAGGCAACCATCCGCGCGCCGCTTGCTCAATTTGTGAGCCTGTCACGGGCAGTCTGCAGCCGGCTCCTTTGCTGCCACACTGAGTGGCCCATCGGCCGGAGCCTTGCAGCCGTCGTCTGTCTGGCCACCGGGCGGCCAGAGCGCAACAGCGACCGCGCTGCATGTTGCCACTATAAAGACGTAAAAAAGAAATGAGAAATAGGGAAGTGTCTTAGCCCATGTAATACACTTACTATTTTGAGTCTGATTTTCCACCCCTGCTGACATCTATTCTTCTTGATTTTTGTGATGCTGAGTTTAAATTTCTTCAGGCCATACAATACCCATCAAGTCCTTTGGGAGCCTGTTCTTCAACCTATTGGACCAGAAAAGAAACATTTTTTTTCCGGATTTGCTGACTGAATTTTCCTCTGCTCAGTATTATTTGGTGATAGTGGATTATATTTCCTTTTACAGTCTTAAATAACTTATTTTATCCTTGTTATTTACAGTCTTTGCCTGCCATGACCTCCTTTTATCCTCCTATTCAGTTCTTTTAATATTTTTTTTGTGAGTCCATCTGTCTCTTAATCATTTGTTATTGCATTTTTCTGAGTCCTTTCCAATTTACTGGCATCTTTCATGCTCTAAAAGGCTTGTGACTTTACACAGTGTTTTTAGGGCAGGCAAACCCTTCATCGATTTAGTGCAGCCTCTTTGGTACAATGCTCATGGCTTTCAAATACACAGCATCTACCTTTGCTTTCAGGGTACCTTCAAATTCCAGTGCACAGGCAGCTGTGAAATAGGGGAAGGAATTAACTGACAAGAGGGTCTTTGCCCTCTGGAGACTCCCTGGTCAACTCTGGGATGAACATCCTGAATGAAGTAGTGTATCAGCCCCAATCTTTGCAATGGCTTCACTTTACATTACCTTTTTCTCCATTTGCTTACTAGCAAGTCCTTCCTGTTACCCCCTCCCCAAAGAAGCAAAACACTGGTTATTTTTCTCCCTCTAGCACTGTTTTTTTTTTCTGACTATATAATTTTTAAATTAATTAGTAATTATGGTAGGGTTGCTCTGGTAATTTTTACTTTGGTCATCAATTCTGCAAAGCTTGCACCTCCCAGCTGTTGCATATAATGTCCTGCAGTTTTACATGCACTACCTCTTAGACCGGTCCCAGGTCAGGGTGGACCATTAGCACAAATATTACTCCCGCTTTGTTACCTGTGGAGTGTCACAGTTCCTCATTTTGTTGTCCTGTAAGGAGCACCATGCTTCAGAGTTAGCTATCTGCACGCCTACCTTATCCCATTTTATTATGGATATTACACCATTTTCTGTAAATTAAGATGACAAAACTGGGAATTATGATAGGGCTAATAATCTATTACCTACAACATTGTCTACCTCCTTTACTATTGTTCCCTCTGGAATGATTCAGCCCCATTGCTGGTGCAACAAAATTTTCATAACATTCAGCTCTGGCTTCCCTGTTCTGACCATCAAAATTGTACTGATGTTTTAGAAAACTGCAATAGTAGAAAGTCTGCACCAAGAGCCATCAATTTGGTAATTTTCAGTAACTGTTAATTTGGTCCATCCGATTTTTTTTTTTTTCTCATAAAATGGTGATTTTAGGGTTAAAGATGTAAATGGTGGTGAGACACTGGAGTTCTAGTCCAGCTCCAACAGCTATTGCGCATTACCATGGGCGAAGCACTGTTCCCCACTTCTACAATAAAATATTAAAGTTATATAGTCCCCAAAGACTCTGAGATATCTAAGGAGGGGGTGTGACAGATAGAATAATCACTGTTGGAAATTTCTTCGAGACTTCCTGTCACTCTTGTACTTTAATTGTAGCCATCATAAGATGGCTGCTGATTCATACAACCTTCATGGACATGCTTATGGTGCCACCACGCAAGAAGACCCATGCCATTAACAGATGTATCAGGATATCCAGAGGGGTCAAAGAAAAGGGTGGAGGATGCAGCAATAGCTGAGACTAAGCTGTTAGTTGCTGAAAATCCTGAACACTCACAAGAGAGAACATTCATCTTCTGTGCCACACAAAACAAATGTATGGTAAGCTGGTATTTTATATTTTAGTTTATATCCTGGTATCTTTTAATGAAAGTATTGAAGGTCAGTGACTCAATGGATAATACTTCCTGGAAGTATGGAAAATTCGATTTTTCTTGTGCTGCAGTGAGAAACTTTCCTCCACAGCCAGTTATTGTAACAAATTTCACTTTTGTGAGCCACTCTCAGTCTCATTTCAAAAAGAAAAGACATTATTTTAAGTTCTCGTTCCTTGGTTTTAATTTTATCTCAGAATTCCCATTAATTAAAATTTTTAAAGGACTAAAATTAGTAAACATGATCATTTCTTATGCAAAACAGTGTTTTAACTATGATCCATGTTGGAGAATGTATATGTTAGTATAATAGAAGTATTACACTTAAATAAAAAAGAAAATTCTCTGTATTTTCTTCCTTTGGATATGCTCTCTCACATCCTGTGCCCCCACTCTCGGTGTTTATGCAGAAACACACATTTCTTCTGCTGCTGGTTCTGGCAGGGACTTTTAAAGATAGGTTTTCTTTCTTTTCCCATGAGAGAGTGCATATAGAAAAGATGTTACAGAAGGAGTCTTTGTAAGTGGGTAGTACATAATCTGATGGCTTACCCTGTAAGACATTGTATTAATACTCTTTGGAAAAAGGAAATACTGTGAGCCTATTTTGCTCTTCTTAGACCAAGAAAGACACCACTGGCTAATAAAGAGAAAAATAAGATACCTATAGGCTGATAATTCACTGTGGTCTAGAGTGGTTTACATCTTATTAGAACATTGATGTCCAGAAAGGAAGGACAATCTTTCTTCCTTCCCCTGATTAAAAGGAATTGTCTTCTCTTAATGCCCCTTGCAACTTAATTGATAAATCCATTCTCCTTCAGCATAGTTTCACTAGTGGTTAGTATGTATGTCACATCCCTAGCATTTTCTCTCTGTGCTGAAGCAGAGAAATATTCAGAAAATGAAAAATTACTGAAGACAAGAAAGATTCTGAAAGGTGAAAGAAACTGCAAGCTTATCCCATTTACCTGGATCTCCCAAGAGTGCAACATTTGAATGGATGTGTGAAGATTTTTTGGAGGCATTCCAGCATGACTGGGTTTTGCTTAGACAGAGACCAGGCACTGAAGTATTTCTGTGCTGATCAAAACCAAAAAATAATGTAAGCGGGAGGTAATACAAGCCTTTGTTTTTGTTTGTCAACCTCAAAGCAGCTTGAAGTTTGGCCTGAATTTTGAATAAATGTTCAGGTTCTGTATTTTATTGATTCAGAGCAGTTAATCTAGTCTTAACAGCACATTCCACATTTCCATATAAAAGAGAAGAATTCTGAGGCATGCCCTCCCTACATTTACTCTGTTTTTTGGCTGCCAGAAGGGCTGGAATAATTAACAGCTCCTTATTCTATTCTTATTTCTTCTGTTTTTCTGTCCAGATTTAAAGATTGGTGCATCCTCTCTTTTGATTTGTTTTTCTTTCCAGGCAGTGTATTGGATACAGAGTAAAACTGTGGGCTAAGTCTGGGAAGGTGTTTTGTTTACTGGAAATATGTGAGCAGATAACTGTAAGACATCCAGGAAGACTCCTGGGATAGGGTCCTGCACTAGGTGCTGGGAGTACCCATTATTGTGAGTACACTCTAGGTATTGGCTTCATTTTGTCTGGCAGATTATTGCTGCTACCCCCAGTAAACGGGCCAAAACAATCTCTGCATTGAAATGGTGAGACTTTGTGAGCCAGGAGCAGGACCCTGTGAGCTGACCACAGAACTGGGACTGTTCATTGCTCAGTCACGTGTGGGACCCTCCTCTCCCTCTTCCAGTGTGGCAACAAGGCCACTAACACCGGCTTTGAGGTGACACTGTGAGGGCAGTGCAACTGCAGCTCTTCTGGGAAGGTTGCCCTCTAAGAGAGACCAGGTGTAGGCTCGTGCACAAGGATACCCAGCAGCAGGAAGCTGCTGTGAGAGCAGACAAGGAGCCAGGAATTGCCCCGTGAAGAGAGCACACATCGGGGCAGAGAAAACAAGGCTTTGCCTCTGCCTAGGGATGTCTCATTGTACAAGCATCGTGAGGGCTACTCTGACATCTGTGCTGTTTTAATCCTGTGCTCTGCATTAATAACCTGACTCTATCTAGGCACCTTCCCAGGAGCCTTTTACAAGTATGACCAGGAAAAGCCTATGCACGTGTGCCAGAGTGGTATCCTGCCAACGTGGGAGCAGTTGCTGCATAACTGAGATGACAAAACCTGCTTTCAGCTGCCAAACAGCTTGGGCTGGCTGAGTCTCTGCGGGGGCTGGAGTCCCAGCAAGCAGGCTTGGGGATACTCCGTGACTGCTGTAATTCAGGCACCCAGCAGACATTCCCAGCGAAAGAATCCGATTTAACATGGGCATTACCTGCTAGAGCTGCACTGGGAAATGTCAGGGAAGATGAGTTTTGGCTAATGTGCTCAGTACACTTGGTAAAGGGCAAGGCAAGCTAAGGCTAGGCAGACTAATAGCTGTGATGGTGTATCATGTATCCACGATTACTTTTGCTAGTCTGGGAAAGATGTATACTTATTTATGCCAAGATAACTAATGGCTGAGCTCTCATTTCTTTTGCTGTTGGTCTCAAGAAGATTGGACTTGGTCTTGTTCCTACTGCTGCCTGCAGATTTAGCTGTGAAAAAGCAGATGACACAAGCCTGGATTTCAACAGTAAGCAGAGCTCCCATATGAAGCACAAATATTTCAGTGTTGTAATTAGAGCACACTAAGGAAGTGTGGTGAGCAAACCATTTCTATTAGTATCATTAATTTGCTTGTTTTAGGAGGAAAAAATACAAAATGTGCTTTTTAATGTTTTAACTGCCTTCCAATATACTGCTATAGGTACATAGAAAGGGTAGAATGAGCAGAGATTAGAGCTAAGAGGGAGCTGGAAGCCATCTCAAGAGGTCATCTTAACTCATCCTTTAACTCCAAAGCAGAATCAGCTATACCCAAAGCAACCCTGTCAGGCATTTGTCTTATCTGTTCTTCAAGAAGTTAAAAGAAAAGATAGAACTGCTTCCTATGGGAAACTTCTCCAGTCCTTCACTAACTTTACAGTTAGAAAATTTCCCTTAGTTACTAGGGAATTATTTCCTGTCCTATCCACCAGGTGCCCAGACAGATTAATCCTTTACTTCTTTCTTTATGATTTTGTATTCCATATTACGTTTTTGTGATAATTTTTATATGAGATGATTCATTCCTTTTCCCCTTCATTTTTTCTCCTTTAGTTTTTGTTTCCTCTGGTTGGGTTCTATTGTTTAGATCTTTGGCCTTCTGAATCTTGTTGCTCTTCTCACACCAAATGTTCTCTACTCTTCTTGAAATACGAAGCCTGAAACAAGAATCAGCATCCCAGATGAGATCTTATGCATAGAAGGATTATTTTCAGTGTCATAGATAATTTTCTTGTTCATACACTTAATGGTGACATTAGAGTTTGGGAACTTTTAATTTCAATAATACGCCACAATTGATTAAAATTCACTTTGTGACCCACTGTGCTCCTGAGAATATCTCTTGACCAGTCGTTCTCTGGCCTGTCTGAAGTATTCCTGCCTAACTTGCGGGACTATCTTGCACTTGAGTTTATTGAATGATACCTTTTTGAATTCCAGACTGATTTTCCTTTTTGCAGAGATCACTTTGTATTCTGTTAGTGTTTTCCAGAGTACTTCAGCCCCCCGTCAGATTCATGTCATCTTCACAGTTAGCAAGTGCACTCTATTCCATCACTGGGTCTAGGAAAGGAAGTAGAGACAGCAGGATAATTCCAGACTCTCTGAAACCATACTTGAGACTGTTCTAGTACGACAGAGAACTACTAATTGATTTTGCTAAGACAGATCTGTAATAATGCATGAACACTGCTTAATAGTATGTGGTGAGCCTACCTCTCAATGGAAATCTGAAATACTACTCATTTCTCAAAATGAACCTGAAACAAACATATTGTTGAAAAGTCAATGATAAGCCTTGGACTAAACTAATTCAAGCTACTGATCTTTTTTCCCCAAAGTGGAAGTGAACCTTAACATTTTTGGACAACTTTGTGGATCTCAGACAAGAACGAAAGGGAAATTTGCAATTAGATCCAAAATAAAATGTAAGTTAAAGAACAGTGATTTAATTCCCTTCATACAATAGTATAATAGGGGCTGCATTTCTTTAGCTAGCCCATGAAAATGCAAGGAGACACTGATGAAAGCCCATTCTAGATCAAGCCAAGCCACAGAATATTGAGGTAAGAAGAAGTTAGCACGTGCTGCAGCTGAAGACTGGGATGAGCCCAGGCTCCTTGGTCACCCTCTCACCTAAATGCAGAGACTGGGACTCAGTTCACTTTGTCCTTTGTCCTCATTTCAACCCCATCTGCTCCTGTTTCTCCATCCTCAGAAGGAAGAAAAAGAGAGATTTCTCCCTTGGGCATATTTTGGTGTTTAAGTGAACTCACAGTCTGAAGTTTGTACTTGTCCAATTTTTGTGTGAGACTGCCCTGCTCCGTCTCTCACCATCACAGCAAAACTGAATTGAAAGAGCAAGAGCAAGTACAGCACCCAGCATTTTCAAGTTCCTCCCAAAACCAAACGTAGCTATGTAAGGAAGATCATTCTGCTGCCATTACACTACTTTAAATTATGGATCAAGTTTGACATTGGGGAATTAAAGCAGAGAATATAAATTGTCCCTTCTTTAGTAGCAAAAAATATGTCAAGCTACTTCTTGAGATATCCTTTTTATATGTACAGATAGCAAAGCTCCAAGTGATGATCTTCAAGACTCTGGAGAAGGTATACAGGGTATGTTTCCAGTCAATGCTGCTGCAAACAAAGCACACCCCTGAGCCTTTCAAAGTTTCTTTGCAGGAACTGACAGCCATCACCTTCCTAAAAGCAATCAAGGGAAGGGACTGTGTAGCAGAATACAACTCTCCCATCTGCTAGTTCCTATTGCTTTGTTGAAATATAGAAGGGAAGAGACTTAGAGGATCACTTAAAGGAGTTGGACAAGCTTTGAGTATCAGGATTGCAGCTGAAGTGTGAATTTTTAATGCTTGTTCCAGAAGTGTGGTTTTTTTCCTCCTCCATAACTTTAGTAACAATTTTACAGTTGCCACAACTGGCAGATTGTTTATAATTCATTATCTAAGCTCTTTTCTGATAAATTTTATTCTTACTGTTAATCCATCATTCTCTTCCTCCTTCCTTGAGTTTCAGACAGAGCTACCTGTTCTCATGGGAGATTAGCAAACCGGTCCATAAAAACTAAAAGTGACCCTGAATGCCAATTCATCTGAAACTGCTGGCAGTCTCAGGGTATTTAAAGGTTTAGAGATATTTACATGGTGGGAGCTTGGCTATGCAGAGAACATTTTTACCAGCACAGCACTGGTAGTCTTAGTGGATGAGATCCAGCTGGGAAATAATCTTAGAAAAAAATCAGATAAATCTAAGCTGTAAACATATTTAGGATGTGTCCAACAAGCCTTCTGCTTCAATAATTGTGGCCATCGTGAGAATGTCACTTGTCAGAATCAAAACCCTTCCCATGATTAAACCTAATACTCCTAAAGAAGAAAAAACAGGCTAAAGGACCAAACCTCAGGTAGATTTCCCCTGTGATGGAGAAATGTTGGAGTCTCCGTGGAGTTTACAAGAGACTTCACTGTTCCTTGCTTTGCTTTACTTGGAAGGAGCTCAAACACTAGGTAGAGTAAAATCTGACCTGAGGTGTCTTTTGCTCGAGAGTGCAAAATATGACAGTGGATGAGGCCTTTACTTGGGATCAATCTGAGTAGCTTCATAAGAGCCCATGGCCACTAATCTCTCCATCACATGGTCTGCATGGTCTCTGCTAGGAAAAAACCATCTCACACAGGGTCTGTGTAACATCTCACATAGGCAGGAGAGCGCGGAAGGGCAGCTGTGTCTCTGCAGAGGGGCAGAAAGGCTTCATTTATAGGCATAGCACACAGAATGAGCAGACCTCACTTCTTTTCAGTACCATTAGTTGCATATCCTCCAGTAAGTAATGCTAATTTATACAGAGCTGCCTAATGAAATCAGTGTCCATGCAATGATCTTATGCTTTACAACTGCTGCTAAAGGCTATTTGACCATACTTTCCAAAGGTCAGTGCACAAAATCATAGCTGAAAGAAAAAAGGACCGGAGTAATTTGCTCTGTCCAATAAGAACTGTGGTGACCTTCCTTTTAAGATGGTCTTAACCTGGTTATTAGTGATATGCTTGATGTTTTCTATAAGCGCAGGTGCTTTTCTGTGATGCAGGCGAAGAATTCCAGCTTCATTGCACTTCCAACTGCAATCGTGGTTCCTGTTTTTCAACTGACTTAGGTTAAAAGAAATGGCTCCTTCTTTACAGAAAATAAACATTCAGCATCAACGACAATAAAATCAGACATTGTTCCTCCTGGTAAGGCTGCTACTGGAGGAAGCTGTGATGCTGAGCAACCGACCCTCAGCAGGACCCCCAGTGCCTGGGCTGGGAGCTACACCCAGACCCAAGCAGGAGCTATGAATAGCTGCACGTAGACTAAGTTTTGATTATGACCCATGGGAAAATACATGTTTTTTCCAAGGGACCACAGATGAAGCTCAGAAAAGATTATTTGGTAGCCCTTCTAACCCTTGTCACATGCCTAGAGCAGGTGACAGTTGTGATTTATAATTACTAACAAAATGCATGGCAACATGGTACTGGGATTAAAGCCAAATGCCTTGCTGGAATTTTTCCTGCATGTGGCTAAAAGCTTAATGCAGCCTCTGCTTTTTTTGCTCTATTGTCTCCACAGGAGCTTAGACACTACAAATTTCTTGTTGATTTATAAAGCTTGGAGTCTGAGTTGCTATAACCAATTTTTTTGCTTGGCTTACAGAATGGAATCACAATATGGCTGTGTCCATAGGAAACATACTGATTGTTTTTTATGAGGTAAGTCAGCGGTTTGGAATTTGTGAGCTAGAGGTGTGGTCTGTCACTTTATGTTTGACAAACCTCTGTAGGTAATGGAAACCAAGAGTCATTTTATGCTGAACAACACAGTACTGTCTAAATCAGCCAGTGAAGTACTTGTCTGTCCTTACAGCCTACAGCAGGAAGCCAGGCAGACAGCTTCTGCACACTCATTTCTAGGTGGGTAATACTAAGGGAGACGAGCCCAAACTTGTAGATAGTAACTAAAATCTATGCAGACACCTAAAGATGAAGCAGATCCCAGTGACTTTGATGAACCACTGAATTTTGATGATTCCCTTGTGCCTTTAGATGTCATCCACAAAACAGGAATATTCTTCTCTCTCCTTAATTTTTTCCTACATACTTAATGGTTTCAATGAGTTTGTTTTGAACTTGTGCAACTTCAAGTACAGATTTCAAGCTTCTGGATGATAAGATTAGCCAAACAAATAATGATGATGATGATGATGATGATAAAGCCTCACAAAGTCTGTTATAATTCTGTTCTGTTCTTCAGCAGAAAGTCCTCACAGAAACCAAGCAAAGACCAGTCTGTGGAACCCTTCTAAGCCACGTGGTGCTGGCCTCCTCTGATAAGAAATGAGATTCCTGGGGATGTACAGTATGGGGAAGCCTTCCAATGTGATTATGTAAGTTTAGAGATGAACAGAGGGTGGCAATATTTAGATCCTAAAAGAGACAGAAAAACCACACTCTTGGAAAATGGTGTCTTTAAAAAGACTGAGTCAGAATTTTAAAAGTCTTCTTATTGTGCTTACCCACAGAATTTTCACAACAGTTGCAAGACATTAATTCACAGTAGGTTGAGACCATCCCATCTGATGGCATATTTGTTAATACTGGCACCTGTTCAGCCTTTACACTACCTGTATATATTGCATGGATAGGGATTAACATAGCCTAGATCTCATCAGCCTCATTCAAAAGAGGTGGGAGGATCTACCTTTGAAGTAAAATACAGTATTATGAAGCTTAGGAGTCTTTATATAAAGAATGAGAAGTTATTTTCCCAAGACAAAGAGACTGTATTATTAATGTGTCTAAATGCAGTATAGATATGTACAAAATATCCTGTTTTAAATTCACTTCCAAAACACCTTAATCTGATTGATGATCTCTAGCTTCTTATATTTGAATCAGTCTGAGATGTGAGCTGAGTGTCTTAAAAATGAAATGCTGGTCAAAAATACTGAAACTAATGTCTCTGGGTAGTTTCCATCTTCAAATCTATTTTCATTCAAACATAAGTTTCCTGGAAGTTGCTTTAGACTGCCAATAACATCTTCCTTTTTGATTTTGAATTTTCTTTTTTTAATTGAGTAAAATAATTTTTAGTTTAAGGAAATATGCAAGAGACTATATCTACATTTTAGGGTTTTTTTCTCTGCTTTTGTGTTTTCATTATCCACTACATGGATGGATCAGCTCCAGACTACAAGAAAATATGTATGTTTTTTGGAAGATTAAGTTAAAAGCAGGATAAGAAGAAGGTGACAGTGATTCCAAAGGGACTACTAAAGCAAGGTACAGGTGATGTAAATATCAGATATATGTAAGGAAAACAAATGGAAAAATTGAAAGCAGAAGAAAGGGAAGGCAAAGAAGAAAACATAGAAACTGGATGAGGACAGTTGTGGATAATTCATGGAAATATAATTGGAAATATGCCCTAATTCATATACTCAAGTGTTCCATGTTAAAATTGTGTAGGAAACCCTAACCAGTATTTTGTAGAATATCGTTTGCTTTGACTTCACAATCTTTGTGTGTTTGCATCGGTAATGTATAATACATAATGTGCCAGCCCTATATAAAGTAAAAAGAGGACTTTGAATAGAATATAGAATTGCAATAAGTACGTGTGAAAAACCTAGAAAGCACACATTTAAAAAATTATTTTTACGAAACCAAAATACCTCTAAGAGATTTTTCAACGGTCCAACCTTTTTCCCAGTTTGTGCAGTAGGCTCTTTCTTTTTCTTGTTTGACACATCTTAACTTTATTTGCCTCGTGTTTCAAAGGAATGGGTCTGAAATACCCTTTCTTTTCATCATTTAGACAGAACAAGAGGAAAAAAAAAAAGATTTGTTGAGACTGAAATCATCCAGTCAGAAACTGCAAACAGGCGTGCCCTTGCTGCATTATACCTGGGATTCCTCTTCCAGAAAGGATGGTGAAATGCTGTACATGTGCTCCAGCTCCTGAGATATATGAAGTTGCAGGGCATCCAGGCAGTTCTTCAAAGGACAGTCTTTATGGTCTTAGAGTATTCACCACTTCACACACTTAATCTTGAATAAGGCCTGGTAAAGATATTCAAAGATTAGTAGTATTTTGTGCAGCAGGCATTTTAAATTTTCCCTTTCCTCTACTCTTCCTCACATTGCTTACACCAGCTCAAAGGGCAGCAAAAAGTGTTGCAGAAGAGAAAGTCTTGTCTTTTTACCTGAGGATGAGAAGAGCAGGATCTAATACTGATGTCTGGAAAAAAGAAAGGGACAAATCTGAGAAGAAGTTATTAGATCAAGTTCTCACAACACAAGAATATTAGAAAAGGGAAAGGCAGAAAACCTGTGGATGAAATACCTGACTGTCATTTTGCAAGCATTAACAGTCCAGCAAGAGGACTGTATTTTGGCAGTATTTGTCTCAAAAGTTCCTGGGAAAGATAAAAGCTGCTTCTAGATGCTTCTGTTCTTCTATCCATTAATGATCTTTCACTGTCAGCTGTGAATAGATCTATTAATAAGCAGTGTTTTGAATTTATAAATCAGTTAGTGACTGATGTTTTCTTCCAGGAAAGCTCGCATTGGTTCCAGTTGCTTTCACAATTTGGCATTTGCCCATGAGAAGCCTGAGAAGTTTTCCTCTTCCTTGTACAAGAGACCGTGGTGGAAAGCAGGGGTACTTAGTACCTTAAAGGGGGAATTCCTTCACCATCTGGGAAAAGTATTCCTGTGTTATAGGGAAGGTTAGATTAGCATGTTACCATGGTAGGAAAGAGAGTTTTAACTTTAGTCTTTAACTTACATGCAGGCACACTGTGAGGATTTTCCTGTATATCCTGATTTGTTGAGTGGCTACTTGCTTCTGGCCAGACATCTACCAGCATTTTAAGGTAACTAGAGACCTTTGTAAACGCAGCCCAAAGCTCCTAATCATTGAGGTTTTCTTCAGAAAGTTCTTGGTTGCTCCTAGCTCCCACTATGTTTAATTCTATGTGAAAGCACTGGAAATCCTCAAATGAGAGATGTCAGTAATAATTCTCGGGGAACTCTGAGAGTCTGACATTTTCCATTGTTCCAGAAGACAGCTCCAACTATTCAGCCTTGCTTTTTAGGAGTAGAAAAGAGCAGGAACTGGTTAGGATTTGCTTTGTCTCTGCTCTTAACATTTAGCAAAAATGGTTCCCACTGGGAGAAATTTTAAATGGACAGATTTCCAAACTGCAGATCCTGATGCTCTGGATATTCTGGAGGGATGGAATTTGGGTTGGAGTTGTTTCTGTGAGTTTTTTGGCTGGAGCAAGAAATGAAGAAGGGAGTGGTTTGCATCTTTTTCTTATTGGTTTTTGTGAGTTTAAAATGATTCATGTATAGGAGAGCAACAAAAGCCAGTAAAACCCCTGTGGCAAAAGTACAACAGACTTTGAGTCTGTTATGAAACCAGAGTTTGCAGGGTGTCCATGGGCTGAAATACTCATACCCGTGCATGACATGGATGATTTGAATTCCAGCTTTCAGGAAACTTTTTGCTTCATCTAAACTGTTTCAAAGAAACCCTTTATCCAAAGAAACTTGAACAAACAAAGCCTGTAGCAAAAGCTGGCCAAAATCTTCTTGTATGAGATTCCTCCAATTTTCTTTTCTTCTTTACAGTTTGACAGCAACAGAAGTAACTCAAAACAGAAGAGTGTCATAATTGTTTTATGCCTGCACTTCCCTGGCCCCTGCGTATGAAGTTTGCACGAAGAAGCTGTGTCAGCACTGGGAGAGACTGATGTGGCTACAGTTCATCTTTACCAAGCTTATTGTAAATTCTGTTAATAGCAACGTTAGTGTTTCAGAAATTCATTGAAAGAGCATAAAGGACAACTGCTCTCTACATTCTCTCCCATCCTAACTGGAAGGATCAGATTCTCAGCTGGTGTAAAGTGTTGTAGCATCATTGATACCAATGATTGTTTACTCCATCCAAAACACTGATTCACAGGGACTGAGTGAAGAAAGAGAGACAAAACACATCTCATAGAACACTAGAGTATGCAGAAGTTACTGATTTCAGCAATCTGCCTTATGAAAAGTATTAACAGAAAGCAAATATCACAAGCTATTGCTTAAATTTACAGTCACACAAACTAGGGAATTCTACCCATTTGCAGAGTCCAAACCCTTAAAGAAATGCAAACCTACTCTGAAGAGACAGTTGAATTTATTAAAAATGTTCTGTGTAATGATCTATGCTGATGGCTCCCAGACCTAACTCTTGCAAAACATATGTGGCAATTATTAAGTCAGTTTTATCAGCAGCTTTAAACATAATGTTGATCATGGTTGTTGCTGAAATTCAGATTATTGTTTTTACAGCTGCAGTATTTGGAAATCTTGCCAATAGGAAGTACTTTGATCAGTTGTTATTTTGCTGTCATAATAGAGATGACAAAATTGAATAAGAATAAATTAGAATAATGAGTATATTAATAGTGAAGAGACTCTTTAAGTTTGGCTCTCAAAAAAAATTCAAGAAATTTACCTGTATTTCTTAAGGATCTATGAAGTGGTATTCTTGGTCACATCAAAAGTCTGTGCAGCCCCAAATGTTCTTTCCTATAGGGATCACCTGCAAATATATAGGACAAATGTAAGAAATGGAAGGAAATAGGGTGATTCTTTCTCGGTGCCCTCAGCCACCTTCTTTGGAACTGACAAGTGCTAGATGTTGTATCACTTCCATCACATTTAACACCACGCCAGCAGATCTTTCCCCAGGAGCCTTCTGAAACAGCTTTGAATATGTTTAAACTCTCGCTCACCTCTATATCTTGCAATAATGAGTTCTGCAATTTATTTGTAAATTGTGTAAAAGCAGTTTTATTTGTTGTTCTTCCTAATAAAAACATTGGGGCACCTCTAGTTCTAACACTAAAAATAGCTTGTAATTACTGCTCGTCTGCTAGTTGAGACTCTGTAGACCTATTTGGTGACTTCCTTCAGTCCTGCCTTTTCCAAGATGAAGAGCCGCAGGCTATATGCACATGAAATCTGTTCTGTATTTCTAATCACCCTTACCATGGCTTCAAAACTGCACCAAACTGTTTTCCAAATTGATTGAATTGGATTGCATTCAAGATGCGAGCATGCCATAAAAATAAAGCATTTATAAATCAAGCATTTATAAATAAAGGATTTACAAAGCAGTACAAAGATACTTTTTGTTTTGTTCTCCATTCAATTCCTAAAAACTTCAAACATTAGATTTGCCTTTATGAAAGTGGCAGAGCATTGTGCTAATGTTTTCAGAGAAGCAGTCAAATATTTTCTGAATGATGATAGATAATTTAGAAACCATCATAATTTATGCCTGCTTACATGGGAATTTTCCTATGTGTATCACTCTGCATTTCTTCAAACTCTCAATATTTTCTGCCAGTCTGTTGACTAGGCAAATAATTTAATAAAAAATCATACTTAGAAAAACCGTAGTTTGTAAAAGTAAAAAATACAGAGTGACTTTCCTGAGTCAAAATATTTCAGTCCAAAGTAAGGAATCAACTTTTTGATGAGATGATGTTTAGCTATTTCTTCTTTGAGTCACCAAAATGTTTCTTTGCAGTTTGAGCATAAGGTCATTCATTGCTCTTTTCTTGCTCTCTAACAACATTCTCCTGGAAAAGGACTACCATATCAAGAAAGTCATATCTGAGGGAATTTATAGAGGAAGGTCTGAGTTGGGTTTGCTCAAAATAAAATGTATTCAGATAGCAATTTTATATTTGCTATTGTGAGTTGTAGACTTTGGAATGCACTTGTGTTCATTGAAACAAAAAAAAAAATCATATGCTTTATATCAATCAGTGTTAAAGAACAGTCTAAATTCTGACTGTCAAATGTTCTTAATGAGTCACTTAACAGCAGCTCCAGACTAGGACTCTAAAGTTTTATTCTGATGCTGAACTTAACAAGTTGTCAGCAGCCCACTCAAAAAGTGTAAAGTTAAATAGCTGCAGAATTTGCTTTCAAGATTTGTTCACCAGTTGTATTCTGCATCAAGAAACAATAAAATTGAGGAATGGGCTGCCCAGTGCTCGGGCAGGAAAAAATAGCAAAATAAATCAGAACCATATTTTCCTAGTGCTGACTTACTCAACTGTAATAACATTAGTCACTTAATATTCCATTCTGAATATAGATAGATAGATTATAGATTAATTTTATACAATTCTATTATTCCACATATTTCCGGAAGGTTTACTTACATGAGCAAATATAGGATTAAGGAGTATTTTCATAATTTCATCCTTAAATAAGTCTTTAAGTAATGCTGAAGAAGGAATGTTGTGAAACATTTTCAAGACAGAAGAGAACAGTCTTCTCCTCATTTCAAGACACAGAGAAAATTTAAATGAAAAGAAACAGATAATGGAAAAATACTACTTCCCTCTTGCTTTGGTTAGTTGTTGCTGTTGTCACCAATGACGTCTTAATGTTCCTGGTAATTTAAATTATAATAAAAGCCACAGCCTTGCATATTCTTTCATAGTAGGTAGCTGCTCTCTCTAGGGGAATGCAGATAATATGAGGAGGGAAAAAACCACTTAAGATAAAGAGGTCCATAAAAAGGTATCATAATATCTTATTTACTGTAGCAATTTAATGGTGACACTGACAGAGACTTTAACTATATTTTCATAATGCTAGCTTCCCTGTTCATAATTGGGTAACCAGCCCACAGTCTGTATCCAAAACACCTGTATATGCTATATGGAGGGGCAGGGAGAAGCAAATAAAAACAAGGGGGAAAGAAAAAGGATTGTAGAAGCCTAGGGTTTTATTCATGTGACTGAGAAGCAAAAAAACTGAGCAAATGTATGAGCACTCTCATTTTTGTAAAATTGTCTGCTTCTGCACTCAGCACTGCAGTGGCTTTGATTCGACTCTCATATCTTTAGATGTCTGGGAAATTAGTAATGTGAACTGTGATGCAGCTGTGTCTCTGTGCCACTCAGGACCCCATCAGTGGCACCTGAAGCTTATTTTCCCCTCTTTGGGAGGGCATTGCTCTCTGACAGGCAGAGAAAGGGTGGGATGCAGCCTGGGGTTTTGATTGGAGTGTATCTCTGAAGTCAATGGCCATACAGATCAGGACAGATTCCCTGTCTCCCTGCAAAGCATTCTGCTGGGATGAATTGCCCATTTTATTTTACTTAACAAGTTAGAGATGAGGTTTAACTTAGTCCTACTTCATGCCCACAAAAATTTGCTTGCACGTCAGCTAACCAGCTTTTGCCAAGGTTACCATATGTAATATGTGGAATAGAAAAAAATAATTTTGGAGCAACAGGTGTGTTCTGACTTGAAATCCACCAGCTTTCCTCAGTTTAGCAGTACGACATGCAAAAAAGGGCTTTCACACTGACTGCCATATATTCAGTCTGTCAAATAACCACAAAACATTCTCTTTTTTTTTTTAATGTTCCTTCTTCTGGGTAGCGAATGGATGGCATTTGAAGTGGAAGTCTAAAATGCTGTTGAACATGCTAGTAATTGGTTATTGGCTTATATTTCCCAATGCATGTATTTTTTAAACTCCCACTTCAAAGGAAATAATCCAGTACCAAACCTGAGAAAGATCCTTGCTTGCAAAGGATGTTGACTGGCCAGACCTGTAGAACTGAAACAGAGCAAGAACATACATACAGGCAGAGTTCTTTTTCCTTGCTTGCCTTGCCAATATATGTGGTAGGTGGAAATACAGATGGACTGGGCATCCCCAGTTCCTGCCACTGTAGCTTCTCCCCCTTGTGGTATTTGCCAGTGTGGGACTGGACTCCAAATCCCTCCCTTTGTGGCTGGAGCAGTTTAATGAATTGGTGTTTCTCTAATCTCTGACCTGGCCATAATCCCATCCCTGTCCTTGACTTGGGTTAAGAATCTGGATACTAAAACATCCAAAAGCTTTCTCTCACTGGTGCATAGTTTCTAAAATAACTTTCCCTTTGCTGCCTCCCCAGAGATGAACAGGACTACTTTTCAGCCATCTCTGACATAGTGAAGACCAGCTATAATATAAACAATGTGAAGGTGACAGGACATAATGTTACAGTTCAGTCATGCGATTTTTAGAGGTTTCAATTCCTGCTACAAACAATGTGAATGAATTTATACCCTATATCCAGACTGTTTCAATCCCTTGCCTTTGAATTTGGCCTCAGTGTTGACCACTTAGCCCAGGTCAAACAATTTCCCCATTTTTATTTCCTCAGAAACAGGAAATATGACTGGTTGTGAGCATATGATGTTCAGGTCTGTGTGCAGTGGCTATGTACTGGACAGATCTGGATGCTATACCAAGATGGGAGCTTTGACACCATACCAGTCCCCATGCACAAGAAGTCGTCTGCCTCATAGTGAAAGTATTCCATGCCTTCACCTGCACCACATGAACCATGGTGATATTTTACCAGACTTGCATCCAGACCTCAGTGCACACTTCAATTTGTTGTTTTTTAAATCACTAATTTCTTCCCTGCTCAGATTTCACAGTTCTCTTACTGTAAATCTTCAAGCAAAATAGCTCGTGGTATCTCTAAAAACTAAGGGGAAAACCTGTTAGCATATTCATATTCATATGTGTATGAATAAAGAACAGATAAAATGACTAAAACACTTGATTCCAACAAAACACAATTTTTCACCTCCAAACCCCAGCTGGCATGAAATATAGTATGGAATATAGGAATGCAGATGATTCTGTTCATAACCCTGGATTAAGTGCTATGCAGAAATGTGGGCAATAAAAATGATTATGCAATATCAGACCCATGTACGGATGAACACAACACATGTTGATAAAAAATGGGCAAAGCAGTTGGCACCAAAGAGCTTCAACTTAACTGCAGCAGTTGCTAGGACACTGTGAAGACCACCAATTCCTTGAGGACAAGAGGTGTGGTGGTGCCCTGGGGAGGTAGGGCAGGACCTCACCATCTGGAGCCTATTCCACCTCCCCAGTTCTGGGCAGCCAGGGGAAACAGGGGCAGCCTCAGTGCTGAGTACCAGGAACCTCTTTGGAGATGGAAACCTGCCAAGGATGGGCTGGGGCATCAGCCTGTGAGTGGGGATCAGGATCAGGCCTGGTGAGAGGAAGCTGCATCAGACACAACTCTCCTGTGTGCAAATACAAACCACTGAGAATTTCACCATGCCTACAGGTACAGTCTGAATAATGGTGTATTTCTGAGAGATGCTGCACAGCCCACATTTTTCACCCTGTTCTGAAAGTGGTGCCTGGAGTGCTGTAGGCTACAAAGAGGTACTTGGTATCCAAGAGGTCTTAATTACCTTGACCACACAGAAGATTTGACTGCAGGAAGATACCATGCCATTAGAAACACATATTTAAGTCAATGTTCTGCTGTGAAAACAGGCTGTGCTGGATGGGGCAGAGTGGTGAGACTCCCTCGGAATGGATCTTGTGACCGCTAATCAATTAGTAGTTTTGTAATAATCTTGTATACTAGTGATGTGAGCAGGTAATACATGGGTAAACAGCATCAGCAGCAGAGGAAAGGGCTGGAATTTGACAGAAAGAAAAAAAGTGCTATCAACAGGTATGAAATAACTGAAATGAACAAATAATATAAAATGCAAGGAGCAAACCGAAAATTCTTCAATAAACTCAGGAACATCCTTTAAAGATGAGAAACATATTCGTATGTAGATAATAATTTTTAGTATTTCTGTCAAGAATCAGTAAGATATGAGCACAAAAACCTCAAATGTCAGAAAATGTTTTCAACAGGAAGAGGGGATTGCTAACACCATTTTGCAAGGCTAGCAGGAGATATATATATATATATATATATGCGTGTGTACCTGCACAGTCAATTGGGTAAAGGCAGGAGACGTGGAAGCAAGAGCAGCTGAAGGGAAAGGAGGATTGGAATAATCACAAACACAACTTGTGAGGGGAGACTAGAAAGGAGGGTGTTTTCTAGCTCGGCAAAACGAATGCAACATGGTTGCTCTCATGGAACACATCAGTAACCGAACACTAGACAGTAAAGTGCAGGACTTGTTAGCACACGATAGAATGTTTTTAGTGCTTATATTTTTCTTGTGAGCCCATGAACCACACACTTGCTAGTGCTAGACATAAGAACAAGTCATTTTCCTGGGAGGCTGAAAGTCCAAGTTGAATCATGTTCGAAGACTGAACGACACCAAGATGCTTTCCAATGAAATCAGCTGTAGGTAATGGCAAGATCTAACTGTTGCTTTCGGCTTTGCTAATATGCCAGGAATGAGATCTGTTTTCAGAGCTGTCAGAGAAGTCTCAGAGACTGTCAGAGTGAGAAGTAGATTATGGTCTGCCCTGCAAACACCACAGGTATTTAAGCAGAAATGAGTTTCAGTGCCTCTCTCCTAATGTGTGAAGTGCATGCAGTACAGGCTCTATATAGCACACTGACGTGCTTTGGCAACCCGTACTGGTGACGAGGGGGTAACTGGGGCATGGAACTTTCTTTCAGAGAAAACTCCTCAGTTTCTTATTCTTTCCTCCCTACTCTGTTGCATATTTTAATGCTCACACACTCACCCAGCCTTTCTGGAACTGCAGAGCTGATCTTACAGAGGATATTTCTGATCCTGATCCCAGGAAAATTTAATGTGCCCTTCAGAAAGTCTCATTTGGTGGCTTTAAGCTGCTTCAGGTACAACACATATCGCAACTCAGAGATGAAGGAAGAGCAAGTCAAACACAAGCAATAAAGCCCTGATAATAAAGCTTTTTTAAATCACAAAATAAATTGTTTGAGCTTGAGATATGTTCACATTTCTGAAGAAGCCCTTCTCCCATGCTTAATATTCGTGTTTATGTTCATTCAGTTAATAGACTATCAGAAAGCTAATTTGTACCTCGCTGTACGTACTTCTAGATGATTGGTTAGAAATTGCAGCTACAAAAGATGTGTTTTTAAAATCTCCAGTGATGGAAACTGTACAGAGGTGGGTACCTACAAAGACCTGAGAGGAGAAATGGGAGGCATTAGTTTTGCAAAACTTGCAAGGAAAGGCAAACAAGAGACATTAGATATAAGTCTGTCATTGCAGTAATCTAGAAAGAGGCAGAGGACTTGGCAAATAAGAGCTGGTTGAAGATTGGTATCCAAGAGAAGTTATTGAATGTTTAATAGCATTATACATTTCAAACAAAAACCAATCATGATTTTTTTGGTTTGGGTTGTTTTTGGTTTTTTTTGTATTTGGGTATTACGTCTTTTGGTAGTGTTGGTGGTGGTGTTTTGTGGCGAAAGGAGGGGTGCTGGTTATATGTTAGTTACGATCATTAGTCAGAGATTTCTATGCTGAGAAAAAAAACTCTCCCTCTTTACTGTCTGTTACAATAAGACTCATAAACATATTTTCTAATTTTCAAAGAAAACTGAAGAAATTGAGACTTTTCTTTTGGTGTTGTCTCCCTCTAAGATATCTGCAAGTTTACATTTTTAGTATATGCTGGTTAGTTATCCGGTGAAAAACAGGATAAAAGTTTTCTGAAAATACAATCCCTTGGATTTCATTTGGAAGAACCAGTGATCTAATTTTTAGCTATAATGTTTCATGAAATATGAGTTGCTTGTATATGTCAGAAGAGAAATTCAAGAACAGATGAAGCTCATTAAAAGATCTGGTTAAAAGGAAAATTTTCATTGAAGAAGAATTTTTTGGCGAAACTCTAATCATATGCATTTGATTTTCAACACAGTATACCTAGTCTAATACAGTGTAATCTAGAAGGATTACTCATCCATTATGAAAACATCATTCTTACAGGGTCAATTATTTTTTTCCTAATTGTTTTGGAACCAATGAGCAGAAAGAGGGGAAAAGAGTGAAACATTACATGTGATGTTTTGGGCCACTGGTGGCAATATATTTTAGTCAATCAGAAACTGGCATCACAAGCTGATGTAGCATCCTTCTGGGGCCAAACTCAAAAACTTGTCAAACTCCAAATGTCTTTGAAAGCAAAGATAAATGTATCAGGAAAATAACTTCTATAGGTTTATTTACCATTATATCTATGACAGGCTGTATCCTCCTCAAAGACTTAGGAGATTTTTAGATCAAGCAGATTAAAATATATCCAGAGAGACAGTTTGTGGTGTAATTTTTAGAATAAAAATTTATGAAACTTAATGCTGTTTGTATAACAGATTTTAAATATGCACGAATCCCAGTATGCAAGTCGTACCTTTGAAATTTCAGAGTTGACACAGAAGCTGATTCCTCCTGCTTCCCTTCCTAGAGCTCAGCACATCGGCAAACGAAAAACAGGTAATTTCATTAACTACAGACAGGTGCATAAAAGAAAAAAGGCTGAAGGATTCATACAGTGAGGTGCTGTGCTCTGAGTTTGGAGCTGTGGATATCAAACCCTCTGCTCTTCCACTAACTGCCTACACAACTGTGGGCAAATCACTCCTGTGCCTCTATTTCTGTAACTGAAAGAGGAATTGGCAGTATCATTTTGTGAAGAGCTTTAAACATAAATGGCACGTATGAGTATGTTTTTACATAATGGGTGCAAAACCAGACTGTTCTCTGGTAGCATCCTTTTGAAACCATTGGAATCAATAAAATCATATGGATGCATGTGAGGTCCTATATATTCTAAAAAACAGCCAAAGTCAGGCATTTAGCACCTCTTTGGTTACAGTTTGCAGCATTTATTAATTACTGATCATGGATGTCGACATTATTGCAGGATTTCCTTGCCTACACTTTTATCTAAATGCGACTTACTCATTCAGCCAAGTGAGCAGCTCACCTGGTTTCTTGTTGGGGGAGGAAAGTCCTGTGAGGGAAACACGGCATCTTTACGGTCACATTTTCCTGTCGGTTGAAGAGAATAAAAATGCTGCCAGAACCTCCTGGGCAGAGCAGTCAGTGAGACCTTGATTGGCCGAGGACAAGAGGAAGCTCCTGCACATGTTTAACTGAAGTGGCACTCTGATTTCCAAGGCAGCTCTCCAACCACCTTGGCTGAAGTACACAAGCTGCTGGTTCAAGGGAAAGGCCCCACAGCAGTGCTGCATGAGTGGTTAAGAGAGGGCACTCATATTTTCCTCCACCTATCTCTTTCAACTGGTTTTGTTTTGCACATAGCTACTTTATAAATAAAGAAAATCTCATAAATAAAATCTGTTTTCCCTCAAAATAGCCCTGCTGAAGGGTGGGGTCTGTGTCAGGTGCCTCTAGTTTTTCCTGCAGTTTGAGTAGGGCTATATCCCAAGCTTAGAAAGAACAAGCAGATGTGGGATGAAGCTAAAAGGATACCCACAACAGTCAATAAAAATCCTTGAAAGTAAATAAAGGAATTTACAGTTTGGCTTAGATTGTCATTTGAGTGTGAGTGATACTAGGGAAATTTAATATATAAAATGGTTATACTTAATTTTATTTTCTTTTTACTTTTGAATTAAAGCTTATTTTCCCATCTCCTTTTCTTGCTTTTGTTTACAACACTTCCAGAGAGGGAGGAAGGGAGGGAGTGAGGCAGGCAGGCAGGCAGGAAGGAAGCAAGGGAAGGAAGACAAGCTATGATATTGGCCAAGTGTTTATAAAGACAGTTATAGGGCTATCAGCATAGAGCTGTGTTGTTATAGCTTTCCTGCACTGACAAAACCTTGAAAGCACAGAAACTTCAACCTTTTACATTTTTAGGAAAAATAATTAGCTAGAAAGTTAAAGAAAATGAATATTTTCCTTTCATGCTTATATACTACTTTTCCTGTCTTTTGGGGAACTCTGAAGTTGAACAAATACAAGAGAATTATTGAGATAGCCAGAGTTCTTGCAGTAAAGAGCTTCCTGGATGATAATAATTGACACAGACACCAAGTTCAGCAAAGGTCTGCTGATACTTTTCGGACCATATGGATCTTACTTCTTTCTTTGCTCAGCCTGTTTATTGCAATGAAGACACCAGCGGGAACATTATAGCAATAGTTTAGCAGTTAAAGGAAAAAACTTGGGAGAAGGAGGGAAGAATTTCTCAACCTTTTAGAGCAAATCTGGGCTAAAAGTCTGTTCCACCCACTTGGAATTAGGTTACAGTGACCTGAAAAGAGGTCATTCAGTCTTACTGGAGGATGTAGTGGAGGCCAGAGGTCCCCACGCCTCAGAGCTGGCATAGCTTATCAAGGACAGCAGGGTATATACGATCCATAATATCCAAAAGAAAACCGATGGACCTGCATGGAAGGGAAAAATCATAAAATGACAAAAGTCAGGGGAAAAAAGCCAATTACAAATAATTTCTAAAAGGCATTCAGATTCAGTTAATTTTTATCAAATCTTCTAGAAGTGCAATCTCTATGTTTACTTCTCTAACGGGTGGGAATGTTGAAGTGTATGGATATCTGATAAATCCCCTGCAAAGTACGTCAAGTAATATTTGAATGGCTACTCTTTATAATCATCAACTCCTGTAAAGTCACAAAGGGACAAAGTAGTGGTTGGAGTTTCCACCAAAACCAAATAAAGTGTCTCAGAAGTGGCTTTGCCATATTACATGTGAAGTTCCTAGCCAAGTCATTGCTTCTCTAGGATATCGCTTTTGTCAGACAGGAGTCTCCAAAGCTACTGCATGACCAGTGACCACTCCACGAATGGCTTGAAATTATCTATGTGCAGCTAACATCTCTGTGAAATTAAAGAATAGAACCATCAGCAGGTATCACTTCAGGACCATTATCAAATGGACCTGGATGGATATTAAGATTCAGTCTACACATTGCCTTGGGTTTCCTGCAAATGGTACTCAAAGATTTCTGATAAAAATATAGCAACACTGCATGACCAAAACATGATATAAAATGGGTAAACTAATGGGGCTGCTGGAAATAATCCCACACAGCAAAATGCTTTGGGTATTGTTAGGAGCTCACATTGGAAACTATGGCATAATTTCCTTCTGAGTACTGAAAGATTTAAAAGTAAGACTGTAGTTAACCATATTCAGAGAGCACTACATGCTTAGAGAATAGCAAATATGGTGCTTGAATTTAAGAAAGATGATAAAAGTGACCCAAGAATGATGATTGTTAATCTGAGCTCAATAGCATGCAAAGCTCGAAGAATAATTCTTAAATGGAAAGATAATTAAACATAACTATAATATGGACATGGGAGAAATTGTGATATAGGGTTTGAAAAAAGGAGATCGTGGTATATTAACCAAGTTTCATGTTTCTGAAAGTAAGTGATTTTTGAAAGAAAGAAAGAAAATTTTGTAGAAAAATTAATCTGTATCAAAATAAAGCATTTCTGAAGGAGTCACCAGGAAACTAGAGGAGATAAACCCCAACCCCAACCCTAACCCAAACCAGAATTCTAACCCAAACCCTAACCCTAGCCCTAACCCAAAGCTTGAGCTTGGCAAGAACTAGTTAAAATGGAGGCAATAGAATGAGATGCACAGAAGAAAACTGTCAAGCTGGAAGGAGGTTAGAAGAAAGCTCATCAGAGACCCATCTGTCCTGGTACCGATCTTAAAGACTGTCAAAAGTTTATTTTGGCTAACTGTATTTGGCTAATTAGTTAAGCAGTGTTCAAGTAAACTGAATCATGAAAAAGAGAGTGGGTGAGCTGAAAGGCTGGAGTAGTGGAAATGGAACTTGACTTCAAGTTGCAGACTCATTCACAGTACAGAAAAAAAGAAAGATTTCTACAAACAGGTCAGATTTCATTCCATGAAAACGTCAGGAAACAAAAAATTGTTTCATGTTCTAGTGAATCACAGGCTAAATACACGACAACTAGACACAGTCCTGTCACGTCATGTCAATCATGATCACACAGGTGTGGTACAACTGTGAAACATCAAATGTCTACCAGGGTAAATATGTTCAGTAAATATCAGCAAGCATTAGTCCACCACGTCTCTGCTAGGATCCTGTGTACAGTGCCTTGCATGGTTCTGCTTATCCATACTCAGGGAGGCTATAGTCAGACTGGAGGTGGCACACAGTGGAGATGAGAAAATGAAAAGTTGTCCTGTGAGAGAAGACTGACAGCATGATTGAAACTGGGTCAGTGTCTCACAGCAGAATGTATAAAAATACAGCACTGGACAGTGCTGCTATTTCAGAGTGCACTTCCTCTCCCAGCTGAGGTTCTGCACCATTGACCACCCTCCTTGTTTGCTTGCTTCAAATACTGTTCTCTGTCTTCAGTGAGTGTGTGTAGGAGGGAGGGGGATAAAGTTTTCAGACATCCATCGATAAATGTTGGAAATGGGTCTTAACTGTAAGCCCAAATCAAACGCTTTGGAATGTCTGAAATAACCTTACTAACCATATTAATGAAGTGACATGTTAGCTGGGTCACATCCCAAAATTGCACACTTGCATATCCAGGCAAAGGTGAAGTCAAGAACATCTATGAAAATATCAGGGACTTGGCACACAGCAATACTCATGAAGCCACTGGGCACCTTCAATCTCTCACCCCCATTCTTGTTAAGCATAATTAGTTGATTAATGGTCTCCCTCTCTTAACTGGATCCCAGGAGCTCTAGGTAGGGTCTGAAATGTTTCGTGTTAGTAATGGAAAAAGGCAGTGGATTTCAAGATGCCGTAGAGGTAGCTCAGGCTTAAATCTGGCTTGAGACTGATTTCTCATCCCTATATGAGAAACAAGATACAAAGAAGGTCTATGTCTGAATCAATAGAATGGATATCTGAGATTTACTTGTCCAAAGTTTTAGATGAGAGAGTTATTCTGAGTCAGCTATTTTCTCCCCAGGATAGCAATGTCCAGCCAGCTACTCAAATTTGTTTCTCTCCTGCAAAAGTGCAAGAAATTCCACCTTCCATTGAGTGCTGGGGTGCTGACAGATCTCATCAGCTTAGCTATTGGGTCGCTGTCACACTGACATATGAAATATCTCTCATAGCATGAGTCCTCAAAGCAGAAAGACCTGCAGTCACTCACAGCTAAGAGCAGCCTTTGCTGATCAGACAGATTTAGTGGTGGAGACAACCCATTTTTTCATACTTCTGGATAATTAGAATAAGCTGTCTGGGCAAGCAGCTAAGATGGGGTTTACATGCATTCCACCTGAGTTTGCCTTTTTAAAACACTCGGTTCTGTTGGAAGATTAGGCTCACCATAGCATCTCAGTCTATTGAAGCCAGTCTGGAGGGGAAAGCAGAAAATCAACAGGGGACTAAAGGAGTAGGAGTCCTCCTCAAGAAGGTATCAGACAAGTGCAGGTGAATTGTGGGTCCAGGATTCACATGCATGGAGGAACATTTCTGTGTGTACCCTCAGCTGGTTCCACTCTCTTTCCGAGAGGTCGGAGGGGCTAATGTCAAGGCTGATTTCAGTGACGGCTGCCAGCTTCAATTAAGGAAGTGGGATCCTTTCCAGCCCTGACCAGTTCACTTTGTGTGATGGAGGAGCTGTATCAACCAGCAGAGCTGGTCTGGGGAAATAGTTGTTTGTACACATTTGAAAACCCCACCGCTCATTGTGCCATTCTTATTTCTGAGGTAGTTAAAGGCTGCCTATGAGCAACTTCTGATGAACCTGAGGGGTGCAGCTGATTTCCAGCAAATTACATAGCTTAACTGGTACTCAAAAAATGTTGGGACACGTAGAGAACTGAAAAAGAGTTCTTAGCTAAATATATCAATAACTTCTATTACATGAAATGTCTCAGATTCCCAGACCTCTTCAGCAGTAGCTTTACTTAAAATTATTAATAATCTTAAGCATGTATTAACTTTATTACAATAACTAAAAAAAAATAAATAAACAAATAAATAAATAAAGCAAGGTTTGAACAACAAAGTTCATGTCACACTTATTTCTCCTAGCATGGTAAACAATGTGCTACCATTTCTGGGTTTGAGATAGATGGTTATTTGCTTTCTATTCTTGTACCTCTAATGTAAAACCAGATTAGAGTCTTTCTGAAATATGCCCCTCTTTCTTGCGTTCCACTCTTCATATTGTTGGAAGTACCCACATAAATGATTTATAGTGTAATACTAGTTTCCGAAATGCTTTTATGCCTGGAACCATATAACCTCAGAAGGCTTGGCTGCTGTATCGCAGTGAGTTTAATTTGCAACTACTATGTCTAAAATATTGCTGGACCTCTGCCTTGCATATACAGTTACTTCAAACCTGTAATGATTATGTGCAAGTGTGTGTTTCGAAACAATGAAAAAAATGCATGCACTTCCCTGAAATCTTAAACATAGAGTGGGGAAGAGAGAGGAGAATCTCTACTAATTATTTATTAAAATATTTCAACAGTACAAAGATGAAAAGAGATTTTATTCTGTCTAGCACAGTGCCTATGGTTTGAGTAGTCCACTTAGTTTTGCCATCTGTTTTTATAAGCTTTGATGTGAACTGAGCCAAGTTTTTAAATAAGAAAGATTTTTAAATAAGAAAGGAGATTATATATGGCTTTGTATAAAAATTTGTGAAGATTCAAGCACTTCTGATATAAGACCCCCAGAAAATCTGTAGTGTCCTATAGGTTTGTTGTAAGTATTGAGACATCATCAAAGTTTTACTCATCACTAGAATATCATACAAAGGCATTTTAGTCTGAGTGAATAAGTAGCTGAACAGTGAATGAATGCTTCTCTGAAAATATTGCAGAAGCATACTGCTACCTTTCAGTTAGATAGTCATCCTTTGTTACACAGAACATGAAGAATTATAGTTTTGAGCACTTCAGTTAATCACACACTCTATTGCTTCTAATTGTTAGGAAAGAGATGCAGGGTCCTACTCCAGTTACCAGCTGTATTATCACCTCAAAACCCTCATACAACTGGGAAAGTCCTTTCAGATGCCCTCTTATGACTGGTAGTTCAGCAATTCCAGATATATTATTGGATAGGATATGGTCCTCACACTTTCTTTATCCACCCTGCATTATTGAACTTTCTGGTCTCTCATAAATCCCTTCACTTGTGAAAGAATTCTACTGAGTGGAATTCAACTGTTTCTCCAAAACGACACATAAAAAAAAGTTCAGTGAAGACTTTTTTCTACTGCAATATAGGAATTGCTCCCCTCGTTAGACATTAATTTCTACTTTTTTTTTGCCTTGATTGCAAAACAGCTTCATACGTACGTTGGAGTGTTGGCTTCATTCTGAGGTCTTGCTCACAGGAACAGTTGTCCTACTATGTCTATAACAAGTTTGGAATTGGTCACTCCTCATCTCATTCCTCTCTTCTCACAGTTTCAGCATCAATGACATGAGTGCTGCTTTTTGACTCCTGTTAATCAGCAGCCCTTCCTCACCTGTTATCTCAACAACATTTCTGAATCCTGTAAAAAACATATTCAGTATCATCCCTCAGATTTCTTTTGTTTCCCCCAAATCTCAGTTGAAATGTATTGCCATTCTGCCTTGATTTAGATCCCCTTCTTTTGTTAGGTATGATTATCCCACAGGATGGCTGAGGATGCAGTTCTCATGGGAGAAATACAAAGAAAATGAAATCATAAAAGTTCTCTGAGCGTAGCCACAATACATATAGGGAAAGATATTATACACACAGAATGGGAGATTATCTTTTCTCTACTTTCATATATTCAGCTTAGCCTAAATATGTAGGCTGCCTCATTCTTTGTACTGGATTCTGATCACAGCTGGAATGCTATCAACTGGCATGTGCTATTGTGGTAAAATACAATTAAAGCACCATTATACTGAAAGAGAAAACATCACCAAAAACAAATATGACACAATTATTCTTCCAGCCTTTTGTTCAGAGAAATTTGTTGTTTTAATTTGACTGATTATCTGAATTATTGTAGTTTAACATTAGTGTTAAAGAAAATATATTGCTTGGGGGTCTGTACTCTGCACATGGATTCCTAGGTAAAAATTCATTTGATATGTTGGTCTTTCCCACTGTCAAAACCCTTTCTAAGTAACAGAAATCGTCTACTTATTAAAGATCCATCTTATGTGCTCCTCCTTCTTTGCAATAAACCTTTGTTGTTTGATTTGTTTCTTGCAGCCTCAGCATTTTGAGGACATGCCCTTTTTAACTTTCCACAGAATTCCTGAAAGTGGCATCTATACAAAATATCTTTTTTTCTCTCAGAATTCAGTAAGCTTAAAATGGCTTTGGAATTGCCGAATAAGAGCAGGTGATTTAAATGCTCTATGCATGGAGGTACAAGGAAAACATCACACTCTGGAAATTCAGTGATAAGCCTCCTTCACCTCTCTCTGTTCTTATCATCGCAGTCTTCCTCTTTTTCATTCTCCTTTCTCTCTTCCTCTGAACCCTCATTTTTTTCTTCTCTGTGTTTCTACATACAATTTTATTTTTTAAAGCATCAGCCTTCTGGGGCCTTCACATTTAACAGAGTGACTCTGTCACCATGGGAAATCACGTCAGACTCTTTGTGAAACAAAAGACATCCAATTACTGTGTCTTCAGTGCTGCAGTTGCAACACAACAACAACAAAAAAAGGACACTGGAATAAATGAAAAGAAAGGAAAAAGAAAGGGATGGTTTTGGTGTCGAGATACAAAGTAGAGTGTTGTGGGCTGGAGTTGGGAAGAATGCTTTACATGGAGTAGTGGATTGACCCTGGCTGGATGCCAAGCACCAACCAAAGCCTCTCTCTCACTCCCTTCTGCAGCTGGACAGAGGAGAGAATATACAGCCATTTGTAATGATCCATCCATTCTTCCCACTGCCAGAATCTCTTTTCTCTTCCTCGTTGTCACTCATTAGGTACTCGCTACTCATCTTCAGCTAAAAAATCTTTCTGGTTCAGTTTTCTCTTCATTACCTTCCCTCCATTTCTGCCCCTTGCTTTCTCCTGCTGCTTCCCAGGCTGCACCCCAGTTAGCTAGGTGCTTTCTGGCTGTGTGAGCTCTGTAGATCACCGCTTGCTCTCCTCTTCCCCACTCAGGCTGATGCTCATTTTCTTTAAGATATTTTATGCCACTCTGGCTGTGTGCTGCAGCTCTGAAGCGGAAGTAAGTGTAATTGATGCAGGAAGAGATTTTCAAAGGAACAAATGGTAGCTGACTCTTGATAACTCTTCATAGAAGCTTGGTTCCTGATTTGTGTTTATGCCTTTCAATACGTCCCCTATGCTTTTTAGATTGTAAAACGCTTTTAAGAATCACTGAGAATCAGATGCACTAGAGTTTCTTTTGACTTCCCAGGATGAAATTTCTCTAGGGCTAGCCAGTAAATGCTCTGCTCGGCTTTTGTTAGCTTTATTCTCTGAGGCCAAATTCAGAAATCATCTGAGTTGGTGGGTATGTACCTGCATAAGAAAAAAAATCAAACTAAATTAGAATTTACAGATTTCAAGTAAAGAACTTTTTGTTTGTGTGGAGGCTAGTGTGTAAATTATCTTTTTTTCCCATCAACATAGAAACATTAGCAAAGAAAGGAGGGCTAAGGAGAATTTCCATCTGTATGTTGGAGGAAACATAGTGAACCAGGGTGAGGAAAAGGCAGAGGTACCTAATGTCTTCTTTGCCCCTTGAGCTGGAAAACAAGATGGGAAACAGAATGAAGCCCCCAAAATCCAAGGGGAAACAGTCAGTGACTTGCTATGCCAATTACACACTCACAATTTTATGGGGCTGGATGGGATCCCCCCAAGGTTACAGAGGAAGCTGCTGGAAGGGCTCACCAAGCCATTTTCTGTCATTTGCCTGGCTAACTAGGGATGTCCCAGACGACTGGAGGTTAGCCAACACGACACCCATCGACAAGGAAGATCAGAAGGAGAATCTGAGGAACTACAGGCCTGTCAGCCTGACCTTGGAGACAGGAAAGGATTGAGAAACAGATCATGACCAGTGGGCTGCAAATCCCAGGAAATAGAGGCTTCCAGTGTAGGGACTCTTCATTCGACACTGTTTCTACCCTAATGCCAGGAACAGTTTAAAATCCTATTTTTGCTATAAATTCCCCTGCATTTTTTAAAAGATTAAAATGTTTATGAGTAACCACATTAAAATTAAGCCAACAGTTTCACTTCTGTTGCCAAGATTCTCATTTACGCTGGGATTCCTTTAAGAGCTCTCTGTGTGGGCAGTGTTGCAAAGTGCAATTACACTTCATTATTACTCACCTTAAGTTCCTTATTGCACCAGAACAGTAGAAAAGCATTATTGTGAAAGTACAAATCCAGCCAAATACTAAATATACTCAATTCTATTTGCATTATGGCCAATTTCCCCACTTTGTCAATATCAGAAGACAACTTCTTTACCAACTTCTTAAGGCTTCCTTTTAGGAAGAAAGCAGTACCAAAACTATCAGTGCAAATGAAAACTTGGCCCAACATCCACATGTTTTTTTTCAAATTTCTGATTTAATCAGAAGAGGATGGCAATAAAGCCCCTTTTCAATTAAATCTGTTCTAGTAGATTGACGGTGTGCTTGTGCGTGCGTGTGTGAACAGCACCTGATGTTTCAGGAGTTCCACAGTCTGGCTCCTGGGGGCTTCTCACTGCCATGACCATGATAGGATGAGAACAAGGGTAATTAAGACAAGGCTGACTGAAGAAGTCTTGAGAAGAACTCTTTCCTTGAGTTGTCTCACTTTTTTTATCCAAACTGGTGATTGTCACAGCACGCCTCACCCTTCTCAGTTATCTGGAGTAGGAAAATTTTTAAAACAGCCTTAAGAAATTAGAAATTTTTCTTCTTTTATGACTGAAAGTATAAAGTTGCCATTCAGGAGTGTGATATGTCTCCATGGGCAGGAGAAGGTCTGTCTAAATGACTTCTGACAGATGTTTGTCCAGCCTATTCTTCAAGGACCAGTGGACGTTCCACAACTTTCCCAGACAATCTATTTATTTCAGCAGCTGATTATCATTACTTTAAAAATGTTCAATTTGTCTTTCCGTTGTTACAGCCTGAGATCTTTATTTGTCATCTATCTACGACTGGAAAAGGATTATTGGTTTCCTCTCTGTGCCAGACTTTTAGCAGGTCTCTCTTCAATCTGTTTGTCTCTGGCTTGAGCTCACTCAGTCTTTCCCATAGACCATGATCCCTAAGCCTCTGACCATACTTACTGCACCCCTGTGAATTCTCTGCAGCCTGTAGGTTTTCTCAAATGAGGGAACAAGAATTGGCAGAGACCTTGTCTATGCCTAAGAGAGAATGAAGGAGTCACACCCTCCTCACTGTTTATTTTTCCAGTAAAGTATGTTTCATTGAAGCAGTATATGACCACAGAGTTTGAATCTTACCACTGTTCTGGTGCAAGTAAAACCTGATTCATACCAGATTAATCTTCCACTGGATTTATATATCTGGGTAGCAGGTCTTTCCTTGGAAGATCAATTCACAGCTCAGAAGAGAAAAAGAAAGCTGGAGATGAGAAAGAGCAAACGTACATATAAATATTGTTTCTGTCCAGTTTGTGTTGGATAAATCCTTGTTAATTAATCAAACCTTATGATAATTATTTATGAATGCAATACATTTACATTAGTTATTTGAACATAGCAGTTTGAAATGTTGGCTGAGGCTTCTGCTTGATAAGCTAAGAGTTTTCAGGACCTGAAGGTCCTTCTCCACAGAGCTTCTTTCCAGCAGGTCAGCTAATGATTTTATGATGACATTCTCCTTTTTTTGGTATTCCTCTCAAGATCCCTTTAGAGACCATGAGAAAAAGCAACAGGTGTGGTTTGTCTGATGTATTTTAGATTTCTATTCTAAGCAAGATATCTGTGTCCTGTAATTGCCTGCTTCTTTCCTTTGGACAAAATGGTACTTTGGAGTTAGAAACTAAGATGTAAATGTTCAGATGAATCCAAATAATTCAATGATGAAAGAACCTAAGCTGACCAGAGTTGTGGACCTGAGTTCCTCTCTACCAGAGGGATTTCAATAACATTCTTGTCTGAAGATTGGCCTGGACTTTATGAAATACAGTAACTGTCATTATATTGGAACCCTTCTGGAAATGTTTATATCTGCAATGAAATGTATTTTCTTGGAAATTAAATCCATTTTAAAGGGACAAAGCCTAGTAAAACATGCATGGCACCCACTTCACCCCACCCACCTTTAAGATCTAAGTTAATCCACTTTGTGAAGAGCTTTTACTTTTTTTCCTAAGGAAAAAGACTTTGTACTAACAAATATAGTAAATTGTTCATCATGATACTCACAGGCCTCGGGTCTGCATAAAGTTAGGCACGGTGTACTAATGGATGTATTCATTTGCCAATACCTCTCCTTGGTAAGGATTTGGGAGGCTGCCTTTGAATTTCTGTCATGCCTTGTCATGACACTTGTAATGAGTGGTAGCCTCCCTAAATGACCAGACCTACTGAGGTTACAGTAAACCTGTTTATCACTGCCATTTGCCAAGATCTTATCCTTAGAGCAAAGAATAAGAATCAGACATAGAAAGGGAACCGGATGTCTACAAAGCTTTAATGTCTCGTGTTGCCACTTCCTTTAACTTTCACAGGCTGTAATTACTTAAAAGATCACAAGCAGGCTAGTGAGTGCCCTTCTGTTGCCCTGTATACTAATAATTTTATCACCATGACAGCTCTGCTTTCCATAGGCACTGTGAGCATGGCTGCTGCTCCTCACAAAGTGGGGCACTTTGTTAACCTGCCGGGCTCGCCGGCTACCACTGGGGTTCCAAATGTAAATCAGTGGGAACACGTGAAGTATCAAAGTCATTGGGTTTATGGACATCATTTATTATCAATCATGTTCCTTCCTGGAAGTTCTGAGTATGGCTCAGCAGCACTGTTACAATTTTTTGTGAGAAAACTATATTGTCTCTATACTTACACACCTGCCCCCCTTGTTACTCTCGTTGCAGAGTTTCTGGAGAAGATGATCTTCCATGGAGCTGAGAGGGGACGGGATCTGGGGGTGTGACATCATCTTTCTCCTCCTTCACTTCCACTGGAATAAACGGCAGTGATTTGCTGTACTCTGGGTTTTTGGTTTTTATCTGCCCAGCTGCATGCAGTCACAGAAATCAAAGACTGGGCTTGCAATAGCTTCAGTGTTGTGCAAACAGCTAATGAGTTGTCTCTGCTTTGAAGAGTTGAGAGCACTTTGAGCTGTAGCAAGACGCACCAAACAAATGTGGGACCATTTGTGCATATGTGTGTGTAAACTAACACTGTTTCTCACACTTCGAAAAGCAAAAAATTGTCTTTTAAATTCTTTTATTTATGCCTCTGCAGAGCCTGAGCTGTCCCAATCAAAACTGGGGATTCCCTGTGTTGTAAACTGCAAATGCAAACAAAAATGGGCTGTCCCTTGCTGCAAACAGCTCAGTCTGAAAAGTCAAACCAAACACAAATTAGATGAAGGAAAAAGAGGTGATACCAGAAGTAAAATGACATTCCTAGTAAGACACATCTTAGTAAGGTTTTGCAAAACAGCCCAGGCCCCACTCTAAACAAGTCTGTGCCTCTATCTCCCATAGTGGAATAAAGTCTTTGATCAGTAGCCAATTATGATGGTCAATAATTTACATGAGAAATGCAGGCATAAGAATCTGTTCTTTTCTCTTATGCTGTGTGTTTCAAACTGCCACCTATTTATCCTTTCTACCTTTCCTGTCTCCTTTACTTCTTTTTTTTTCCATTGGAAGAAACAGGTATGTTTTCCTATTACTGCTGCTGATGTACTTCTCTGGAAATAAAATCCACATAATTCAGCAAAGCCAAGTAGTAAAGAACAACAGCAAATTTATTGAACGATGAATTGGTGGTTCTGTGTATGTGCTTTCTTCTGGCATTCATGAGATATTTAATCTCTGTCATAGACTTTCAGACATTATCTCTGGCATAGCTCAAGTGAAGTCCCATGTCCTGAAAGATGAGGAGGTCTGAGAGACTTGATAACTCACAGAAAAGCCACTGGTCACTTTGCCAGAGACAGGGAAGTGATTTTCGATAGTAAGGTTCATACTCTAGACAGATTAGACCATTTTATTTAGGTTCTTTAAAAAATATTCCCCCTAGCCCACTACAAGCACAGCAGACAATTACAGTGTCCCCAAGTGCTCCTGCATCTCAGTGCTGCTGAATAATGAATTGTTTACACTGCAGTTAAATGGAATTTAAGATCATATATTGTAGTGATCTGGAGTCAGTATCAGGAGTTTTTATTAATGAGTTCTCTCCTTTTTAAGGAAAACTGTGGATTTTTAAGCAGTGCATTTGGATTAGAGAAATTGATATTGACATCTGAAAACTTTGAGTAATGCTATTTCAGCTGAAAATTTGAGATGTAAGCATTTCAAATAGAGGTTTTATGGAATATTTGGGTCTGTGTGAAACTCCAGCACTTCAGTGTCTTCTGAGGAAAAAAACCTGAAAGTGTAGGAAATTTCTGGTTTATGAATTCTATTTTTAAAACAGTTATATTTTCTGTTTCTTCTATAAATGATTTTAACTCTATATTTCTAAACCATGTAACACAATCAGCACTTAAGCAACACTTCCACTGATTTCACATATTGAGTATATCAACGTATTGAAGAATTTTGCTTTGGTTACTTTCTTTGTCACCGAATCTGTCTGACTTCAATGATAGAAATACTCCTTCCGGATTCCATCAGTCATGAAAATTTCACTGTATTCTTGTTCAGCCTTGTGTCTAAGTATACAAAAGAATGTCTAGAACAAAAGAGTGATCCATGAGGATTAGAGAGAGATTTATTTTCTTCATTCTACTGGCATTAGCCTATTGCTCATAAAGAAAAGAGTTGTTTTCCTTTTTTATCTGAAATGGGAATACAGCGTATATGGCAACATGCTGTGCTTCTGCAAGATACAGAACCCTCGTAGTGAGTGTATTAACCAGGGCTTTGCTTAAACAATGTTCTGTTAACAAGACATTAACAAGGAGTAACAGTTTTATGAGCTATCCTGCCCCAGCCAATTACATATAGCAGCTTTGGCACAGATAACGATATAGATTGGTGAGTGGGAGTTTACATTTCCATTAAAGGTTTAAAAGGGTTCACTAGTCCAAGCTGGTTTTCTTTGAAAATATCTGAATTATACAACAAATGCAGAAGAAAGATCAGTTATTAATAGCTGTCTTGAAAAATTAAAACAAAACTGTGAAATGATAACTGTACAGCTATGTACAAAATGTAAAGAAGTCATTCAGATGCAACTTGCTGAATGATGCAGTTAGGACAATTTTCTTTCAAGTTTCTTGATAATCTACATTTTCCCTTGAGAGTCTCAGTTCCTGGAGTCACAGGATTACACGAACTTCACACCCGTCATGGATAAAGAGAAAATTTCTAGTACTTGAGTTTAGGGACTAGAAGAGTTGGAGTCTATAAACTCTAATATGTCAAGAAGCAGAAGGCAAAATGAAAGACTCAAGCATAATTTATTTACATCTAATATATAGCATTTCATAAATTTCAAAATAATATGCAATATTGTTTTTAAAATTTCATCAGGACTCTCACAGCTGTCACAAGTCTGGAGTGGCAGGTAGTATTTTAGAGCCTGGAAGAAAGCAGAGGATACAATAGACTTGTTTAAAACAGACATGGCAAGCCTCTAGCAAGATGTGCTTGCTATATGTCCCTGTATACATTACTAGCATTTTGATACAAAGCAGAGGATTCAATTAAATGGTGCTCTAGCTCTTTGAAGGGAATACAGAATTGATTACTCAAACCATTATGCCCTCAGATACGCATGCTGAATTCCCTTTGTGCCCAATGCATATATAAAGCCCTGAGCACATGGGATTTTTGAGGTTAAATTGCCATAAATATTTATAGATACAAGTAATAGAAGTAGCCTTTCAGATCTTAGATTTCATTCAGGTGATGACTCCAAACGGATATTGCATTTGAAAGCTGGAATTTGATAAAAGAGTATTTTCTCCCATCTTTTACCTCTCTTGTCTTTATTGATTGTGAGCTGTTTGCTGTAAGGGCTGCCTTTTATTAAATAACTCTACATAGCCTAGCACAATAAAACCTTGACTTTTTTTTGGTGAAGTCTCTAAACACCGTTGCAATGCAAATAAATAAGTTCAACATCATTCATTTCTACAGTGAGGACAGCTAGTTCCCTTCACTACAGGAATGACTGAAGGATGTTTATATTAATTAAACAGACACTGGAGTTTCTCTTGGTCTAAAATAGGGGTGTGTGTGTGTGTGCGTGTGTTTGTGTGTGTGTTGGAATAGGATCTGTGATAGCATAAAATGTTTTTTCTTCTTGGATGAGTAAAAATGAGAACTGGATGGTCAAATGAATGTACCCAGAGTGAAGATGTTCGGGCTGCAGGGATATCTCAGCTTGGGCTCAGACAGAAAACATGTGAATGGTCCCACAGCTCAGTGATAACCTGGAATATTGTTCAATCGACTTGAAACTCTGTGGGAAAGATTGCTGACCGGTAAATTCAGAGCTGTCTTTGACTCATACAGATTCCTCAGGTGTATGACTCTGACCATTCCTCAAATGGCTCAATAGGTTTGTGATATTTATAAGCAGAATTCATACATTTGCCCTCAAAACCTATTCTTTCTCCTCCTTGGTTATTACCTGAACTGCCTGGTATAAAATAAGCTAAATTCATCCTACTGAAAGAGCTATAGATTGTTTTTTGAGAGTACATTTTGCATGAGCTGTCTGCCAGCGGTGCTTCTGGTGTTGGAATTAACTTACTACTGTATGCACATAATAGTTTCTTTTCATGTTTGTAATGTGCCTTTGAGTTATGGTGTTAGCTGATGAAAAAAATCCACTACCCTATTGCTAAGTAAAAGATAATAGATTTTGATAAGTAAGAATAAGAAATGGCTTTTTTTTTTTTTTCCCCCAGTGATCCTTTGTCACTTATCTGCCTTTTCTTTAAGTGGCTAGCAGCAAGTGGGAAATTTTTGGCTGTGGATTTATTGGAAGATGTGGAGTGGGGAGACGTAGTTTGAGGTTTTAATTCAGATTTTTTAAAATTCCAACGCTCTTACAATTTATTTGGTCCACTTGAGTGATCTCCTGCCATCTGAATTAAAAAATTTGTTTAGTCCCAGTGAGAGAGAAGGAATAGAGTAAGAACTCACGCCAGAATGCTTGCAACAGCAAGAACTGTCTGGTCAGAGCGGAGTAACCCAAGCTCTAGTTAGGCTACAACACCGACTTAACTCATCACACCACCTAAGTGCTCTCTTCTGCTGTTTTCATAGAAGATGAAAATAGCAAACTACTTAAATAAGCACAATCCATTCATTGACTCTACTAGTGAATGCAAGTTTCCCCAGTATTTGGGATTGAGTCAAAGGGCTGCCAACTAAAATTGCTAATTCCATCATCTTGAAAGGACATTTGTGGAGACATAAAAAGTAAAGCTGGAAAAGATAATAAAAGGTCCCTTAGTTTATCTTGCTTTCTCGAGGATGAATTAATATCTACTTTAACTGTTCATGACAGATGTTTATCTAGACTGTTCTTTAAGTGTTTGAGGATACAGACACTTCTTTCTCCTTATGCAGTTTGTATCTTTCTTAAATTTTATATTTCAGAACTTTTCCTAATATTGAGACTTAACCATCCTTCCTGCAATGTAATTCTGTTTCTTCTCATCCTGTGCACAAGTGAAGGATGTCATGTGATATATGTCATGTGATATCATGTATGGAGACTGCATGTGAGAAAATAAACCACCACTTTGCAATATCCAGTGGAGACACATGGGTACTCAGGAATGATTTATTACAGGCTACTGCTTTAATTGTAGTCTTCCTTACGAAAAAAGTTATATATAAAAAATTATAATTCAGGGCCAGTGCAAGGGCTGCTGAAATCAGTGGAGTTGTTTTACATTGACTTTCCTTTCGCTTTATAGCTGAAAAATGAATTAATTTTCAAAGTAAGAAGTGATTTAATCCTGTCACACGGCATGAGAGTGTACCTCTACCATTACACTTGACAGTTATGTCTGATGTTTTCTTGAAGTTTTTTTAAACGGAATTTGCCTTCTTTTTCTTCAAAGGGAGAAGGAAGTTTTCCATTGATTTAAACCAAAATCAATACCTTACTTTGTCATTAATTTTCTTGAGATCAATAGGTCATTTCTGACTTAAAATGTCGTCATAGAAATGTAGGCCTGAATGTACATAGCAGGCCTACTTTTCTTGGTCCATGGGTTCCCTGGAAGTGTAACTTCACTGAGCTTTTTCTTTATCTACAGCATGTAAGTAAGCAGTGACCTGCAACACTCCTTCTCACCCCCGTCCTTGATAATCCCAGATACTGGTTGCACATTACAGGGAACAAATTAGCAGAGAAGTCAAATGCAAAGACCACACATTCATGTATACTTTTTCTGACCATACAGACTTGAAGTAAGACAGTAATCTGTGCCTCACACATTTTTGCATTTTATCCATTTGTGAGAAAGATGTGTGCTGTCAACTGATGTCTATCTTCTTCTCTCACAGCTGGGGTTTCAAAATCAAAGAGCTGTTTCTGCAGCTTTCTTTGGAAAGAATCATGTGCTTCACGATTCTTTCCAGAAAAATCTGTCCCTCAGTTTTCTGCCACAGAAAGAGGTTGATCCTACTCTCTGATATGTCCCTGACTCAAAATGACATGACCATGTAGCTATGTAAGTGTATGAGTATGTCACAACCCTAAACTAGACCTCCTGTGACATCAAAGCAGAAGAGAGCATTTGGAAACTCAGTACCAAATTATTTTTCAGTGACCCTGTGTTAAAAATCCTTGGAAACACCCTTTCATTCACGAGAGGATATCTGATCTCTTGGGAAGAAGTCACAAGTCTTTCATGGCCTGTCTTCATCCTTGTCTAGCACATGCACAAAGTTAGTTAACTCAAATCATTAGAGTCTCTACATAAAATTGTCAGTGACAGAACAAATTATCCACTTGAAGATACTTAACTAGAAAAATGTAAGTCTGGCAAACCAGAATATGGCAACAAAAAGACTTTCAGTCAGACGTCTCAGAGTAACAAACACAAAGCTGTGTAGAGACTGCTCCCTGAATCCATCTTACAAAAAGTATGTGCTTAACGGCCATCTTTGGGGACCATGGTGCTCCTTGGTGGATTCAGTTGTGTAAGGAAGGGTAATTTAAAAAAGATCACTGTATCTGCAGAGTCGAGAGAGCAGCCTCAATCAGTCTGGAGGGAGTGATCAACTGAATGTGTTTTATCCTTTGCCTCTGCGCTGAGATCTCTTTTATAAACATTTGCAATTATCTGCCAAAAGCTGTGAGTCCATGACAAGAGACATATAAATCATTTTGGGTAAGGCCTTTGTAGAGGAATTTATACAACCACTCAAGGGTAAGAGCAATGAGATAACGCAGACAAAGATTCCCAGGTGGAATCTGCCAGTCGGGCACATTTTCCACCAGCACTAACTTACCCTTCCTCTAAACTCTCTGAAACAGGAGCAGTGCATGTGGATGTCTGGAGGGTACCAAGGAGTGCTAGCAGCTGGAATGAATTGCAAATTGCAATCGTTTTTTTTTGTAGTCATGTGAAAGTTTGGATTTTCGTGGACTCCCTGTCTCATACCCACCCTTGACATGTACTCTTTGCAGTATATATATTAAAGGCCTTGGGAATTGCAAAGGTTGCCTTGTAGTAAGTGCTTTTTCTGGTACTAAGCCTGCATGTCTGGCAGCCTGTTAGCAAAATTTCAGTTTCCTTCCTGTGTGAGCATGCTGAATGAAGCCACTGCTGCTTCTGCACTACTTCCCCTCAGGTGCCAAGCTTCCTTCTTGTACTTCAAAATGTTAACAACTGTTATCCAGGAGCTGCTTAGAAATAGGACTAGCAAAGCCTTGAATTAGTTTCCAATATACTGAATCAAGGAGAAAGAAAAACAAAGGAACAAGTGGAATATTTGTTCAGGATCAGTGAACAACCACTGACTCTTCCCAGGCATTTAGGTCCAGACTCCCAAAAGGGTTTAGTACTAACTTCCATTAAAATCAATTTGGATTAACTACTTTTTTAAAAATTCAGACTTTAGGAAGAACTTCACAGCAAGGATCAATGTTTTCAGACACACTAAATTCAAACAAAGCTGCTGCAGGAAGAGTATTATAACTATAGTTACTGTTGGGGCTGTTACAGAAAATTATTTATGAAGACATTTCCGTCACTGACAGGGTGACAAGGCTCTCTCTTGATTTCTTTAATATCTCATTTGATATCATATCAATCCCTAGAAAGTCAAAACACACAGATCCACAATGGGTAATTTTTTAGGGTTATGAAAAGAGAGAGAAATAGAAGGGTGGATGTAATCAAAATATTAGAGATGAAAAATAGCCCGATTTTTCAGAAGACTAAGTATCTGCAACCATGTAACCATTAGATGTTGAGAACCCACACTTGCAATGACATTGATTTCCTAGTATTCAAATGATGTTAAACACTTGGTGTTACCCTCATTCAGTTCCTGAAGTTTAAAAACCCTCATCACTGTTGTTGGGAAAAGGCTCTGGTAATTCCCAGCTGTGCTGGTCATCTGCATATTGGGGCACTGAATAAAAGAAAAATTGTGAGAAAAGCCATGTGTGAACAGGAAAGTGTTGGTAAGGCCTAGGCCATATTCCCATTGCTCTAAGGTTATACTAGAAATACATATATGACAGAAAAAAAATTTGTCTTGCACTAAATTCTGTACTATTACCCTCAGCTCTGAAGTCTGAAGGGTCCTTCTCACTCTTCTGTCCTCAGAGGAAGGGGACTCATATTTTCTCCTCAGTTCTGAGATACTCTGAATGGTAAGTCTAACACAAGAGCTAGGCTGGCTCTGAAAGACAGAGAATATCTGCTCTTCTCCAGAGATAAAGCATACACAAGATAAGAGGAGACAGCAGAATGCGTTCATCTTGTCAAGCGACACTTTAACTGGAGTACAACTTCTTAACTGCTGTGTTTGTACAAATTTAGCATATAGAGTGATACTGGCAAGCACTCCTGGAAATTTTCTGAGCTCTTACATGTACAGCATATCTTTCTCCTCCCAACATGTTCTTGTGCAATCTCTCTGCAGCAAGAGACAGATCAAATTTATTTCAATGCTATGGCTTGGGTCTTTAATTTGCTACAGTGATAGCTAGACGTGACAGAAGTCACCAACAGTCAGATTTTGTTCCATACAAAGCAATGAGGGCACCACCCTGCAAAAGATCACTGAATCCTTGTCAAAGAGACATTTGAAGAAAGGGAGCGGCATGGTGTCAGGAATGAGGCCACACTTATTTAAATTTAGAATTTATTTTTTAAAAATAAACCGGCCAAATTCCTCCTCCAAATTTCTGTTCCCGGGTTACAGCGGTTAGAGACTCTTTCAGCTGGTACAGCTATGGACCCAAAGTAAAGTACCCACAGTGTCAGATGCTGCCAGAGCTAGTCTCCAGCAGGAGCACACCTTCCTCACCCCCAACATGGGGTGTCATACCCCCATGGCCCCTCTCATTACTGCCCACTTCTCCTCCCCTGAGCTACGCAGTGATTGGGTGAGTCCATGTAAAAGTTCATTAGGTTGGCTCAGTTCTAGGGGTGATGTCTCAGTATATTGGTGGAGTCCTTTCTCCAATTGCTCGTCTGCTTCTAGGGGTATCACTTCTAGGTCCTCCTCCAGATGATGTCATCAGGGATTTTTGGCGGGAAAATATCTCATTAAAATTCTGGTTGCCATGCAGCTTGCTGACAAGTCCATAGGTGGCCTTCTAAATATAGCTCCCTCAGGAGTCTTCCCTTGAGTTTACTCTTTTACTGAAAAACAACTCAAGTTAAAAATTAGTACAAACTGCAATTTTAAAACACCACTCAAAACCTTTTGCTTAACTTGAACTTCAGAATCACATTTAATATTAATGTAAACCTGTAAACTGTGGAATTGTTTAACTTAACTCTTAACATTTGAATTAACTGTGCAAAACTACAACCTTAATTAACAACATTAACTAATCAACTCTCCCTCATTAATGTGAAAGCCAATCCGTCTACCATCATTTATAACACGTGGCATGGAGCTTTGGCTATTTAAACAAGTCAAATCTGCCGGAACTGCTATGAGCATTTTAACCCAGATTTGGTTTTCTTGATACTGTTTATATCCTAATCCATTTATGGTCTGTATCCTTAAAGTCATCATGAGCACCTTGCAGTATTTTCTGTCTCTCTCTTTACCAGCCTAGACAGCAACACATGCAAATGAAATATAATGGCACAATATTTCAGACAAAACTTCAGAAAAGAGTCAGTGAATACATTCAACCTATTACCACTGCATAAGCCTTTATTCCCTTGGGCAATTCTATAAATATCAGCCTATTTATTTCTCATTTAGGTCAATGTCATTGAAAGTGAATCAGACCCTTAATATTGTTTCATATATTTATTTATGCTGACCACTACAGTTATCAGTCTCACTTTCACAGAAAGACAGGATCTTTGTTACTGCTGGAGCTCCAACATGAGGAAGGCTGAGTCAGGAGGACATTAGAAATACCTGGCATCCATATAGCCTGCTTCCTGGCAAGGATCTTGTGACACCTGTAAACCTTATCAGTCTCTGTAAAACACTCTAGGGTAGATTGACACACAGTGTTTATTAAGGTATATGGTCTGCGTAGTCTGTTGATAAAAGCCGCTTTGTGTGCAATTGTTTAGAAGAGGAAAAAGCCAGTCAATTGGATGAAATCAGAGCAGTTAAATATTTATTCACAAATGTAAAATATAGACAACCCAGCAAACTTACATAGCAGCTGTAAATAACATGCCAAAGAGAAAGGGGTCCCTAAATACCTGTGGTTGAAAGGTGTCAGTGTCCTGTGCAGCATGAGAGAAGGTTGCTGCTTCTTTTTAACATCTAATTGAAAAAAAAGCAACAGCTCTTGGATCAGAGCTTCACAGCACAGATTACAACCCAAACTATCTGTATACATGACAGAAAGTGTGTTTTCTCCCTAATGGGCTTCAGTCTTTGCTTGGCACATCTTTCAATAAGAGGCAGAGAGTGCTGTACTTTGACAATTTTGGCCTGCTATGAGTTTCATAAGGTAAAGTGTTGCTGAAGAAATAAGATGTTAAATCTAATGCTCTACAGTCCTTGAAAGGGTTCAAAATGCAGGTGCTGTATAAGGAAAGGGCTACAGAATTTGACAAGAAATAGGCTTGAAAACTGACAGTAACATCAGAGGCTGCTGTTTCTGAGGACTGGTTTTGGTGGAGATTTGTGGAAACACAGATCTTGAATAGCCTGAGTGATATAAGGGAAACAAGATAGACAAACACTTCAGCAAGACACACCAGATTTTAAACTGGTTTCAGACAAAAACTCAGTACGTTCCTGTATACTATACGCACACATAGACAGGTGTACACACTCAGAATATTGATATCTCTGCCAATACCTGTATATATCTATAGCTACTTCTGTCATATATCCTCTGTATAACCAACCACCAAGTTAATACCCTACTTTCTTGCAATATCTCTAAAAAAAGAAGAAATCTATTGGAAATCTGGTAGTTTTCATTTATTCACACACACAGATTTTCCCCTGCCTTAAACTTATTTATGCAAAAGATAAGAGCATTTATTCTTTTCTGATCTTTTATTAAAACGGTTCCTCAAATTCTTGCAGTATTTTACTTCTTTTCATAACAAAATATTGACATGACAGGGGGCTTTATTTCTTGAAGGCAATCTGAAGAGAAAAGATGCTGCCTCTGTAAGCAAATGAACATTGTTTGTTAAATGACTAGTCAAAAGAGAAGAAAAAAATGAGAGAAGTGGACCAGATCTGCTGGCTTAAGGACTGTTCTCACTCAAGACCCGTTTCCCTAAGTAGCTCTATGTGGTGGTTCTGCAGCTCTTCCCCTATCATCTGCCTCTCTCCAGCACAATTTATGAGACATTTTGGCTATGGCTGAGATCTCAGGGAAGTGGGTCATATTACAGTTAGCTCATTTGTTCAGGACAGTATCATAGTCTTTTGTTCAGCTTTAATAAAATGCAATTATTGCACTGTCTCTCCCTGTGATTAATTCAAACAATGTTTACAGACAAGACATTCTGCAGGTATCTGGTAGTATTGCTGGTATTGCTGCCCAATGAATTTAACCACGTCCTTCTGCCACTTGTAATTACAGATCCATATCTTCTCTCTCTTTCTCTCCTTTTCCCTTCTAGTTCGTCTGTATAAGCCCAAACAGATTTCAACTGTGATTCCTAATGGGATGGTGGTGTCTGTGCTTGCAGAAAAATTGTCTCCAGCATTGAGTTCAGCTGTGCTATGAACTGAATTCAAGAAGCTTATTTGCAGTGAATAGCAATTACAGCATTATTGAGTCTATGAATGTATGAACAATGGAGCACTTTCTACTAGAAGATGGCAGTTGTTCTTTTAAATATAGTTTAAGTATAAGCCCTTATATAGCTCTGTCTCCTGTAACACGCTGAGCCTATTGATGGTGATAACTGCTCACAACAGATTATTTTCCCCAGACTCATTTTGGGTAGTGGCAGAGAATAGAGGTAAGGACAGACTGAGTAAAGCTTCCTCCAAAAAGCTGGCCAGAAAACCTCTCCCTCTGAATGAGATTTGATGCAAGTCTTGCTAGTTGAAATTATCTGGCTGTGAGAAGTTAGACAAGAATGTCAAATGATATCTTCTTGTCTTTAAATGCAACAATTTGTAACTGAAAAAGAAAGGTATTGAAAAGGTATCTATGTGCTACAGTGGGCTCTGTACTAGGTATTTTGAAATGCTCTACTTTCCCCACTTGTTCTTTCTTCCTTTTCCCAATACCGTTTAGGAATCCAATGTTCGTGCCTGCCACAGCTGTCTCTTTTTTTCAGCTGAGCAGACTCAAATCAGAAAAAAGAAAAAAAGAAACAGATTTCGACACCCGCAGGTTCTAATACTTTAAAATATTCCATTGACACAGAACAAAAGAAAATAGCCCTGCCATTTCATCACAATGAACCAGTTTTCCAATGTTCTCCAGACTCATACCCCAAAGTATGAGACTGAGAGTCCTTGTCAGTTCCTGGCTTTTAGTACACTTTAGAGAGATGTGCAAAGGAAGGGTGAATGAACTCTGAACACGTCAGGCAGAAGCCAACTACCATGTGTCCTGGGGTGACTGTGTGATACTTTATTCCCTATCATCTGCTTTATGCCCAGACATGAGTCCTGTACCCTTAAGCTAGGTCTGGGAGAGGAGGGGGAAGCTGGTGGAATTCTTTCAGTGGCCTGTGTTCAAAACACAGATAACTCCCTCAGTTTTCCCCCCAGCACTTGGCTCTCTTTCTCAGGAGAGAGACGGAGAGTTAAAAATTCTTTGGTTTTTAGATAGCTTCTTGTTTCTTAGCTGAGGCAAGAAGTTTTTCATGGGACTGTGGCTTCTTCCTCTTCCTCTGGAACTGTTCAGCTTTGCTCCGGTCCGAAACACCAGAACATTGCCAGGAGCCCCATGCTGTGGCCCAGAGGGGAGGCCCTGGCACGCTGTACCCTGGCTCCAGAGGACCTCTGGAGAAGTCAAGCAGGACCCTAAAAAATCCAACATCTTTCTCCACAACGAGAAGGTTTATTATCTAACATTATTCATATTTTTTTCCTTGTGCCTGTGTGCACCCTGCTTGTTAAATAAAAAGGTTTTTTTCACTTTCCTCCAAGAAATTTCTCTCAAACCTGTAGGGGAGAGGCTGCTGAAACCTGCCTTCCATTAGAGGACACATTTATCTCAGGATGTTTCCTCCTAATTAGTTTCAAACCGAGACACCATGAAAAAAACCAGCATTCATGCTGCCAAGACACTTATCCTTGAACTTTTAAAATCAACTACTCAAGAGGGCACTGTTGTTGAAATTCATGTAATATCCTAATATAGCTTTTACGGCCTTTGGCTGAAACTGGCTGACACACAGCATATTCAAACCTGGGAAAAGGACATTTTCTCTACTTTTAATCAGCTATCTAGCCATGCTCTAAGTAGCACTGCCGACATTATGCTCATTAATGTGATTATGGCAATATTTTTCATCTTCATCTCATCAGGATTTTTTGCTCCTGTGTTTAAGGTTGCCTTCTTTATTTTATTTGGTCTTAGATTTCACAAGTATTTCTTTTCTGACAGTGTGTTGTTTTGCTTTTCACATTCTGGCATTTCTTTTCAGAAATGCTATCACAAGTATCTCATGGGAATTGTGGTTCAAGCATCCCATCTGCCCATCCCATTCTCCAGGCTGTACCTTCTCTTTAACAAGCGTCTCCAACCATTAGCTGAGATCTCATCTTCTTGAGAGGAGGAAAGGCACATAACTGTACAGAATCAGAGGAGCATTTTGTAACTAGTGGACAAATTCAAGCTCCTCCTCCTATCTGAATCCCATTTATCTCTAAAGAGTGAGATAATAAAATTGATCTGCTTTTCCATGTTTTTCATTTTTAACTTCCTTAAATGTGTGATATCTTGTAACTGCAACATATGAAGTTTGGAACCACTGTGTACTTCCTCTGCTTCCCTCTATAACAAACATGTAATTTTGAAACAGCAGGCTGGAAAAAAACAGGAGAAACAAGCAACTTAAGAAAAAGAATTTGGATCAAATGCAAATGTACCTAGAAATATTAATTTTCATATATGGCTGTTGTATTTGTATTGAGGAGAAAACCCTAGAAACTATGCCAGCAATATTCCTTCGCATCAAATTTGCTCGAGATCTCCTTTGAATATCAATTACTTTCATCATTATTATTACTATTTCTTTTTCTTTTTATACAAACTGGAATTATTTTCCTAGGATAGTGCCTTGTCCTGTGGCCATCTAGAGCAGGAGATACAGGCCAGTGCAGCCTGAAATCTGGTTTATAACCTCACTCTCCTTATAACTCGGGGTGAGGACAAACCTGATCAACTGTAATTTTTTTTATTATTATTTTCAGCCACCTCAAGAAAGCAATTTCTATTCAGCTAGCAACCTACAGTCAAGCACAAGTAAACGTGATGGTTGTGGACTTTTATTTCACAGCTAAGACTTTATTACCGAAGGCACAAGTGTGAATGCATTGCGTGCATTAAAACACAAGCCAGTTCCTCGAGCAGCAATTTGACTGAGGCTGGTGGGAAGTGGGGGCTGTGAGCTTGGACTTCCGGTTTCTTATTTTCAGATGAACTGCTAGGAGACCCTTGGCAGCTTTAGTTCACAGTACCTCAGTTTCCCCAGCTGTGAAATGATGATAAGAATTGGGTATTATGAGCTGAGGGACAGATTCTGACACCTTTATTCAGAACTGAGTAGTGCAATCGATTTCAGTCTGAGGAAAGGGTAACAGCATCTGGCCATTTGTGTTTATAAAGCAACTACTCTTGGCTGATGTAATAGATTAGATTTCAGTACTGAGATGTTACCATGAAGGGTTCTTCAACATGGTTTAAATAGATTAGATAAAGAAAGTGTTTTGAGAGGTTTGAGTAAATGAGATGCAGAGAATCCTGATGATGGTGGGAAGAACAGTTCCAAGGACGAATAATAAACAGGTAGAGAGGCCCTACTGGAAAAAGACAGCAAATATTGTGTTTGTGTGGTTTTTATTCCTTTGATGTTTGAAGTGGGAAAAAAATAAAAGGGGAAGATATTGTATAAGTAAAATAAAAACATAGTATGGGTGTTTTTCTTGAACTCAATATGATGTTACAAAAAAAAATTATGCCTTTTTTTTCCCCCCTTTTGGAGTTATTTAGCCTTTTTATTTAATCTTTCATTCTTAGACCCTTCTGCTATTTTTTAAAATAGCCCCAGGAAATGAAAAGCTGAGAATTTTCTCTTCACATATTCTAAAAATAAATATTTTGGCATTTTTAAAAATTGCTGGCATCCAAACTTAACTTTTTAATGAATTTTATATTTTTTTAAATCTTAATGGGATTCATGCTTAATTTACTATTTTATTCTTTGTGGAAAAAGAAAAGAATTCCTTTTTCTGTTCAAAGTTTTGTCCTTTCCTGTGCAAAGCGGGTGCCAGAGAGGATACTCTTACTGAATACATGGGGTGTTTTTTCACTCAATAAAATACCAAAAAGTCTTTCAGGACCTAGGCCTCTAAAGAGATATTTGACTGCTGCCTAATCAGTTTGTAGCTATGTCTTAATTTTAAGTGTCCAAGAAGCATAAATTCAAGGGTGTTTGAACTTTGCAGCCACTAGGGAAGGCAGTGGCCCCTCTTACCATCAGCTGCTGCACAGCTGCATGCCTCCCTTCACTCTTCATTCATTTTCTTAAAAATTCAGTGTGAATGCTTCACCTTCAATTGATCAAAAGCTCAGAAATGGTAGGCTAAGCATTTCACAAGGGGAAATGATTATGTTGTGTGGTGGGTGGGAGATTGATGGCTGTTCAAAGGCCACTAAGATCATGCAAGCCTCAATATTTTTCCAAATCCATCAAAAAATATCCCCTTGAAAGCTCTCTGCTACTCAGGGACTGATTTTTCTTGATTTCAAGGAGAGCTGAACGAAGTTTGCAGGAATTGCAAGAGTGGGCAAGCATGGAGCTGATGGAGATAAATTGCTTATGATGGAATGGGCATCCAAAGACCTAATCCCATGATGATAGAGGCTTAAAAGGAACAGGGGCAGTTTGCAAAGTAGTGACAAACATGGAATAGGAGCGCAGAACAGGATGTGCCCCCGAGCTCTGCAGCATGTAATAGATCTCTTGCCAGGTGATGCTTTGGGAAGTATCATGAGACTGGCAGTGAAGAAGGTCCAGGTCTCCTCAGTTGCCTGTACCCTGGCCCAGGACTCTCAATGGGAGGAAAACCCTTTCTAGCAGGTGGAGCTTGTGGGCCATAGACACACATCCTGAAAAAAAAATCAATTTCTGCCAGCATAGCACAGCAATCCCTCTCTGTCTTACCCACACACACCTTTACTCCATGCTCCCCAGACTGATCACCACCAGAGTTAGGGGGGGCAGGGGGAAAGGGAGGTAATTTTTATGATGTGTATTAAAAATAACTCCTTTGTACTGCATCTAGAGGCATGACACAAACCCTTCTTCGTCTCCTAGCCACCTCGCTGAGGAAAACAGTGCTAGCTGCAATTCACAAGTCCAGAAGAAGACACAGATCAGGATGCAGTGGCTTTGTTCAAGCTATCCTCTGAAGATTATGTTGGCCTCTGGAAATAAATCTAATTTGCAAACTTTCTCCTCATGTTATCTCATTTTTCATTTTGTCCACAGGAAAAAAAAAAGCATAATGAAAGGTTTCAATTAAATTAAACAAGGAGAGAATATAATGTCAACTATTTATTTTACTGTCTTCCCTTTGAACAGCACAGGAAGGATGAAAACCAAGTGATATTTTCAAAATTCTTCTATGTTGATATTTATCAGAAACTTTTTAAAAGAAAATATATGTCTACTTCAGAAATGTCTCTTGGCTAAAGCAATTAAAAAAAAACCAAACCAGGAAGTTTTGTATGAAATTTATTTTTGCCCCATTAAAAAATTATTTCCAGTCTCCAATCTTATTGGCCCTTCCCATTGAATAGCAGGTTTGCAAACCCAATCCTAAACTCTACTTGGGTCCTAAAAAGGGAAACCTAGAGTCTCCAGTCTGTTTGTGACTTTGCCATTGCTGTTCATTTTCCACAGAGGCCACTCCAATAACATAATGATGGGTGCAAAAACCAACACCCTTGGACAGAAAATGGATGATAAACATCCCCAGTGCTCATGCTGATCCTTTGAAATGCTCTTCATGTCCATGATTTGCCCTGGTCTTCCACAAAACCACTTCTTTCCTCCCTAAGGTCCAGATTGTATGTCTTAAGTCCGGGGCTCATCTTCACTCTCCACGATGTTTCTGAGACGGAGGTGAGAAATTATCTCAGATGTGTTATGAAAGGGAAAATCATAGCACAGTCATATGTCATCCTGCTTTCTTTGCCTAATCTCTTTGTTCAAATTTCAATCAGTTCAGTGTACCACTGGCAGTAGATGAAAACTGGGTAAACAGACTCAAAGCATCCTGTCTTGGTTTTCTTTGCCATGTAAGCTGATCAAAAACAAACACGGGGCTAATTCACATTACAAAAACATTCACATGATGTCTGACTGCGTAACAACCGTAGGTAGTGGAATTAGCTTAGGCAGGCTGGGTGTGGGCCAGAATGCCAAAGGATGCATTTTAGGTGTCTAGAAATTCAATTGCATTAAGTAGCTCATTGATATCCCGTGCCTATTGTGGCTGAGTACCTGCGATGGTTCATTAGTTTTTATCAACAGCCATTATGAAATCATTGCTCTGCTTTCATATTTCACAGGGACATTACTGCTGACCCACGAAGAAACAATAAGGGATCAGAGGAGCGATGGTGTGTGTGTGTGAGCACGTCCTGTAGGCGCTGCCTTGGAGCTGAGGAGGGAGGAGGCAGGGCTGAGTGTGCTGCCTGGGCTGCAGGGGAGAGGAGACATCTCTGTTGGATCAGGTGCTGAAAGACAGGTGAGGGCTCCGGAGCTGAGGGAGAGGATGACAGATGGCTTGTTTGTTTGCTGGTCCGAGCATGGGAAAAAGTGTCACTCTTCACCTTTTTCTGTCTTGCAGCTGCCTTGTTCTGGGCAAGAGGTACGAGCTGCAGTGACCCACCTCACTCCCGCTTCTCTACCAAAGCACCTCACCCCACCGAAGCATTCAAGAACCCTTGTTATGCAGTTCTCAACAAGACACCTTAATTTTGCCCTGCCTTGCTATTTCATGTATTTCAGAGCCTGATTCCAGTTATTAAAAACACAGTTCTTACTACCTGCATTTATATATCTCTCTCAAATGAGAATGACATGGTTTGCATTTTATACACAACACATATGCTCAGCCAAACAAATGTATGAAGGTTGCTTTTTTACTTAAAGCTTCTGTAAACAAGAATGGTTTTAAGATTAATGTTTTGAAAATTCTTCAGCTGAGTTATTAGTATTTTTAAACCATGAAACTTCAGTCTCTCCTATAAAACAAACCAGTGCTTGTAAGTACAGCTACTATACTTTCCTTGCTAACCTGAGATGTGATTTCACCTAAGTCCTGAGGCACAGATGCTAGGAAAAAGCTAACTGATGAACCTGGGGCACCCTGAACCCCTTCACACTAGACTTGCATGCAACATAGTCGTCTATCACTCAGAATAAAAATTAACTTTCCAGATTTTGACATCAACCCCTTTTCTACAGATTCATGTTGATTTATTCCTGGTTGAGAGGATGATCTTGCAAAATTTCTTTCATAGTTGTCATGAAAGAAAGAAAGAAAACTCCAAACCTTCCAGATACGTCCGTTCCCCACCTCCTCCCAACAATTAGATCAATTATATTCTTAATTTGCAGAATTGTTTTAAGGCTTACTGAAATCGGTTACACCTTTTTCCTTTCTTTCTTTTTTTTTTCCTTTTTTTTTTCAATTTTTTTTTTTTTTTTGGTGCCAAAACAGTACATTTTTTTCTTTGAACATTTTGAAAAATGTGACATGAAGCATTGCAAAGGTGGGTGATGGCAGTGTTGGCAATGACAATAATAGAATAATTGGATTTTTTCCTTCAAAATGAGTATTGAAAATTTGTAAACTGAGATCTGTCTCTGTTTTGTCAGTTTAGGAAAATCAGAAAAGAGCATTCCTGAGAACCTTGTACAATCTTTACAAAACACAAGATATTCTTCATAAGAGAAAAAAATATCACTATATTTAACATGAAGTTGAACATCTAGATCCTAAAAAATTCTGCTCTATGCACTGATCTGCAAAGAAAAACATAGGTGGGCACACAAATGATTCAACCTTTATATATGTTAGGATAAAATTCAAGTTACACAATAAAAGTGTAAGAAGTAAAAGAGTAAAAGAAAAAGGAATTACAGCATACACCAAAACAAAACCGGAACAAAGACACAGCAGGAGAAAATACAGAGGCTTGATTGTTAAGTTACACCTGTGGTATTTATTACACTGAAATGCTGAAGAAAACCCTAAAACATGCTGGACTCTGTAATATCTGTTAAAAAATGCCTCATTGAGTAGAGTGTTTTCTGAGCTTTGGAAGTAAGTTCTGATCTGACGCAGTGCTGTGTTTGTTGCAACATGGATGAAGCATTCCAGGGGACAATACAGGCTTTTGTCTCTAATGGAAAATCTAATTTGATGTCCATCTTTAGGTAGTGCAGCTGGGGATAATTATACATTTCTGTCACATACTCCAAATGCTCCCTGCTCCGTGGGAGGGTAGGAGGCACAAACATCATCGCCTGACCGCTGTAATGGAATATTAAAATACAAGGGAAAACAGCCGATGATTCCTGGCTTGAAAAGGGTGTTGCGGACTCAGTTTTGTCCCCTCACACCTGCTGCTCTGCAGCTTCTGCTGACCCTCTAAACCTCCCTACCACTGTCTGCACCTCCTTGGTGGAACTTCTTGAGCACCGAGCACTCACAGTCTTGCCTTGTTCCAAGTACACAGTCCTTAGCAAACCGATGACCTTCCCAACACAAAACTTGCCTTAGTGCTCCACCTCCCTCCTTTTCCAGAGCTTTGCAAAGAGCTTTGTATTTTCACACTGTTGGTTAATAATATATGAATGTGTATATTTACCACTCAAGGTGTTTAGGTTGATGTGTTTGTTTTATGTATAATGAGACAGCTAATGTGTTTAAGCTCATGGCTCAGTATCTTGAATTGGTCATTAAAATGCCCACCTTGGCTTCACTGATTTATTAAATGGCTCATGCAAATGGCCTTGTCTAGTCCATTTTCTCCTGTATGGTAATAAAATCAAAGCATACCAATGTCGAAATACATGCAGGTATACTAAAACCCAAACATAAACCAACATAAAGTTGTCTTGTATGTATGCGTGAACATAAGCACGGAAAACCAGTCATGTTGCTGAAAATCACCAATACACTTCAAAAAAATGCCCCAAATCCCTTAAATAACACCTTGATTCATCACTGAGCTCACGCTTTGGTGCATTTGATGTAATTTTCTTTAAATATTTTCTCCAGCTGTTCTGGAAAAGCCTTTCTCATTGCCCATCACTCATACACTGAAGCTCTGTAAAACCATTAGGGACCAGCACCAGGGCAAGTATTTCCTCTCAGTGTCCAACTTCAGTAGCTTCCTCCATTTCTCCTCCCTTTAATTTTCCAGGTCATTGTATTCTCGCTATGCAGCAACTTCAGTATCCTAATATCATGTTCTTTACCTACAGATTGTTGTCAAAATAGTTTTCTAAAAGAGAGAAAGAAACAGGAAAGCTAAGTATTGCAGGCAGACTGAATAAATACCAGTGCCATTTTCGTACATTAAGTACATAAAATTAGATTGCCTTAGGTAAAGAAGAAGGCAAGGCTGGTGTGGCTGTAGCATACCAGTCTGATGTGATACTGATTAGATACTGAAATACCTGATCACTTGGTAAACCTCAGGGTTTTGTCCAAATGACAAATTACCAATGCTCAAGTCACACCTATGGCCCCACCCAACATACTTGGGATCTGTGATTGTACCTACCCATAAATAAAACCTTATACTTTGTCTGGTCTTCTGGCTCAATAAGAATGCACATTTCTGCAGGCAGCACAGGTTTTGGGGTTTTTTTTGCAACTGCTGCCAGCAATAGAATTAACACCACAGAGCTGGTTAGCTATTGATAGCAACAAGCAGATGAGCTTTCAGACTGCAGTAGCTATAGATGTGTCATTACAAAGTGAAAAGGATTATTATGAAAAGCTTCCGCCAGCACAGCTCCAGATGAGGCCTTCCCTTACATCTGGGGAAGAACCAGAGGACATCTCAATACTCTGCTTTTACTCTGTCATTTTCTTTTTTGCTTTTTACTCTGTCATTTCTAGTCACACCATAGAGTCATTTCATAGTCACGCTATGTCTCCATGTAGCATACATTTGGTCCACTGATCAGTGATAGCTGCCTGAGTGTTCCTAAAGCAAGGCTGACTGAATGGACACGCTCTCGAAAAAACCAAAAACCTAGGAGAACACCTGTGAGTTTTTAATCTCCTCATCCTCTTCAAATATAATTGAATTGAAGTCATGATATGACAATATCTGAATGCAGCAGTCCAGTCAAATATGCATATGAGGACTAAATAGTTCTTTGTCTGTCAGAAAATGCTCTGAAAATTGTCCAGGTTTGGAAAAAGAATCCAAAATAACAGAACAAGAGAAACTCTAATCATACCTATTTTTATTTATTTATTGGGGTTTTTTTGTTTGTTTGTAGTTTGAATTTCTCTGTTTGGAGTTTAGCAGCCAGAACACCCAGCAGAAAAATTCACCACTTCCTACAAGAGGTTCATGCCATTTAATTATCAGGATTTCTATTTCAGCCTCTACGATGTTGGCCAAGAAAGCAGTTTCTCGGCCAGTGGGGTTGATAGTCACTAATTATAGACTGTGTCAAATCTGTAAAAATTTTCCAGAGTAGGCAAAGGAACGGAGTGTGCCAGCATTTGGTCGTGGAAAAGATCAAGACTCATTTGGATCCTCACCATTAATGTTGTCCTTTTTCCTTCTGAAAAATGGGAAATCATCCTCTTTTGTTTTGCTACTTATCGTGTGCCCTGTAACTGAAGTCCTTCACTTTCTCTGGAATAGGAAGACTCTAAGTAAGACAGAATAATATTTCACTTGCCAACTACAGCTCATTTCTATATGTTTGATTGTAAATAAGCAAACATTTACTTTGGAGAAAGACACTGAAGTTGAATAAGTTAGTGCAGAAAAGAAGTTTAGCATGCATTTTGCACTACTCAAGTTTCTTGCCAGGGGTACACATACACAAAATGTGAAATAAGCAGTTCATGGTCAGATGTGTACACCTAAACCTATTGACATCTCCATTTTTTTTTCCTCCTTATATGCTAAAAATACACTCCAACATAAATATTAGATCCAGGGATTGTAGACTGCTCACAAACCTTCCCAGCAAGTCTCAGGTGATGCTGGTGCTGGCCATTTCCATGTCATCAGCTTTGTCATAGACAGACTGTACCAGAGAGGTCAGATCTGCTGTGACACTTATACAGATAAAATCACCATCACGTGGGACTCCAAAGGGAGTCAGACTAAGCTCAGATCCCTCAAGGTATTTTGACATCTACCTGACACTGACTTTGAAGTGAGCTGGGCAGCTGCAGTCAGAGCCAAGATGGCCATACCACATTCCTGCACTACTTTGTCATCAGGAAATCGCACTACACAACCCAGAGGTATGCAGCTTGCAGCATCCTTCACCACCGTTTCCACCCCTGGCTTCAATTCATTAAGTCTCCTGAATACATCTGGGACATCTATAAATATTTATGGTTGCAGGCTGACATGACTTTCTCAAAGTCACAGAGGACTTGCATCATGGAGCACAAAGCTTATTTTGCTTTAACCACAGGGTCATGCTTCCTTGTTAAACAGGGATGCTCAGTCCCCCCCTCTGCCCAGTGCAGACCCCTGGGGGTGTACACCTCTGGGGCAGCCCCTCCATAGCCGGCCCTGTCCCTGCTGCGAGGGTCCCTGCCCCCACTGCTGGACTAGTACCTGCCTGCTCCTGCCCCTCAAACCCTCACTTTGAGAATGTAGCCTAAGCATAGACCCCAGCCAGGGCTGCACTTCTGGCTGCCTGGCTCAGGCAGGGCAATAAAAAATTTCAGATGCCTTTAAGGCACGTTGACTTTCAGAAATGGTTGATGCAGTCATTTTTCATTTATTTATTTATTTGTTTGGCACAGTGTCTCATGTGTGTGGAATGTTTTCTTCCTTTTCTGGCAAGAGATTGGAGAGCAAATTACTAATATATTATTAATAGAAGACTTTTTTGACAGTTAAAGCAAGCAAGCAAACAAAGGAAAGAAAAACCCAACCAAAAAATTACAACAGTGCATGAAAGTGAATTAACAAAGATACAAATTGAAGGGATGATCTTTGTCCTGACAGAGAATGGTAGCTGACGAGGGATTGATGACAAAGACACATTGCTGAGACACCTCACCTGAGTAAGGGGCTGGAATATGTCTTCCACAGCACTTCTTGTTCTTCCTGTAGAAAACAGTGATGCACTCTTACTGTCTGTCTCAATATGGAAAGAATTTGGCTGAGCAAAGTCATGGCTGAGCATTTGAGGGGTATCTGAATGTTGGTACTTTCTTGCTTATATAGCTCCTCCAAAATAGATGAAGTCTCCACACATTTTCTGTTCGAGTACTGCCCTGTATTTAGACAGGGACAATGCACAGAATTGAATAAAACTAACTTAAAGGCAAGTTTTGAAAATCTGACATAAAAGAATAAAGTCTATCTATTCACCCTGTAGCTGAGCAGTCTTGGTTAGTCTTTTTCTTTCTTTTTTTTTTTTTCTTTTTTTAAGTCTTTATTTGAATATCTTTAGAGAAATATCTTCTTCAGCAGTGAAAATTAAAATGAAACTTTAGAAAAAAATCTAAGGCTACAGAGCCAAGCATTGTGTGTGTATAGATTAGAGTTAAGGCTCATTTGCAGGAGAAAAGACAGCACAACATTTGCAGTGAAAGGAACCGAAAGGATCTTGCCCCCACTCTTTTGCTTAATAGAGGCAGTTTGGGGAAAATTTCTAATGAATCCTATCCAACCATAAAATCATGTAGAAAATGAATTGTATCTGACAATAAAATAAAAGTGAACTAAATTACAATGTTCCTATATTCACAGGACAAATTAATTTCATGTTTGGAATACTAATTGTTCACTGTAGGGCCTTGCAAGTATTTATTGTCATTGCTTCGTTTGCTGCCAGAGGAACTTTAGCCCATGCAGAACGATATGTTTTTGACTGTAGCGCCAGAGGGAAGAGAAACGAGTCTTTTGGAGCAGAAGGGGAAACTTCCCAGGTGCCACCCCCTCTGCTCCCCAGGACAGTTTGTGGAAAGGCATTTGGAGGGTAGGTGATTTGTCCTTTGAAGACGGAGGGAGAAGGAAAGTGAACCTTGATGGGAGTTGTGACTGGCCCCCACAGACACCACCTGACACATGTTCTCCAAATGCCCCATGAAAGGCAGAGGGAGCAGACATGCCCAGGGAGCCCTGGGTCTTGGAGGAGCCCGATTATCTCTCTGCAGAGAACATACCCTTAAGATCTAAAAGGCAGCTATCATTTGGCATGGCTTCAAGGACCAGCAGGTCTTTGGTGCCTGGACAGAAGCTGCAAAGAGTCTCAAGTAGCTCAAAGGAGGCACCATGAGAGAAAAAAAATGATTGTACCACACAATTACTACAGTCAAATGTACAAATAAATAGAACACTTTCCCCAAGAGCAAGAAGCTTCTAAAAAATACACAGTAAAAATTTATGCAACTATGTGAAGGCTTTGTGTACACACAGTTAAAAAATATTTTTTAATAAAAAAACCCCATTAAACTAATAAAGCAGATTAAAGATGTGATAATTCAGTGGGGAAGGTTGAATGCTCGATTCCGTGAAAAGTTCTATTAATATGACTGTTTTTAAGAGACAGAAATGAGAAGCTATTGCACCCAAGGGGGATCTTGGAGCAATCATTTTTCCTGAAGAGAGTTCATTTTGAAATGCAAGGCTTCTTCTGAACTGCCAATGGCTCCCTCTATCCCCAAAAAATTCATGTATATTTCTGATTGACAGGTTTAATGGACTACTTTTGCATGATGCCAAAGCCACCTGATATTTGAATTTAGTTCGGAGTTGCATGACTGTCTCCATCCTCCTTAGGACCTCCGAGCTGTACTCCATATTTAATGAATTCCTGTCTCAGGCAAAGTCAACCAAAAGAAAAGACTGGACTCCAATGACTAAGGTTATTCTGGGCACCTCGAATGTTAAAGAGCTTGGGCAATGCAGTGCTGAAAATGAAGCAAACTACAGGATCTTCCTCTTGCCCAGCATCTCTGTCCCACCATGAACTTCTCATCCACCAAAGCAAGGTAACAATACCAGGGAATTTCTGATGTAGGGCAAGCAAGGCCTAAAAAAACTGAAAGTGAGAGCCGGATCTAGGATCTCTGCAGGATGGGAGACGTGTTCATTCATTTGCATGTTCAACAACAACAACCAAAAAAAAAAAAAAAAAAAAAAAAAAAAAAAAAAAAAAGGGAAAAAAAAAGGAAAAAAAAAATCAAATAAGAGAAGCAATGTTTGTCCAGGGAAGGCTGAGTGCTGCTGCAGCCTTCGCTTCATCCATCAGTGTTCTGGTGCAATGCTTCTGTGCTCCTACTTCTGAGGGAGGAAATGAGATATGATGGTACCCAGCAGGATGATTAGAGCAACCAGTTTCCTTAAAGATAAAATTACAAGAAAAGATTGGTATTATGGGAAAGTGGAAACAGTAATTGCCTCCAAGGCTTCTCTCCCGCTGTGGGATAGGGAGAAGGCCAGAAGGAATCATTTGCACTGCACATCCTGTTTCCTTTCAGTCCCTTCACACTATTCTATTTTCTATTTTCCATCTTTCCTTTGCCCTGCTAAACTCACATTTGAGAGGGCTTGGACTGGCTCCAAAGCTGTCTTGAATAAGAGGAGCTGTTTTTCCTATTGACTGAGATGGAGTTTTGACTGAGAGGGTGCATATGCTTCTTGTGACTTCCTCCTGCTTGCCTTTTGCCCAAATTCATGGCTTGTTCCCTGTGATGTACCAATGTGTTATGCACTTGCTCATCCCTCTGATCCCCTTCTTCTAGGTATTTAATCTGCTGCTCTCATTCTGTGTAAAACCAATTTTAGACACTTTGACAGGATTTTCCACAACTTATGAAGACCTGTGTTTAAAATATGTGTTTGCCCAGAAAGCTCAGGTTTACTGTGCCAAGGGATGTAGTCTGACATGCACCACTCAGTCCTTCTGATCCAGTATTGCCCCCTGCCAGCCATGCAGACCCACTCAAGTGGCATGCAAGTGGCTCCTGGGCTCCACCTGTAGCTGAGTCCATCCAATATGCTCTTTCTTCACTTGGAGATCAATTCTTATGGAGGGAGATGAATGGACCACCCTGGGACTTCCAGGCGAGAAAAAAAAAAAGAGTTTTCATAGGAAAGGATTTTAAACAGATGAGAGAGCTCCTTCTGAAATGGGAAGCAGAAGGCATGCAGAAGTAATGCAAGGTCATAGAGGAAAATCACTGCTGATATTTCTGGAAAGTGTTGAATGATTACAGAGAAATAATTTCAGAATGAATGGGATGAGTGCATCCAACCCAGGCTGGAAGGACAAGTGAGATGGGTGGAAGAGAGAAATGTTGCACATAGATGTGATGGCTTCCTGCATTTTGTTCCAATGGATTTGACTCTCCCCATCTGAAGCACTTAGGCTCTAAGAATTTTCTTAGTGTAAGAAAAAAGAAAATCCGTCTTCACAGAACAGAGTAACAAGTCCCTTTCATAGTTGCACTGAAGAAGAATACACTGTTCTTGTTCAATCCTTCTGTCTTAGCAGGAATAGCACACCCTAACGGGTTTGCCAGGCACGAATAGCAGGATCTACAGCTAGATACAAGACCTTTATGGGAGAACATATTTCTGCAGATCTAGAGAAAAAAGTGGAAGGCTTAGAGAGAAAGGAAGGTTTAGGACAAGAAGGGAAAGAGAAAGACACCAGGACTTTGTTAGAACAGACTGAACTTAGAATTTCTTTAAGAGTGAAGAGGAATCTCTCCTCCAGAATATTCAGACATATATTACAGAGTTCCCCATGGTCTTACATTACCACTGAAGCCTAATAATTCATTTTGAAATTTTGCATCTGCTTTTTCTGAGTGGAGATGCTGTTACACAGGTCAACAGTTGATAGCTGAAAATATGGTATTTTTAATGGATAAATTTACTGTCACTATAACTATAAAATAATTTTCAGTAATAGTGTTCTATTCTCTTCCATTGGGCACCGGGGATCCAATAAAACATGAGTAAGATGGTTTGGGAAGTATGGCTATCAAGAGTCTTCCCATCAAAGACCATCCAGAGACACGGACAACTTGTGGATGTGGTCAGTACTGAGGAATTGCACAGCTGGAGATCTCTTGCTGTCATTTCCAAAGGCCTGGCATGGAGGCTGGTCAAGCCCTTTCACTGGGTTCCTGCAAATCCTGCACAACATGCAGAAATGGGAACCACTGCCTGTCTTGGAAACAAACTAATTTACCTTTGTCAGAGGCAGTTCACCTCCTTGATCCAGCTGAGCCTAGAACTCAGCAGCAACTGAGGCCAAGTACTTCTAGACACGGAATAAATACCTCTATGTATCAATTTCTTGCCTTGAGTCAAGCCAGCAGTTCATTCCATCAGGCAAGCATCAACCAGCAGCAGGTCCTCCACAGAGGTGAGATGTCACTGTTTTGCAGGTTAGTGATCTCTGGTTTCTGCGTGAGACCACAGACCAGAACCATATTGCCAGCACAGTCTGAAGGTCTTGGTGATGTGAACATCTCACCTGCACCACCAGGCAGAACAGAGGTGGCAGTCCGTTGACTCTCCTGCCTGACCATGGAAGAGATGCAGCAGCAGGGAAAGCTGCACACTAGCCCTCACTGTGTTGCAGGGATATTATCATGATTAAGCACCAAGTTATTCTGTCAACAGGAACCAGGTTTTTTTTGTTGCTGTGACATGAGTGCTAAGGCATGTGCTGTGTGGGTTGGTTTCAGTGCTGTGGACAAATGTTTTGGGTGGTGTGAACTGAGACCACAAAACTCACAGCACACCCTCTGGCAAAGGGAGGAATAAGCTTTACACCGATAATGAGAAAGGAAAAAGCTTCAGATCCTCTTATTCAGCTGGTTTGCCAGCAAACAAATATTTATGGAGCAAGAATCACAAGAAAACACACTCTAAGCATTCAAAAAGATGAACTCAATACCTTTAGAGAAAATGAAGGAAGAGGAAAATTTTCTCTTTGTGATATTCAGAACTCCTGTTTTACCATGATAATCATCATCATTAAAAGATTTGCCCTGCACATTTGAGGTTATAAGGGAAGACAAAAATCAGATGACATTGAAACATTGCATCTTGAAACCCAGTGCAAATAAAAAAGGAGTTTTATAACATAATTACATTCCCATTAATATGTTAATCTCCTATATACAGACATAGAGAAGCAAATACATTACTTTTAATAATTAACTCTGTAGTGAGGTTTTATTGCTGGAAAAGAAGATTTCTCTATGGAAGGGTATTTAACATTTTAATTAAACTGTTTTTGATAGATGCTTACTGTTGCTTCTATTTCTGCTTAAAACAAAACCATACGGTTAGGAGAAAATGTAATTTTGTCACCTAAAAAAGGAGTTATTTTCATTTGCAGGAAGGTCTAAGTGCCTGTCTAGTTAGTGTACAGCAGTGTTATAGTGTGTTTTAAGAGACATACATTTCTTATGGAAAGGTTCCATTTTGTTTTCTTTTTTCCTTTCAATAATTTTATGCTTTTTGTGCCACTGAACACTGCCATCATATTTGACCTTCCACTAGAAGGCTGCCTATGTTTTGGTGAAAGAAGAAAACTCAGAAAGGATGTTCTAAAAAAGTTAATCACAGACTTCTCTGATAAAAGCTGCTAGAGGAATTAATATCAGGGAAAAGTAGCCTTAATGAATTGCAGATTCACAGGATCCAGGCAGGAGAAAAGAAAAAATGGAGACAAAAATGAACAGGACTGAAAGACATAAAGAAATGAAAAGTCTAGCAGGGATTTCCAGGCAGTGAATCTGGACAATGTACTGCCCTGAAAATACGTTAGCAAGCTTTATGCGTGGACTGGCAGTGGAGCTTGATACATAAACTGATAATTGCAAGGCCTTGCAGATGGACCCATACTTTCCAGACCTGAAAAGGTGGATGCAGATCAGCTAACCCTGCAATGACTTTATCTGGTGAACTTGAGTGTGACTCTAGGAAAAAACCATCTGAGTGAGAACAAACCATATGGTCTCCACGGTTCATAGACAGTGCTCGAAGCTGCCACCTGGAAGGGTCAGCTCTGATGTCAGCTTGTGCCAGCATGGCTCTCAGCCCCACTAGAAACAGTGCTACAAACCCCCACTCCTTTTCGTATAGGTTTGAAATCCAGACAGCAAGTGAGATAAACAACAGATCAGCATTTGTTCTCCGGTTCCCTCAGCAAACCAATAGCACCCTCTCATTTTGGCCCATAGCAGTGATTTCAGAAGAAATCTGTGGACACAGCTTTTGAAAAAGGATGAAAAGCCCTACAGATGACAAACATAGGACTCCCTTTCTGTGAGCCTTCTAGACACCACATGCACAAGATGTGTTGAATTATTTAGATGGGGAAATGCCTTTCAGGCACTTGTAACAGTTCTGGATACTATTCAGCAATGAGGAGAGATGAGCACTGAGGCTATTTGCCTTAGAAGGAATTAAATAACTGCAGGGAAGCTCTGTTACAGCAGCATTTGAAGTGCTTCACTGAAAAAAGTAGAGCCAGAAGTCTTGGCCACTCTGACCACTTGCTTACAGTGATCCTGGGTACTGAAAAATACACAGATGCTGAAGTGAACATCCCAGCCCCAGCAGCGCTGTCCTGTGAGAAGCCACACGGCTTTGGAGCCTGTCCCTGATTCTGGGCCCTCTCGGACTAAGGTGTGAGCCACCTTGTTTATCTTCAGAAGGTAGGTTGTCATTGAACATGTAAACCCGGTGACACTGGCAAACTTGGCAGCTGTCACTCCCACACAATAAATCCTCCTCCTGAGGGATGGCTTGACGAGCATGAGCAGCATGACTCAAGCCTGCTCAAGAGCAGGACATTTCTGGATTTATTTCTAATGCACACATTGATGAGTTAAATGGATGGGGAGAGAAAGGACAGGAAATCAGGGAGGGAACATTTCTTCATCTTAGAGAGAAATAATAAAATGAGTGCACATTGGATATGGCAGGACAGCACTACATTGGTGTCTCCCACACCACCTGCCTGTGAGCATCCATATGAGCAGCCCTGCTGAGCTCCATGTGCATATCAGGTTATCCACATTAACCTGCAGACAGTGGGGAGGATGAAGCGTCATAAAATAATTTTTTCTGAGTCCACCACTAACGGAGGAGGAGATGGGAGAAGGTGGTGCTTTGGGCTGGTTCAGTCTCATGAAGTGGCAAGCTGGAACGAGGAATGCAAACAGCATTGTCCCTGCACCTGTATGTCAGGATGCAGCTTCCTTCTGATATCATAAAGAGGCAGCAGGCAGGGGGTCTGTCTCAGGACATACAACCTTCAGTCTGGTGGGTATTCTCCTCAGATTTTTATTCCCTTCTGATGTGGAATTCACACAGATATTGGTGAGCTGTGTACTACATTCTTGTCTTATCTGTCATCGCATCTCTTCCTGAGGCAGAGCAGACATGATCCCAAGGCTACCAAAACACTTCCACAAGTTAAAGTTAACATCTTGGGAAAATGATAACAAGTTAGTTGCTGTGTGACCAGGTGGTCTTTTTCTTGGCACAACAGACAGGAGATATATCTGAAAATGAAAGCTCTGACCACCAACACTGACCTCTTATCTACAAGGGCAGCAAGAGAGTCTTTAGACTAAAATCACTTATTGTGACAAAACATCCAACAAGATATTTTCCTTCTGTGGATCCATTTCGCAGCTTCTACCCATTGATCAACTCCAGACTACTCTTGTAGTATGTCTTGTGTGTCTGCACCCTTCTGCCACTTTTTCAAGGCATATTTTCCTACCCTCACTCTTATTGAATAGGATCCTGCTGCAATTCAGCAGGATTAGTTGCAGATGTAGGATGCTAACCTATATTATAACCATGCATTTTGTCCCCTTTCTGTCTACATTTTTTTCTTCCTCAGATATTATCATGAGGGATTCTGATACCTGTGAGTAGTATGAGGCTTCAAATCCCTGTCTTAATTTGATAGGATGGTCTGTATACTTATTTATATCTGTAAGTATAGCACACAAAACTGAAAGCACTTTTCCTGAAGAAAGAAAAGCAAAAAAAAGCTGTATTTCACTGCCAGGATGCTTTTAAACAATTCCTGAAAAATTTCTTCTGTCTGTAGTAAGATATTCAATAAGGAAAGTACAAGGAGATTATTTAAGAATACGACAGGCTTTTAATTTTGATTTGGAGAGCGAAAAACCCAAGAACAAAGGAAAGCCAAGCCACCACAAAAGAGCAGTGTGTCTTCTCTGTCAGGCACAGGGGAGGAAATGGCTGCCAGCAGGTACTTCAGTGATCCCAGGGTACAATACAAAGCAAAAAAACCCAGCTCTATGAGCCAGACATCACAGCAGTTAAGGCCATCAGCTGTGCCTCCACAGGCTCCTCAGATCCCTTTGAGCTCTGGCTTTCCAACAGGCACTGCCCTACCCCTCTTGTTCATAAGGGTCAGCAGCTGCTCATGCAGAGGTGCTACTGCCTCTGCTGCAGATCCCTCTGTCTTTCCCACACCTGGCTGGAAGTGGTATCACTAGCAAAGAAAGGAAAAGAGTGTCTGCTATGTGCTGGTCCAGAAGCTACATGAGGATAGTGAGAGTTATGCCTTCAGTGCAGCATGGAAGGACACCAGGTATGGTTTCCTTATAGAAAGAGCAGTGATCATTCAGCTCCACCCCTCCTCTGTCTTTTCCTCTTCCTTTTCCTTTCTGAAGGGCAGCTAAAGCTCTTGCTCAGGCATTATGTGAATACAACATCTGCACCCCATGCTATGAAAGTATCATGGAAAGAAGTACAGAAGGCACGGTGGCCCTGTGAAGTGCTGCAGAGAAGGGGAATTTTGGCTGCGCGATATTATCATTCCCCCTCCTCAGCTCTGTTTGTGAGGGCAACATTCTATGAGCCCCTTGCCATTACAAAGGAATGCTGAAACAGTAATTTAAAATAAATTCTAGCATGTCTTTATGAAGGAGAAAAGCAAAAATGGAATCCTGATGTGTGATGAACTCTAATTTTTCAGAGATAACAATAGGCAATTTTCAAAGAAAGCCAAGTGACTTATTATCATTCAACAGGTGAAGGGAAATGGGTAAAGAGGTGCAGTTCTCTACATTATCTGGACAAATAATGATAGAAGGAGGACTGTTCTGGTCCCTAAAGTGAATAGTCCTATTTAAAAACTATATTGGAAAAAAAAAAAGGATACATTTGCAATGAGTCTGAAGAGCAATAACCAATTAGTAATATATCTCTGGGTCCCTGAGAATCTCTCCTAGGCACCTGCAGCCTTGGTCACACCATATCCATTGTGTCTCAACAATCCTACCTCCGAAATGAGGATGAACTGGTGGCAGCATCACTACCAGACATGAGTGACTTTTCCTGAGGTTCTCCGAGGACCTCAAATGCAAGAGGTGGAGTGAGGTGCAGAGTTGCTAATTATTTTAAAGCCCCTTCATGTTCATATTAATCAAAGTGTCAAGCTGATTCTCTCTAATTTAACTAAAGAAGACAGAGCTTTCGCAGTGGGAAATGCTTTAAAGTTCACCAGGCTTGCATGACAAATTTACTGTATGCTTCCTGCTTGCTGGCTCTGTGTGTGCCTGACAGAATTTCTTTTGCTGTTTCTACTAATTGTCAGAACTGCTTCCAGTGGCTTTAAACAAATGTTGACTCAATCCTGCTGTGACATCTCAAAGATGAATGTTTGATATCACAGATTGCTAGGAAACATAGATGTAGGAATGAAATGCTACTTGAGATCCTACCTGGCTGGTGCAGAGTGGGGCTATGAAGATACAGCCTGACCCAGAAAATGTATTTAATAGACCAAAAAGGAAGATTTTTTAAAAATGCATAAATACATGTATAAGTGGATTTAAATATGCATTTGCAGGAGCCAAAACAAGATATTCCTAGAGAGAATGGGCTATCTCCTGGGAAAGCATTGCATGTTTCATAACCGTCCATGAACGGTTTGATTTTGCTTTAGGAACCAGCAAGAAATTCAGTGCAAAAATAGATAAATCTACATTTCATTTAAATATTGCCAGTGAAACAAAAGACTTGATGCAAACTGACAAAAGCCAGGAGATTTTAAATGCCTTACCCCTGCTTTTGCTCCCGAGTTCATATCTCTAATGACAATGTGCATTTGTGTGGCAGCAGGCAGGATGTGGAGTGTCAGGCATAACACCAACATTTCCTGGGCATTTTGTCATTTTGATCATGTCTTCAATATCTGGGAAATGTTTGACCCAAAACAATAGACCCAGAAAGCCAAGCACAGAGTAATTCTCCCTTTTCATCTCTGTCAATGCATCCTGTCACTGGTTGTGCTGGTCCTCAGAAGGACATGAGGTTTTTTTTGAGCAAGGGACATTCCAAAGGAGAAGATGGATGAAGTAATTTCAAAGCACGGGCATCATGGTACTGCATCAGTGATTAAGATATTAAAAATTAATGGTCGCAACTAATTGTTGGCCTCAGTAAGGGCAAGATGGATAGTGGTAAGGGATTTCTTCTAACAAGATCCCCATTTATTCCAGTCTTAACTAACATCTCTTAGTTATTCCAGTCTGTGTGAGGAAGACCATCATGCAGATGATGACCCTCAGCACACAGAGTAGTAAGATCTGGAATCAGAACTGTACATAATTCCCTTTGCTTACCTGAAGCTGTAGCTATTGCACCAGTACTAGCTGAAGTGATATCCAGTGAAGGAATCTGAATTCTGTGTCCTGTGCCAGCCTCTAAACAACGAATTGGTCTTTACTGTTCTTTTTTTCAGTTGAAGAACATCCATTTTTTCTTACAGTCATTGAATGGTTTGGGTTGAAGGGGACCCTGAGGATTATCTAGTTCCAACTCTGTGTCACAGGCAGGGACAACTTCCACTAGACCAGATTTCTTGAAGCCCCATCAAGACTGGTCTGAAACTCTTCCAGGGATGATACCCATAACTTCTCTGGGTAACCTGGCATGGAACCGAAAAGGGGAATTATTTTATCACTTATGCTTCTAATCAGTGATTCTTATCAGTTGTGTTAATTTGCTAAACTTACAAAACTTGTATGACCCCATGTGGGGGTGGGCATTTGGGAGTTTTTCCATATCTGCTCCTGGAGGCCTCCAAAAAAGACCAGCCTTTATATTACCTCCTATACTAATATCTCAAAAGTGTGTTGTTTCATTTCTAGGGTCTTAAGGTATCACTAGAACAGGTTACCCAGAGAAATCCAGGTCCTTTTCCCCAGGGCTGCTCACAATCCATTCTCCACCCAGTTGGTATTTGTGTTTTGGATTTTTTTATTTAGGAGAAAAAGGACTTTATATTTGACTTTATTTTGGAAAAAAAAGCCATAGGCCACCAAATACTGTGGGTGGAAGAGCTGTCATTTGCAATGATAAAATGTCATTAATTTAAAAACCAGCCTGTTGTTTTCATACACTCCTCACTCCCACTCCCTGCAATTTTGGGGGGAAATCTAAAGTTATTTCTATGTTTCTCACAGCCATGTCAAACTTTGACATCCTACTGGTCCATGGCATGAGGTTTTCAAAGCTGTTTAGGTAATAGAGCTACAAGCATAGCTATGAAATCCACAAGAGGCTGCATACAGACAACATTTTATATCAAAATGACTTTGATATTTATTGCAAAGAAAACAGAGAACAACAGAAAACCAAGGGAAGTGAGTTGACAAAAAAGAGAGAAGTTTTGCCAGTTTAAGAATTTTTCTTCTTAGTTACTTCCATCCCAGGCCCCTGTGCAGTCACAGCTACCATGTTTTGCAGTGGCAAAGGTCTTGAGGGGTAAGAGGGTCTGTCAGTGATCCCTGCCATTCAGTTCATAGTCCTTTGGAAGCTCCCATCTCTAGATTTCACCTGTCAGTGCAGAACAGGGGGGGACTCCAGGAGGAAAGTCCTGCTGGTGGTGATCCAGCTGCAGAGGATGCTTTTCTTTCTGGCGTGGCATTGTGGGTCACTGCATTGCCAATGAATTCCCTTAAAGAAAAAGAAGTTACAAAAAGAAAAATAAAAGAAAAAAAAAAAGAGGTTTGTTATAAGCTGTGTCATGTATCATAAAATAAAAATAAGCCCAGCTCCTTAGGTGAAGCTGAGAACTAGCTAACATTCACTTCTGATAGTGTATCATAGACTTTTTGGGGATAAAAATCAATATGTAGATAACAGGAAAGTTAGGCCGTCAGGCAAAGAGAACAAATAGAGTTGAGGAAGTGTCTTATGTCAGTTTGAAATAGTTTTGAACCTCTTAAGAACCAACAGTAGAAATGAACTAATTTATTTCAGAAAAAAGAATGGATTTCTATCCATGTCTCTGTGCTTCTTTATCGCATGGTGGAGCCTGGAGTCTAGTGTGTGCCTGCCTCTCTGAGCCATTTGAAGGAAGATGATAAAGATGATACTGATGTGGGGTGAAGGTGCTGCAGGGGGTTATGGGGGTGCCAGTGGTGGCTTCTGGATGAGGAACCTCATCCCGGCTTTGCAAACATCTGTTTTCTGTCAGAGCTCACAGAGATTGGAACCCTTTTTCAAAGAAGAGGAAAATACACATTCCTGAAAAATAAATGTTTTACTGGGTTATTTTTCCTCCTTTCTTTCTCCATCACACACACACATGCACACATACACACATCAGGGAGTCAAAGGCCAAACATTTCCTTCTGGAGTTTCTACTGATGGAAGAAGGCTGGTATTTCGTGAAAGCCTATACAGTTATGTGATTCAAATAGCACTGCTTTTTCCATAACTGGGTTCGGCTGGCAATTTTTTTTGCATTCACTATTATTTATTCTTGTCATTTTTCTATTTCCTTTGCCATTATTAGAATGAAAAAAATTCTTCCCTGATGTGGAAAACCAGCTTTAGCGGAGCTGGTGATAGTGGGGAAAGGTTTAAGGGCAATACTGAAACCAGCCCTCTGTGATGACTTCGTGTTCTGTTTCACAGTATGGGTTGCAGGCTGTATTTTTTCCTGTATTTTTGCAATGCCACAAAGCTGGGTAGGTCACCCCAGCTTCTCCCAGTCTATTCATTTAGTTCATGGCTGAGTCTGATCAAATATCTGTCTCTGGTACCCAGCTATCTCTTTCACTTAAATCTCCTCTTTGATGGAGAACCAACCTACCAGAGGCTGCTGACAAGGTCAAATTCATTGATCTGGGATTCTCCACCAAATGAATGGCACACATCTCTATGACAGCAAGTCAAAGGGTTACAATTTGTTATAATTTACAATTGTTACAAAGGTTATAATTTGAAAGGAGAGAAAAGCACCTTTGAAAAACAAATATGAAAGAAGAAAAAACAATTCCTTTTAATCTGCTGCTGTTTTTTGTAAAACAAATTTGAAAGAAGAAAAGCAACTTTTTTTTCTTCTCTTGTCTAACATTATTCTTGTACTCACCCTGTCCACTGAGATACCTTAGGTTTAGATATTTTACCAAAATTTATTTAAATAAAGTCAAAAAGTTAAAGCCAGTTGTTTGCTATTGGAATCTGTAATCATCAAAATTCTCTGCTGAGACATGACTTTGGTCTATAGTCTGAAATAGTCACAGGTTAGACTGAGACCCTGGAGCACATTGTGCCTGGGATGCAGAATTTCCAGAAACTGAATTCAGCCTTACAAGTACAGAATATCACTAATGGATATCTGTAGAAAAAAAATCCAAACAACCAAACAAACAATCAAACCAACCTACTAAACTCAGGATTTAAGACCCAACCTCCTTTCATTTACTAATGAAATGCAGCTTCTGTATGCTGGACTAGAGACCAGGGATTAGATCTCTTGTATGGCTTCTCTGGAAACAAGAAGAAGAGCCCTGTTTGCACTAGACAGGGCTCTACCCTTCTGTTTTTGTATCCAGACATGAATTACAAACTTGTTGCTGCATTGTGGTATAAAACAAAATCATCACTCTGCTTTGTAACTTCAGCAAAGAGTAAATATGCACCTACTCAGTTAATGCTTAGTGTTGAGCAGAGACAATTTATCAGCAGATGCTCCTACTATCTGTATTTATATAACCTATGGAAATTGGGCAGCACTTTGAAAAGCTGTCATATTAATTGTTCTTTCTTGATAATCATTGTAGCAACGATAATTGTGGTGAACTCTTTTTTGATGCTGGCACGGATGTTGTAGGCAGCCCTGTGGAAAGCATCCTTTTTCAGCAGGCATTAGTCTTCAAAGCTATGACAAGCTAAGGTTACTAAAATCAACCTGTCTCTGTTGTGCAGGACTGGGAGGAAGATTCTCAATTCACGTAACTTGTATGGATTAACAGAGACACAATCTTTAAAGGATATTTATTTTAGTGGGGTTATTCCCCAGACTATCCAACATTTAATAAAAAAATCAATTAAAGGAAATCCTGCTTCAAAGGGATGCATGTGCATGTCTCATTTAACAAGAGAAGCAAAAGGATTTGTAATTGATTAACATGAAAGATTAAAAATGGTAATCAATATATTGATCATCCAAACCCCTGAGGACACTTACATAGGCAGTAAGAGAAACTTAGAGTTTGTTCCATCTCCTTATTTTGAAAGAGTTAATACCACGTAAAGATGGGAGTGAGGATGGGTGGACTCAGGAATGCAGTGAGAAAGGATAAGATCAATTCGGTCTTGTTACTTAGATGTACATGATTTCTGCTGATCCTGATTTCTTCATTCACTCTGGGTGAAATTCATCCCTCTTTAGTCCATCAGTTCAAAATCTTTGGATTATTTATAGTAGCAGAGATAAGGGTTGATTGAGGCTTAATGATATGTAAATCTTATACTTGTGTTGTGCACAGCGAGTTCCCTTTTAAGGACTGGTTTGCTGCCTACGGACGTTCAGTTCTGGCCCTCACAGTAGCAGAAGGCTCTTAATCACCTATCTTATCAATGAATAGGAAAGTACTACTCCTTACTAAGTGCTGTTCAATAGCACATTTCTACAGACATCTAATGTCAACCCTGTCCGAAGAAAAAAAGGATAGATGGTTTTAAACTGTCTCTTCTCTGTTTCATGGAGACTCCTGTGGAGGCTTCTGAAATGACAGGATGGGTCTTGTTGGAAACAAAGCAGTTCATCAGTACAATTCTTCAGAAAATTCCAAATATGTCTTTCTGCAGTTATAATAGGAAAGGCTTTGCAATCTCTATAACCTAAAATATAATCTTTCTTACTATAAAGCTGTGCAACCTGCAACCTGACCTACTATCAATTCTACAATATAATTTAAAAAAGTTTATTGGCATTTCTCTTAACACTTGGAACGAAAAAAATAGCGCAATGACATTTAATGATTCACCCAAGAACAAGTCTTGCCAGAGCTAGATTAGTACCTGTGCCATTCTATTCCAGGTTTCTGTTCTCACTACTAAACTGGACAGTTTCCCCAAAGCAGCATGTTGTCAGTAAGGGTACATCAAAACAAGACGAATATGAGCAGTAGAGAACACAGGAAAGTAGTAGACAGGTGGGAAAGCATTAAATGAGTCTTGCTGAGGAGCAAGAAGACAGCTCAGGGACCTCTTCATGTCAGAGCAGCAGGGCTACCTACTGTGCAAAAGAAGTGTGTCTTTAGGTGAAATCGTTATGAGCAAGCTCAGAGAAGAAACAGAACAGAGATGACCAGCTATTAACAGTGGTCACTCCTCCAAACTGCTGAGAGTCCTAGATCAACTTAGCTCCTACACAGAGACAAAATCAGGCACCAGCAAGATGCTTACTCTCTCTCTGCCTGGAGGGTTTCTGTTTGTCACTCTCAACAGGAGATGGCTTCTCACACACTAGATTTTTGTCACACCAAGGGTCAAATCAGTCAGAGCCCAAGACCAGTGAGTTGGAATCCCCCCTCCCCAGCTGAAGACCATCTCAACACCCATCAGAGCGTGCTCTGGTCCTGGCTGCAGTCCTAGCCATCACCTAGCTGCTAGAGCTTGTTTGTAGTACTGTGAACCAAAAAAAAAAAAAATTAGACTTCTGAGGACCCAAGGAGTGCTCCCTGGGCTGCTGGCAGACCACACAGTGTTGGTGGACACACTTTACCACGCTAACAATAATGGGGACAGCAAAGGACTTTGACATCCCTCATTTCTTTACCTACCAGCTTTCCAGGTGCGTGCAACTGGATCATCTCCGAATATTTTTCCAGACCACCTGGTTAGAGTTTCCTGTGGCAATTTCAGCTGAAGCTGGGGAAAGATGATATTGTGTTGAACTCACATATAAACTGGGTGAAGATAAAGGATGCAAGATTAAATCTGACCTTTCACAGCATTGAAGCGATTCATTATGCTGTTTTAATATTGTGTAAGAATATGCTCAAATTCTATAAGCATTTTATGACTTTTACTCTGTTATTACTAATAGAGAACATCCCAATAAATTAATTCTGTTCATCACCTCTGCACACATCCTTTCCTAGTCTACATAGTGCAAATAAACCAGCTGCACTTAAGAAAAAAAAAAAGAAAATAGAAGCTGACTCTTTTAAGCACCTTTGGCAACATGGCACATTCAACACTGCCTGGAAACAGTGGTTTGGTGCTAATTCAATGGGAGCATTGCTACTCACTGAGTCCCCAAACCTACCACCCACTGGTGCTTTCAGATTTCTCTCAAGTGAGCATCCATCCAGTTCAATTTGAGAGTGCTGACAAGAAATCACAGGCTGAGATGAGGGAGACCTAAAAGGAAAAAGATGCATTTAGCCATAGCTCGATAATGTTTTGAGTTATGCCCTAAATAACTGAATAAATGAATAAATAAAAGTAAATAATCCTGCAGGAAGCAGTGTTGTGAGAGATCCACAAATAAACAGAAATTAGTTGAAAGCATTATTTGAGGAATAAAATGAAATAGCAAAAGTCAAATTGCAGGGCTGAATTAAGGTAATGATAATGCAGTGTTCAAATATATTTGCTGTTTAGAGCTATGGAAAACAAGATTAAAATTTGACCACTTAGAAATAATAGCAGCAGTGCACCGGGAATTGGATGCAGATGCAGCAAACTGTGGTAAAGCACACTTCTTTTTACTTCTATCTCTGCTCATCATGAGGAGGTATTTAGCCATGACCAGGGTCAGATCCCACTGCCTGATAGAACAGGCTTTAAAAAGTGTGTGGAGAATTAATGCCCATGGGAAGATGAAGTCTGAGAGTCCTTAGTCTTGCGTACCAATGCTTTATCTGAACATTCCCAATGTGAAAATGACAGGACATGCCTAATGATGAATCTCTTAGTCATTTAAGATGGTGAGAAGTCTCAGCAGCATAGCTGTTTCCCACAGTCCACTTTAGCTGGCTGTGAGGAATGTCAAAAGCTCCAGAGAATGGAATGAGCTATTTTGAGAGAGGTTAATTCATCCCTCCTTTCTTGCACATAATGAAAAGAGCAGCACAGGTAATTAACCTAGTGCTTATGTACATCTGCCAAGGACCATCTGGAAATAACCCTGAGTGAGGTCACACTCATACACAGACATGAGAAGGGACCTTGACAGGCTTGAGAGGTGGGGCTGTGTAAACTTCATGAAATTCAACAAGGCCAAGTGCAAGCTCTTTCACACGGGTGAGGGCAATCCCGTGCACAAACACAGGCCGAGTGGAAGATGGATTTAGAGCAGCCCTGAGAAGAAGGGCTTGAGGTTGTTGGTGGATAAGAAGCTCAGCATGACCTGGCGATGTACACTCATAGCCCATAAAACCAATTGTATCTGGGGTTACATCAAAAGAAGTGTGACCAGCAGATTGAGTGAGGAGATTCTGCCCCTCCACTCCACTCTTGTGGCACCCCAAATGGACTGTTGTGTCCGGCTCCGGGGCTCACAACGTGAGGATGTGAAGAACAGATTACCCAGAGAGGTTGTAGAGTCTACCATACTGGAGTTATTCAAGAACTACCTGGATGCAGTCCTGTGCCGTGTGCTCCAGGATGACCCTGCTTGAGCAGAGAGCTTGGATCAGGTGACCCACTGTAGTGTTTTCCAACCTTACCCATTCTGTGATTCTATGGACCAGTTAAAGTGAGTCCAGAGGAGGGTCTAGATAATGATCAGAGCCTGGATCCCCTCTGCTATGAAGGCAGGCTGAGAGAGCTGGGATTATTCAGCCTGGAAAAGAGAAGGCTCTGGGGTGACCTTATAGCACCTTCCAGCACCTAAAGGGGGCTACAAGAGACCTACAGAGGGAGGACAAGGTGTAGTGGCTTTAGACTGTAGAGGGCAGGTTTAGATTAGATATAAGGAAGAAATTCTTTTCTGTGAGCGTGGTGACACCCAGGAACAGGTTGCCCAGAGAACCTGTGGGTGTCTCATAACTGGCAAAGTTCAAGCCAGGTTGGATGGGGCTTTGAGCATCCTGGTGCAGTGGAAGGTGTCCCTGCCCAAGGCAGGGGGGTTGGAACTAGATAATCTTTAGGGTCTTTTCCAACCCAAACCATTCTATAATTCTATGAATCTATGAGAGGCTCCTTGGTTGCGGCAGCTTCTCTCAGAGGCTACGTGAGCACAGATTCTATTCAGAGTTCTCATGCACAGAAATTTGTTTACAATTTTACCTCACCATCTAAGATACCAGTTTGTTTATATTTGAGTTACTGCTTAAAACTCACTGTGTGCTCGTCTATGGGGAGATGGAATGGTTGCAGGAAACACTATGGGTAGCTCAAGTCCTCAAATGAATTGTTTTTTCCTCCATTAAAAGCCTCAAATGCCAGACAGGCTGTATCCAGGTATAAAGGTCAGGTTGGCATCCCAGTCATGCGACTCAGTCTTCTTTCAACTTATATCCTGGCCTTTGCCTTACCTTTACTTCTATTGCCTCAGGAGTAGCCATGCGTGATGTGCAGAGTTCCACAACCAGGGAGGCAGCAGCTCTTCACCTAAAATTGCAGAATGTGCTGCTAAAAGTATTATGGGGATTTTAGTCATTTGGCATGTGTAAGAAAGGTTAAGAACATAAGAGCAGACTTAACTGGGTCAGAGCAAAAATCAGCCTAGCACAGTATCCATGTTCAAACATTGACCAAAAGTAGAAGCCTGGGGAAGAACAAGTACAGGAATAAAAATATATGCAATTCCTCCTCCTCTACTCCAGAACTCAAACTTTAAGGTCAGCGACTTCCTGACCTAAGACAAATGACATATCTGCATATTTATTAGTCCTCAGTAGGTTTCTTTTCCAAATACTTTATAATTTCCCCATGGAGCCACATGACCATGCCTTGGCAAGGAGTGCCAGGACTCCACTGTGTGTTATGTGAAGCCTTTTGCTTGTTTTGAGTCTGACTGCTGCTAGTGCCCTTGGATGCCTCTCACTTTTGCTTTGGTGAAGACAGCAACCACCTTTCCCTTTCTCACTCTCTGTGTCACTTCTCATAGATAGTTATATATTTCCCTTTTAATGTCTCTTTTCCAGAGTAAAAAGTCCCAGGATATTCAAGCATTCCTCATGAGGGAGCTGCTGTTTAATGCCTTTGATGACATTGTTTCAGTGCTCCTATGGACAAAAGAACTTGAAAAACAATCTCAACACATAGCTAAACCTTGAATTCATACTATGGAAAGGAAAACTTTCTCTGTTCCTCCCTCTTCTCCTAGTATTTTGTGTGCTTTTTGACTGCTACAATGCCCTGAGCTGGGGTTTTCACAGACATGTCTGTTGTGACAGTCAACGTCTGAAATACAACTATCAGCATCGTGCCCATCATTTTACATGGGAAGTTTGAGAGTGTTGTTCCCTGGATGTGGGTGATGACTTCCATCCATAACAAGTTTCTTCTGCTCAGACGTTCACCTGCATAGGGTTGCTCGGTAAGACCAAGTGATTTGCAGTATAATGGTAGATGAAATTACCAACAAAACAGGACTAAAAGACAACAACCCGCAGGAAGACATTTCCCACAGGAAAAAGCCCTTTGGATTCTTGCTCTGCTAACCCTGTGTCGTGGGTTGACCCTGAGTCTGATGGACAGATCTCTTGACCAGTCACGCTTCTCGAAATTTCCATATTTAAGCCAGTGGAGACACAGGAAGTGTCCCTTTTTCTTCTGCTCAAACCTCCTGGCGGGGAGTTTGGGGGTGGGGGGAAGGGAATTGGCCAGGGCTCTTTGGAGCGGCCCTGGGCCTCCCCTCCCCTGGCCCCGGCGGGCACGGGCCCCGGCCTCGGCAGGCACGGGCCCCGGCTCCGGGAGAGTCCCCTCGGAGCCGTGGGCAGCAGCTGCTGCTGCAGAGCCGAGACCGTCTGAAGCTACTGCTGAGGAACCCCCCCACACGACCGTGAGGAGGCGGCGGGAGCTGACGGAACTTTCCTACAACCAACTCAGCCTATACTGAACTGTAAAATAACATCAAGTGCAAGCAGCATAACAGGAGCGAGCTTTTCTCCATCGCAAGACCCGAGAAAAAGAGGATTGGTTTCCTCATCATGGCGTCCTCGGTGTCAGAGAGAAGGAGAAAGTGAGTGAAGCTGAAAAGATGGCGGCGGGGAAGAGAGGGCGGAGACGTGCTTTTTAGCGCGCAGCTTAAATCTGCTTTTTACAGACCGTGGTATGGACTGTAATATCAAACTGTTTTCTCCCTCTTTAATCCATTTAACATAAGGGGGGGATGAGAATTCAGTGTGCAGCCTGCGAGAGAGATAAAGGCTGTTAGCTGGTGCAGTTTGGGAAAAACCACGCGACGTAAAAGAGACCTCTATTTCCTCAAATTAACAGAGAGAGACTTTTAAGAATTGTGAATGCTGACCAAAATTCCATGTTTTGTCATTATTTGTGCTGGAGGAAGTAGGAGGGGGGGGTGTTTGGAGGAAAAAGGGGTTTTTGTCTTAATCTCTTATTTTATTTTACTCTTAATTCTGTTAGTAATAATCTTTCTTTCATATTCTTTAAGTTTGAGCCTGCTTTGCCTTTCTTCAAACCTCTTATCTCACAGAAGGTAAGAAATGCGAACTAAACCACTACACTTAATTGGTGTTTCTGCCCAGTTAACGAACCTAACCCGCTACACCCTGTGAGTTAATGTGGATGGAGTTTGGCCCTGTGCCTCTGGAGTTTAAATATTTAATAAGACCTCCTAACACTGAAGAATAAGCTATAGTCATCTTTCCAAGAATCCAACACAGGGAATGAAAGCAAGGTGAGTGTTTTCTTTTCATCATTTTCTGGTCTCGTTTTCTTCCCGTCAATCACAGAGGAAAACTGACACTCCCATGTAGTGCCATGTGTTTCCACCAATCCTGGCAAATCACCTTCTACTGCTCCTATCTCTTATAGTCTTCTCTCTTACTCCTGACGAATTCCAGAGCAGGGGCAAAGACTCACCAACTCAGCATCCACTTTTTGCTGGGGCACTGAGCACCCAATGGAGACTGTGCAAGGAGCACTGTCCTGGCTGTAAACCAAGCACAACTCTCCTTCCGTATGATGTGAAGACAGAGCCACTGGGAATCTTCATTCACCTGACCCACAGGAGAAGGGTGACACCTTGGCTCAGTGGCAGGGGCTAGCAGCCTGAGCACTGTGACTGATGTGGGCTTTTGCTGCCCAAAAAGGAGATGATTCCCTGTGACCTTGACCCTGAGCTTCATCTTTGCGCCTTCCCTGGCAGGCAGTGTGATAGTTAATGATGAAGGAACAGCAATGTCTTGTCCTCACATAAAATCACATTTATTCACTGCTAGTGGAGACTTGTTTCTCTACCTGAGATTTTATTGGGTGTGAATGGACGTCTTTTCGTCTCTGGGCATTGCATCCAGGGCACATTGGTGATAATTCAACATGCAGACAGTTTGAGCAAGCAGAACAGAAACTACTCTACCTAGTCTGCTGTCTCATAGGAAAAAGATTTCCACGTCCCCTTCCCCTTGCTTAATTACTTTCAAAGCAGATAATTAAAAATATCAAAGGAAAGTATCACTGTCTCATTACATTCCTCATTTAAATGAACATAATATGGCAGGAAATTATTTCGAGCATGAAAGAAATAGGAAAAGCAGACTAAGAGTGGACCAGTCCAATTCTTCAACTTTGTAGGAGAGAAAAAAAATCTAACTCTTAATCAATTTTAAAAAACCCCGTATTTTAATATAAATAAAGGTTTAAAAGAATAGTTGCATTGAATATACTTCTATGATTAACTGGCTGTGCAACTTACTTTTCTTTCAGTTAAGTGTAACCAAGGTTCCTAATAGTATAAGCATTTTTGTTTATAGTTTGCTGTACCTCGAATAAGAGTCTTGTCCTGGTAATTGCTCAAGTTCCAGTGTTGAAGTCATTAAATATCACTTTTGTCAAATTAAAAGTTTTATATAAAAGGAGGCTTATTATCAGTATGCCAGCACTTGCTTCCTAAAAATGAGTGCTCATGTACTTTACTGAGGCAGTATACTAGAAGAGCTAATGGGAAAGAGATGGAACAAAAAAAAATATGTAATTGGACAGTGTTTCTGGGACTGAAACCCAGGTCTCCTGCTGGCTTTTTTTGTAGCTCTGTTGCCATATTTTCCCATTTTTAAAATAGTGATATCATTGCTGAAACACTAGTAATGAAAAGAACTATTTGTAGGACTGACATGAGCTTGATGCTCATGGAGCAGTTTCACTGGTATCTCCATGACACCACAAGTGGTGAGCTAAACATAAGATCATTTCAAGGACTTTAATATATAGATTTTTGTCTGCAGTCTTTTAAATATATTCAATGCTTTAAATCTGTGGTGTTTATCGACAAGAGTCAGCTTTCCAATTAAAATGTGACAATGAAATATTCATACACCTTCACGGCAAAGTGACACAGTGAAGAAAACCAAAGCTAGATATCTAACTAATACACACTGGCCTAAACAAAGAAGCAAAAGCAGCTACTCAGCACAGGAGTCTTACGCTGGAAAGTAGCATGAAAAAACAAACATAGAAAAAATTGCCAATTTTTACAGCCCTCTTCATTCACTTCTGTCAAAGATGGAGAGAAATCAAAAAGTTTGAAGAAAACTTTAAATTTGGCCACAAGATATATTTTATTGGTCTTATTATAATATCACCTAAAAACCCCAATGAAACTGTTTGCACCCAAAGTGCTTGCAGTCTAAACATTGTTTTGCAAATAATAATTGCAAAAGTTTCTATGCTCTATTTTGAAGATGGCTTGTTAGGATTTAAATGTCACAATCCCAATAAGGAGCAGGAAAAGTAAAGAGTCAAGTCTCTTGGCCTCCTTTCATTGCTTGAGAAGACAGCCGGAGGAAAAGACATGATGGGAGAAATGGCAAAAACTAAATTAGACTCTTAAAATCCTATTTCAAATTTAATGATCAAGGGTGTTAACTCAAGGATTTATACCTGTACTTTTGAAACTGATGTCTGTAATTAACTAATGATTTTGCAGAGCTTATATATTCTCTGAGGAAAGTGTAAACTATGCAAGTTTTGTGGTTGCAAGTAGCTGCACAAAAACAGCCTCCAGAAGTTAATTGCAAGGGCAAAGACAAGACTTGGATTGTCCTTCTCCCAACAAAGCACTGACTGGCACTGATGGAGCTCAAACAGAATTATTTATAGCCACTGGCAAATGAGGTCCAAGTAACTTTCCTCTGATAGGTGGGTTTTTAGGTTTTGGACTAATTATACTGCAGATACAAAGATACATGTGATGTCCATGTGCAGGGTTAGCTCAATTTCAGTAGGATTCAGGCTTGTATAGGGTAGGGTTGTATTATCAACTCAAGCTGCATCAGGGGAGATTCAGATTAGACATCAGGAGGAATTTCTTCCGGAAAAGGTTTGTTAAGCATTGGAACAGACTGCCCAGAGAGGTGGTACCGTCACCATCTCTGGAGGTGTTCAAGAAACCTCTGGGCATGGCACTTAGTGCCATGGTCTAGTTGACAAGGTGGTAATCAGTCAGAGGCTGGATAATCAGTGATCTTTATTTCCCAGTATAGATATTTCATGGATGGCTATACCCTCCACTCTTCAGAGCTCCTCTGCCAACCTTTAGGTGCAGTGCTGCATCAGTCACTGCACATTAGGTCGGTCACTGTGCTTGATACAAACCCTTCCAGAATGTGGAGCATTGGGAGTTAAGATGAGGAAATGGGTCAGCTCCTGGGGAGCTGCTTAAATCTGGAAGGGGAAACAGGAAAACAGAATTGAAAGCCCTACACAGAGCAGGAAACTGTACACAGGTACTGTTACATTACACTGCAGTGATGGGTGCCATAGTATTTATGGATTTGGCATGAAAAAAGCAGGAGTGGCAGGACCTTGTTAAGTGAAACCAAATATGGATGACTTAGGATCTGGTGGGCTTGTCCCCCCCATCTTGTTTGCTGCTGTTCGCCTTGGCAGATTCATCCAATAACAAGGCTGAGTGTGAATTCCAAAAATGAGAAAAGCCACCACACAATACAGTCACCACCAAGCACACACAAACGCAGAAAGGGAATAGATGCCTTTATCAGTACCCACACAAGCACACTCAGCAGGAGAATCAACCGCAGCCTGATCCTGCTCCTCCTTGCCAGCTCACCAAGACTGTGCTTTCCAAATGGACATGCAGACACCCCAGCTTTATTGATTTAAAGACACACAAACCAGACATTAAGTCCATCCACAACCCCACGATCCCTGCTTATCCCAGATCCTGTCCTGGGTTTTTCAGTTTTTGGTCTCCAAATCACTGGTAATCCAATTGAAGTTTGGTAGCAAATCACATACATATTGCTCTATTCATATCCAGAAAATGGAACAAAGTCAACAAAATGAAAATAGTGCTTAAGGAGACAACAGGACAGACTGCTGTCATCAGGTAAGTGCACTGATTGGTATCTCTTTTACTCATGTCCAGTCATATTTATCCCTTTTCCTCTCTTTTTTCCCACATGTGCATACTGATCATGGAGAAAATGTTGCCATTTTGGAGTTCACTAAGGCAAAATTCATTATGAAGCTGCTCAATAGTTTTTGTGAGTTATATTTTAAGTCATCAAGTATTACTGAAGAACAATGGACAGGATATTATGCACAGTTCATTAGAAATTATTGCTGTCTGAAGTAATCTAGGATGGACTGTCCTAGACAATGCTGATTTTTTTCTGCCATGGTAAGGCTATGCAGACCATTAATTAAAGTAAGTCAGGGTATGTGTGGAACTACATGTATATTCTTTTGAAAAGCAAAATAAGTCTACATTGAATTTCTACCATCTGGCAAAACCAGAAAATTGTCAATATTAATAGCACTGTCAAGTCACCATAGAAAGAATTACAGAGAGAAAAGTGATGGAGGCAGCACCATTATTACTTGCTGTGAAGCTTTACTCCTGAACAGAAAAAAGAGGTGGTTTGGCCATAGCAGGAGCTCATGTGACAGCTCATATGACAACAGTATCAGTTTAGAAAAGAAGAGTGATAATTTGTCAGGTTGAGATAAATGTGTTATTGCTCTTGTTGGACACAGAAGACAATACTGCAAAGATGTCCACAGGAGTTCACAAGAGTTGAAAGATTTTTTGACCTTGCATCAGTTTCATTTTATAGAATCAGGGAACTTTTTGCCATAGGTGCTTCCTCCTCTTCTACACTTAGTCATAAAATGCTTCTTGGAGCCACATGAGAACATGAATGATCATATTGCATAAGGCAAAATACTGCCAATATTTTTATCACTTTACTTGTGTTCAAAGCATATCAGGAATACTAATTAAGACATTCCACAGAGAAGCTATAAAACAACCCAATGCACTTACAATCTGTTTTATTTTAGCTTATAGGGGGTCAACCAGATAATAAACAAGGAAAGATCAATTGTAGCTGTTGGGAGTATTGGATAAGGCTTGTGTTCAGGCTTGGATAAAGTTCTGGGGCATTGACATTTTTCCAGGAATTCATTAGGCTGAGTTCCATGCAGGAGTCAGTCGAGCAGCTTCACTGAAATCAGCTCCCAGCAGCAGCCAACGGAGCCAGGGAATATAATGAACCTTTAGCTCAGGTGTGCCTCTAACTACTGGGTCTGGGAGTGCAGTAATCAGATAGTGCTGCAGGAAAGCAGACTCTCAGTAAGTAGCACTTTTAGTAACAATTTTTCTGGGCAGTCATCTGGTCACGAGGGGTGCAGTGATGTTTCTCTGTTTATGCCTTGTGTTATAGGTCTGGCTGAGGACATGTGGCATGGGCTCATGAAGTAGCTGGTATTGTCTGCCTGTGCCTAGTGACTATGTTTAGCTAGAGGAGTGCTGCAAGCTCCCAGCAACAGGGGAACATTATTATATTTTCTAGGAATTTCTAAAAAATTGTTGGATAGATTAATTAGCTTGTTAACAGGAGGTGAAGAGCATTATCCTTTTACAGCTGAACATGTGACACTGACTTGTAAATTGCAAGCTTTTGCCTTTTTAAGGAAACAAGACTTAATGTACTAAATGTGAGCTCAGTTCCCCTATGTGACTTCCACTCTCTAGGGACTGGTGAGTAAGTGTGGTGGGGAGTAGGCTCAAGGCACTGAAGTGAAATTTTAAATAAAATAAGAATTTGTGGGGGCTTTCTCAGCTCCAAAATCCAGGTGGAAGAGACATCATTCATGCTGCTAATTCCCATGGTGTGTCATACAAACACATATATGTAGAATGTTCCTAACAGAGCTGGCACCAGGGACACAATAATTCCATGCAGTGCAGCAGTCTGAAAGAGCCCCACCTTTGCTTGCCCCTGGGATGACTCATGTGCCTGTTCAGTGAACAATCGTTGGAAACTGAACTGGAATAACTTTGGATTTTTTGAGGAAGCAAGGATTTTTTGAGGGAGGCATTTTTTTCAGGTCAGTTAGTAATGAAACTTTCTATTTTGGCATCTTCTTGGAGTTTTAGGTTCCCCCAATAAAGACGTGTGCAGGGAAGAAGATAGTGGTTAGTTGACTCGACTCTCTTTTGCTAGCCAAAGGAGCAATTTTCCCTAGTCCTCTTCCCAAAGGAGTCTAGACACAGGCCAAATTATTCTTAAAATAGCTATACCTTTAGAGATTGACCTTACTTATAAGGGAAGGTGAGAGAGTTAATGCTTTGAGGAAGAAGTAGAGGAGTAGAAAGACACACTTTCATCTAGAAAGTTATCTGACTAATCAGTTACTCAATCGCTCTGTCCCTCACTTTCCTATATCCAAGTGCACTTTCTTTATGCCCTTCCCACCAGGCTGCTGAAGGCTTGCAGTAAATCTTCAATGGATAGCTTGCAGTTCTGATGACTTCCTGTATTATTTCAAAATTAAATGTCTTTCAAAGTGTTGGCTTACAATATTAGAATTCTTCAGTCCTCTCCCTCTTCTCTGCTCAAACACCTTGCAGAATATAATTGCAAGCAATTTCACCCACATCTTATTCCAGCTACCAGGGAATAATCTGTTCATTTTCTCAATTTGCCCAGTGGAAACACTGCTAGTATTTCTGGAAAACAGTTTTTCTCCCCTAATATGTGGAATAAGAGCAGCAAGATTAAAGGAAGAAGAAAATAAAGATGGAAGAAGTGACACAGAACAATGGGTGAGGATACAATCTCTGGGTGATACCAATCAGGAGGAATGCCAGTACCTGGCTTTGCAGACAAATGTAACTTCAGGGATGTGAGAGCTGTGTCTGGAGTTACTCACTCTGAGCGAAATTGCTTGAAGTGTCCCAGGTATGAGCCAACACCAAGGGCTAAGGGAAGTCTGAAAGCTAAGGAGCTAAAATATGACTCTACTTTGAAATATGGTTGTGAAAATGACACCTCTCACCCAGCGTTTTGCCACTTGTTGGGATTGCACAAAGTAGCTGAGATTTGTTCTGGAGCTCATCTGCTCAAATAGGGCCACCTACAGTACACTGCCCAGGACCATGTCCAGATGGCTTTAGAACATCTCCAGGGATGGAGTCCCTATTACATTTCTGGTCAACCTGTACCACCTGGACATCTTCACAGTGAAAGTGTTTCCTGATGTTCAGATGGAACCTCCAGTGTTTCAGTTTTGCCCATTGCTTTTTTGTCCTGTCCCTGAGCACCACTGAAAAAGTCTGGCTTTTTTATTTTGTCTGCTCTGACTTCACTTGTAAAACTTGAGAAAGATGTCCAGAAAGTAAATTATCTGAGATATAAAGATGCTCAGTGGGATTTTATCTTAAAATCCCTTGTCTGAGACAAGACACTTCCTCCACATGGCAAGCAGTCCAGATGGAAGGCTTCACCATCTTACTTCAGTACCCTTCACTGCGCTAGTACTAAGAGATAAAGGTTATAATCTCTTCAAAATATTACCATTAAGAAATACTCTGTTATTGTGTGGGTTCTTGGAAACATCATCTCCTAATGAGCTTTATATTCTCTCTCATACTCAAAGTGAAAAGCTCAGTGAATAGTCTGAACTTACCAAGTGCTGCTTGTCCACAGCAACCACTGCATGTCAAAGGGGTTTTTTTTAAAAGGTTTTTTCCTGCTCTCGCAGTGAATCTTTTACATTGATTTTCATTTTAAATATGCACTTTGAGGTTTGAAGCACTCATTGCTTTGCCCAAGGACTGGGTCCTGTTTGGCTTTTACTTCTGTTGTTATATCCAGCCTCATTTCTGCCTGCTCCTTATTCAGAGTGGCTGGGACCTGGCATCTCTCATCACTGGCTTATTCTTGGTGTTTGTTTCAGGCAAGATCTGTTTTCTGTCAAATTCACTGTGCGCCATTAGCCATGGTGAAATGCCAAGGTCAAATCTCTCACCATACATTTTGTCTATCATGTAATCCTCTTTTGAGAAAGCACTATTACACTGATTAAGGGGTTATACAATGCTCATAAATCTTCCATTTCTCTGTTTGCACTTGATAAATTGGGCTTGGCCATCTTTGGAGGGGCAGATGGACTGCCAAGTGCACAACACCCATCCTGAAGGCAGCATCTAAGGCAGCATGGAGTTGAAGGTGGCCAAGATCATAATTCATGCAAAATAACCTTCTTGGATGCTTCAGCTCTTTTAGCTACTCGTACAATGCTGCCAGTTTGCTTAACTGTAACTAGCAATGCATATCTCTCTAAATCAAGCTGCAGACAAGGCAGCCTACTGGGGACTGGAGGGAACCTCTAATGTATCTTTCTCTGGCAGCTCTGCGAGCAGCCCAGCCAGGCTGACAATAGACCAGCAGACTTGCTCACTCTTGTACGCATGCACAATAAATAAAATATGCTCAGGTAGTCCTGCAAGAGGACAATTCAGTCTTGTGCATCCTTTTCCTTTTTGACCCTAGTAAACTTGACTCCAGGCATAGCAAACAACTTCAATATTGTTTTCAAATGCAGAAAATAGAATATCATGGGACATTCGGAGTGATAAGAAAAGGTTTTTTTATGACCTTTTTTGTGAATGACAAGGTTCCTGATTATTTAGCAGGTAAAAAATCATAGCCTTATTCCCAGCCTCTTCCTGGAACTCATTTTTATTAAGTGAAACTGATATTTTTCAGAAAATAGTATAAGATCCTTCGTCTTCCCTTCCTTTTGCGATAGTATAGATAAGAGACTACAGCCTCCACAAAATATCTCAGGCCAATGAAATAATTCCCTTATATTTAATGACTTCCCTTCTCCAAGTCTTTTTATGCTGTCTAACTCTAGAATTTGTGCATGGTGAAAGCATTTTATAAGGGAGTCTTCAGTTTCTTTCCCTTGTCTTCTGCCAAGCTTCAGTATTGTTCCTTTCCTCACTTTCTGGACTACAAGTTTAACAGTACTCCAAGTTCCCTTCATCATAGAAACAAATATTCTGGGGTTTCTCTCCACTTCACCTGATCAGAAAGACAGATTGCAACAGATTACTTTCTAGCTTTGCTTGCAGTTTTCTGTATGAAGCACCTCTGTTGTCCCTTGCAAGCACTCAAATTCTCACTCTAATATAAAAAACATAACAATAGGACAAGAAAAAGACATCTTTCTGGCCAATATCAATATCAATATCTGATCTAGGTTCCAGTGTCTGGGCTGTTTGTTCATGTGCATGTCCATTGGGGAAAAAGACCAAATATGACTTATGGCAGGACAAAGATGAGGATATAAAGAATGCATGTCTAGTATGATGCTTAGTATGGTTAGAGCAAGAATTCTCTCTTCTGTCATGTGCTTGGGAGGAGATTTTTGATTTCACAGTTCAGACATGAGAATGTGACCTTCTGAAATAGAATTTCAGATTTTGATGAACAGCAAACCGTTGCACACAGCTCTATAGTTAGTTCCGAGTTCACCTGAAACAACAATGTGTCATAGATATTATTTGGTGCCTTGCTAAATACTGCTGTTCTTTCACATGAAGGTGCTTTGCAGCACAATATATACAGTGCCTATTAGGAGCTGTTCTTGTACAGAATCTCCCTGAAATCTCAGTGAAATCAGGTTTATGAGGACAGCTTTTAAGTGAAGTTGAGATTTCAGTGGATTGAGTTTGGGTGCACATTTTAGAAACAAAAGAAAGACTAAGTCATTTTTATAGTTTAGTACACCAGAATATTTATTATCAGCTTGCTAGATTATACTGCTACATATGAGGACCCAAAAGAAATCTCTATCTGGTGATATGTGGAGATACTGTGTATTTTCAGGATGCATATATAAACAGTAATGTCATAATAGTTCAGTAGTCCAGTCTGTGCTAAACCACATTGTCTTCCTGTGTAGGGAAATCCACTGATACTCCTACTTAAGCAGTTGCTTCAGTATGAATATGTACTTCTGTCGCAGCCTTTCCTCAATTTTCCCAGTATTCTAACAGTGGATCTAAATAATCCAAATTTTTGTAGATGCCCTTCAATTTTTATTAGTTTAAGTGGAAAAAAAATGAGGCAGACCTTAGTGATGATACACAGTGTTCCTTCTGGTGATCCACCTTTGTTCCTCTAACCCTATAAGACCGCTAATGTGTCTGTCATTTCCCAAAGGGGGAATTTCAAAAAGACTTGAAGAATTTCTGGATTTGCTTGTCCAAATTCTTCCCTTGTACAGCCATCTGACAATCTAAGATCTGTACTTCAAGAGATATCCTCCTATTTAATGGAGCTCTACAGCCCTATATTCTCACTTCTAGAGTCACGCTGAGCCCTCCATGCTGCCATTAACAAAGCCAGAAATTGAAGTGTTATAATAGCTAAGAGGTGGTCAATGTTTTTAAGAGATGAAAGAATCATGCATACTTATGCTCCGTTAAATGCCTTTGAGAAACCAAAATGCACTATGCAAAACTCTACTTTGAGAGCCATTCTTCCAAAAGAGAACTTGAGAACAAAACATAATCCTATCCCAAGGGATACGCTGTGCTTCTGGTCTTTGTTTAGGCTTGCTTGGTGTTTGCACTGAAAGGAAAGGAAGAATCAGTGCGTGCAATCCTGTGTTGGCTTGCTGTGTTAATATCTGCAGCAGTGACTAATGTCTGTTGTCACATATTCCCACAAGGAATAGCATCCCAGACAGTGAACTCTCAGAAAACGCCAGGAAGCTTTCGGCATTCCTGTTCAAACACTTTGACATTTTCTGTACTAGCAGTGAATGCAACATCCCTATGTTTCAATTCTTTTCAGTCTGGAAAAAGTTAAATGAGCTCAGAACAGCTGACTGTTTGCAGACTTGTACTTTGTACCCGAGTACTATCGGTCCACTGAGATTTAAGATTGTTTTTAACACATCTGTCAGCATGTTCAGCTGAGATGCATGTTAACTGGATATATTCAAGGCAATATTACTGATCCATTTCGTGAGAGTTGAATCAAGCTCCAGAGGTGAAAGAATAACCAGCATTTTCCCCTCAGTTCACACAGGCCGCTGAGTAAATTGACAGGTAGAAAACTTCTCCGTTTTCCTCCCTAGAAATTTACACCCCATTTTATCATACAATTTTCAGATTTTCTTCATATTAACATATGATGTTGGTTTCTAATTCAAGCATGTGGTCTGCCTCCGTCCCACACTTCATTTCTAGAAAATAGCTGGGAACCCTCATATCTTCCTCTCTTGGTAGCGTCTTCATTGTATCAAACACTGTTGTGTCCGGCTTGAGCAAATGGTCAGACACTGGGGATGCTGAACAGGTGATTGGAGTTGTTCTTCCTTATTTTAGCTTTGTGGTTCCTAACAAAGCTAGATGATCCACAGAACAGCACATATACAGGAGGGTGTGCAAGGTAGATTAATTTATGGAGAGGAATATGAGGCTGTAGTGCAAGGCTTTCTCTTTCATTAATGACACTTCAAGAGACTTCCTAAGCCTTTGAACTCTACTTATCATATTAAATTTGTCATATTATTATTTTATGTGATTATTATTCCAGAATATTAAAATGTTTTGTTATATTTCAAAGTTCTGCACGTGGATCAGGGAAATCTGAAGCATGAATACAGGCTTGGTGAAGAATGGATTGAGAGTAGCCCTGAGGATGAATACTTGGAGGTGTTGGTTGACGAGAAGCTCCCCATGGCCCATCAGTGTGCACTTGAAGCATGGAAAACCACCCGTATCCTGGGCTGCATCAAAAGCAGAGTGATGAGCAGGTCGAGGGAAGGGATTTACTCTGCCCCTCTACTCCGTCCTTGTAAGACCCCACCTCAAATTTTGCATCCCACATAAGAAGGATGTAGACCTATTTTAGTGGGTATGGAGAAGGGCCACAAATATGATCAGACAGCTGGAGCATATCTTCTAGGAAGACAGGCTGAGAGATCTGGGTCTGAAAGAGTGTAGGTTTAGATTAGATATTACTGGAACAGGTTGCCCGGAGAAGTTCTGGATTCACCGTCGCCAACATTGTTCGAGGCCAGGATGGATGGGGCTCTGACCAGCCTCATCTAGTGGAAGGTGCCCCTGCCTATGGCAGGGGTGTTGGAACAAGATGACCTTAAATTCTCTTCCAACCCAAACCATTCAATGATTCTACAATACTTTTCTTAATTCAAGGAGGCTCGTTTGTATGCTCAGCTTGAGGTAGGATAGCCCCTCAACTTCATTTTTGAAACAAAATTACCTTGGAGCACTGCTTTCTGATCTTCTATCAGCATGGCAAAGCTTAAGTGAGCCTAAGGTTGTGCTCAGGTCTGCTGGGATGGATACAGAAGAGAGATGGATGATTTTCTGTTAAAAAAGAGGTGGACTCATGCTCATCTGCTCTTATTGTACTCCTTTAAAAGGATGAGAGTGCTGGGAATAAATTTAGGACATAATATTAGGATATAAATTCAAACAAATTTATCTCATCTTGTTTGCAAGACCTTATTATTAAATTCAGCCAGAGAAAAATTTTCCTCTTTTCCCCCAAAGGACTTATTTCAAAACATTTATATAGCCCTGTAACATTTACACAGTGCTCTACACTGCTGACATGCTTCTTACCTGGATGAGTGGAGACAAGAGAAATACATGGATGATGAGCTATTATGGATGAAAAGGGAAGAGACAAATGAAGCAGAAGGATTAGGGGGAGCACTGGATGATGAGCAAACCAGGGCTGAACCTGGAGGGAAGTTATTGCAGAAAACAAGAGAGGAAAGTTAAATTATTTGTGTGTGCCAATACTTTGGGAAAGAATGAGAAAGCAGAACAACAAAGCAGCATAAACAGGGGGAAGAGCAGACGTCTAATTAACCTAATTTTTTTTAGAGTGAAATAATTCCTAAGCGTTCCTGTAGAAGTGTGAGCCATTTGTCAGGAAGCACTGCTGGTTAAATTAATGTAGCAGTGACTCTATGTTTAGAGACAATAGAGGCTCAGTTATCATTTCACATACACCCACCTAAATCAGAATTTCATGCTATGGTAAAATGCATGCAGGGAAGGATAGTAATCCCCACGTCTGTGCTGCATAGAAAATACTTCCACCCTGCAAGGATTAAGAATGTGGCCTCTGCTGTATGCAGACTCGTACAGCAGAGGCCACAGTGCAGGAGGAAAATCTCCCCCAATCTTGAAACCTATCTGCTGCTACACCCAAAACTGCAAAAGTATTTTAAGCCTGGACTTGATCAGAAGCCCTGTTCTACTAAAAGTGAGGTTATGGCTCGGTGTAAGGAATTCCTAGAGAGCGCCTTATATATGCAGACTTCATACATTGACAATGTATAGTGTAATTTGGAAATTATAATGGAGGTTCTCTGGTAATTTTCATATGCAGAATTCAACCTAAATTCTGAGTACTCACCTCCATTAGATAATACTGCCAAATTACACAGGCTGATGATATAGTCAAAACTTTTGTATTAAAGGTGGATTGCAAAAGATGTTTTTGTATCACAGGTCTTTGAGAACATCATTCAAAAAGTTGGTTGCATTCATGCAGTTGGCTGCCTGCCATTTGTGACCTTGATTTTGTTGTGTTGAGTTCCTTGCATGAGGTCTTTTCTCTATGAACTTCTTTACACCCAAAGTCAGTGAGGTTAGTAAACCCCAGGGTATTGGAATTCCCAAAATCTTCATGGTACTCCAGATGGAGATTCTACTTTCCTCTTCCACAAAGCGAGGCAATCTGTATATGTTGTTAAATCAGGATCTGTGGAAAGTTAGACAGAGCATTTGATGTTTCTCCTTCAAGATTATGGTCTCCAAGGGCTATTTTCTGACATTTTGAGAGCTTCCAAAAATGTTAGGAGTCTTGTCTGGATTTTGTTACTTTGGCTCAGAGATCCTACTTAAAAGACAGTGGAAAAAAACCTGTTAAATTATTGAAGGGGATGTGTCTATTGGTTTGAGACTTAGGGAAAAAAATATTTCTATACATAGCTTCAGGTCCCTCTTCCCTCCCCTCTGTCCCCCAGGAATAGCTATAATATAAAACCAGAAAGTTGTTTTCTGAAGACCTGGGACAGATTTACTATTGAAGCCAGTGGAGTTGTTCCCAGGTGGACCTAGGATTCATGATTCTAGTGTAGAAAAAGCTTGCATTGGAGAACTTTAATAAAGCTCCAGTTACCTAAAACCCTACAGAGCCATGTTCAGGAGTTTCAAAGCAGCACATTATCTACATGGCGAGGTGGTCCTTAGTAACATGAAGATGAGACTAAATAAACTGCCCAGGGAAAAGGACCTGGGGGTGCTGGTCAACAGTGGCTGAACACAAGCCAGCATCTGCCCAGGTGGCGAAGACGGCCCATGGCATCCTGGGTTGTATCAGTAGTAGTGTGGCCAGCAGGACCAGGGCAGTGATCGTCCCCCTGTACTTGGCACTGGTGAGGCCTCACCTCAAATCCTGTGCCCAGTTCTGGGCCACTGACTGCAATAAAGAAATTGAGGTGGTGGAGTGTGTCCAGAGAAGGACAACTGATCTGCTGAAAGTTTGGAACCCAGGTATTATGAGGAGCGGATGAGGAATCTGGGGTTCTTCAGCCTGGAAAAAGGAAGCTTAGGGGAAACCTTAATGCTCTCTGCAACTGCCTGAAAGGATATTGTGACAGATGGAGTTCAGCTTCTTCTCATAGGCAGCTAGTGATAGGACAAGGGAAAATGTCCTCAAGTTGTGCCAGTTGAGTTCAGGTTAGATATTAGGAAAAATTTCTTCACTGAAAGAGTGTTTAAACATTGGAACACACTCCCCAGGGAAGTGAAGGATTTGCTATCCTGGAAATGTTCAAAAAATAAATAGAAGTGGCACTTTGTGATATGGCTTAGTGGACTTTATTTGGTCAAAGGTTGGACTTAATGATTTGGAGGTCTTTCAATGGTTCTATGACTGTTTTTTTTTTTCTTCCTTACGAACACTCAAAATTTCAAATTAATGTGGGGTTTTTTTAATTGTTCATTCTTTCTTCTAAAGGACTTGAAAAGTCCAGCATCACAAAGAGATGAAAGCTAAACACATCTGTGTGGCGTATTGTCTGGGTAGAATTATTTGAGATTACAGACATTTGCAGGTGCAGGATGGTCAAGGACAAAACTCTCCTCATGATTTGTGCTTTGTGGCCATTCACATGTATGTACAGGACTTGAATTCTCTGCTTCCCTCCTGCCCTGCCTAAGCAGGCACAAGTTTTTGGGAGCTGCCATGCAGAGTACCTGCTGGGGAGCTGCCAGCCCTCTTTATTTATGGTCAGGAGGTTAAGTATAGGGTACCAAATAATAACTGAAGAAGGTGGATACCTACATTTGTGAAAGGTAACCCTTGTGTAAAAGTGTCTTTATGACTACAAATAGCGAAGGGATGGGAAGTAGCCTTTTTTCCCTCTAAAGGAAGATGTGCAACAACACTACTACTCACTCCTAAAGCAAGAATAGATGTGATTTGGTATTGTAATTCCTGAAAGCATAAAGTAATCTTTTACTCCCCCTGGGCACTACCACATCTTTCTAGTCCTCTTGCTGAGTCACATTAAACAAAGTATGAAATAAAATTCGTGATCTGACTGATCTGCCTCCCTCTATATAAAGGGCTGCAATGAAAGGCCTCCATATCAGGATCCAAAAAGCACTAAGGAGGGAGTAAATTTATAGAAAGAATATCTGCCTCATTAGGGATGATCAATGTGAAGGAAGAGCTCATTTATCTGGAAGGTACAGTGTTGGAGCAGACACTGTGGGCAGGATAGGAAAATATTTGGCTGGAGCAAAAGTTGTCATTGCAGAAGGAAAAGGGAAGAGAAGAAGTCTTTCATGCTTATCAAAGATGCAGAAAGACCAGGTGCCTTTCTACCTTCTGCAGGAGAAATTTCTTTAAAAAAAAGGAAAAAAGAAAAACCACTTAACTAAATGTCTTAGAGCCTTGTGGCACTTTTGACCTTCATCTCTAGCTGAATAAACTCAAACCACTTCCCTTCTCTGTGACAGATGTCAGGTGAAAGAGATATTCTGAGCACACTGCCTCTTTTTGTTACCTTGCCCTTGCTTAGGCTTGCCCAGTTTTCCGGTGAGCCTTCAGTAAGTACTGGCTGCAGACAGGGTTTGCCAGTCCCATTGCTATTTGAAATAAAATACAGAAGAGAGAGTGACAATCTACTCTGTATATCTGGGTTCATCTGATGTCACTGATTTTTAGGAACCAATACATTGTCAGATGTGGTTGAAAAAGAATGCTGTGTCCTGGTAATTCCTTGGTTGTTATTTGTAATAAAATATTTTTGGGTCTGTCTGGGCTAATGCGCTCCCTCCACGTGTTCTGGGGTATAGCAGCACAGTGCTTATTCTAACCTTTATTTTTGGGACCTCTCATAACTATGATCTCTGAACGTTCAGCAGCACGTAAGCTATGAGGAGAAATCCAAGAGCTATGTCCGGGACACTTTGTCTCTGCTGTCTTTACTGTGCTGCTGAGTTGCTGGTGGATCTTTTTGAATGAGTGCTGCTCGTGAAAGTGACTTAAAGCCACTGGCCTTTTGATCAAAAACACAGTAAAATCTTTTTTCCAGGATGGCCCATGATTGAAACAGACCATTCATTGAAATTGAAGATTGAATGGTTCAGGCAAAGGAATTTAAATAATCTAGAGAATTTTCAAAGGAGTACTAAACTGTATTAGTGTGGCCAAAATGGTCTTACCTTGAGGGGTATATAACTGAAATGATTCAAATGCCAGTGTTGTCTCGGGCATCTGTAAACTTCATCTATATCCATTCCTTGCCAAGTTTTTGCACAAGCATAGTTTTGATGAAATGCCCAGCGATCCAGCGTCCGGAAACATTTCAGTCAGATTCAGCATAAGGGTCTCAATGAATCTAGCGAGGCCATTCCAGAAATGAATCTGATCTCACCTGTTCAAGCTATTTTTAGGAAAGAAAATCAGAGTCATAGTGTGGGAGAAATTTGTGATGTTGATGCTATGCAAACCTTTTGCTAGTATCTGTCATGTGTTACCATCCCTTATCTGGACGAGATCAAAACCAGTAACTGGGAAAAAAAAAAAAAAAAAAGAGAAACATTTTACAATGAAAAAAGCATGCTTAGTGAGGACTTTTTTTAGAATTAGATATTTTTTGTGCTAGTATTTTGAAATGAAAAATATCAAGAATAGCTAATTATTTTATAAAAAGTATAGTACAAATGTGTACAAGCACCATTCAAATACGTAAACCATAACATAGTTTACTGGCAAAAAACATTATAAAGTAGTTTTGACCTGCTAATGTGAGTCTTAAGTGCCTGTCCTGTTCAGTTTGTATTTCACTAACATTGAAATAAAGGTAGAGCAATCTTATATGTTACAGGTCTGGTAGAACACAGAGGTCAGTTGAAGAGACTTGAGGTCAGCAGGGTAAATGCAAATTTGCCTGAGTAGTTCAGAGGTAACTTTATGAGGCTGAAGACTTCCAAGTAGCTGTAAATTTGTGTCTGAATATGTCAGGTAAATACTGAAAAGATGCAGAAGAATGCTTCCAAAATGTCTCAAGGAGCTGTACATAAGAGGTTGTAGCTCTCGGCTGGGTTTTGGCCGGGTGTTCCTCAGGAGATGTCTGGGCTTCTCTTTCCAGGGAGATTTGAAAGTGTTTCTGCCTATGGATGTGGAGCACTGTCTGTAAAGGCTCTGCTTCCACTTAATTCAGTTTTTAATTGCTACCTGAGATACGACTGTTCAGTCATGGGCAGCTGTGTGCAGGACTTTCTGGGCATGTTAAGATGCCAAGCTTTTTCTGCGGCTGTGTAAACTTCCACACAGGCAGCGACCAGTGTAAAAGGAAACAACACTGCAAGATGCAAGCAAGTGAGGACAAAGCCTGTAAGTTTAATAAAATAACATTTATACTGCAGCATTCTGCAAGTTTCTAAACTTATGTTGGAAGACATTTCTTGTTTTCCCTGGTCTCTCTGATCAGTTGCAGATTTTCAGTAAGTGGAATGTAGCATCCAGGTGATCCAGTGTATCTGCTCTGATGCTGGGCAGCACCAAGAATTTTGGGAAAGTTCCCAGAAACAATGGGGATGTGATACAATCTTGTGCTTTTCTGAATGTTTAGAAACAAACCTTAGCCTGAAAGCAACAGATTTCATCTTTTGCAATTGTTTTTCCCTCTTCCTTCCACAATTCCTTTAAAAATCAGCTGTTTTAATCTTGGCCAACTTTTTCTATGCTCAGTTTCCCCTTTGTAAACAGCGTGAATCTTGGCATGTCTGCAGTGACCTCCCCAGCCTGATTTCACAATGCATGACTGATGCTCCTTTCTCTTTTTCCACCTTTCAGTTTCCTTTGTCCAAACCCTATGAGAGAGGGACACTGGATGCTCCCAGGCCTTTTTCTTCACTGAGGACCCTGTTCTACAAATCATTTCCTTTTTTCACTAGTTTCCCCATCCAAGTATTTTCTGGTTTTACTGGATGATAGGTTTTTTTTCCTAAGCAGTTGCTCATTTTGATCACCATTCTGAGTTTCTTCTAGTTAAGAGACATCTTATTTGGATGACATGGCCATAATACACAGTACTCTGGGGAAGGCTGTGCTGTTACTTGTTGTTCTAAATTCCTTGTCTAACAGAGCCTTAATAGCCTATAGAAGATAAACAAAGGAGTTGAGCATTGGAAGTGACCCAGAAAGCTGGATCTAAGCACGTTTAAGCTTCAGGGAAATTTGGATTCAGATGAGAGGTTTTTTTGGCTTGTACTTGGGGTGTAGTCAGCAATTGCTTCCATGACTGCTGAACCCAAGCTAAAATTTAGCAGAGTTTTATGTATAGCCTCTTTAATCTGATTTGGAAAACTGCCCATTCCTGTGCTAGTCGAAGACTGAGGAATTGAAAAGGTGACCTAAAGCCACCTCTGTCCCCATAGCTTTTGCAGGGAAGACAACCACTGCACTAAAAGAACCATCCATTTGCTTTTCTTGTGCTTGTTCAGCCCTTGCACTGCCTGTAATTCCTGTGTCATGCCAGTCCCCTTGGATTCTTAGTGGTGATGCAGGTTTAGAGGCCTCATGATTACCTGTGCCCAGCCTCCTGTGAAGAAATATCCTCTTTTTGAACCTTTCTCACCATGCATATGTAAGTGAAATGGTCAAGAGAAGTCAAAATTCATAACTGGACATGCTTTGTTTTCTTAATGAATAAAATTGCTTAGAAGGAGCTTGAAGAATCTTCCAGCTGGTACTGCTAAACCTCCAGGATAGGACATTTGGACATTGTAAATGAAATGGTAGGGTTGGACTGGTTTGAAATACAAGCTGTCAGAGAGGCAAGCTCAAACAATACTGAAAAGTACCTGTATTTTTTGTCAACTTTTTCAATTAAAGCCCTAAGACTCAAGGGTGAGGGGACTGACTCTGCTGGGATCTAGCAATAAGAAAAAAATCTACTTTACAGCTCAGACTGCAGTACTGACAGGAGTTTGCTGTTGACTTCTTCCCGATTTTCTTGTCCTCTTCGAAAAACATATTCCCTGCTGAGGAGCTGCGATTCCTTGCAAGATGTCCATATTCTTGCTGCTGTCACTTTTCATATAAATATCATTCCTAAGGATTGAAAGCTGGGATATCAGAATAATTTAAGGAAGACATAAGAGGACAGTAGAAGGAAAAATGTGGTAAAGGCAATATAAATAGTGTTTGCACAGAGGCTTCATACTGTAACACTGCTTCCCTGGCTAAAGGGGGATTGCATTTCTGTCTGCTGGTTTAGCAGAACAATGTTGGGATTTTTCCCTTTTTAGATTACATGAGCTTTGGAGAGGGGAAAAAAGTCTCGTGCCATGTTTTTTACTACATTCTTAGTGACTGCTGTTACCGAAACAGCTTCAAAGGCTTCTGGCAGTAATATTTTTCCTAAATCTCTCTGAAAACTGAAATTATCTCTTTAGGTGAAGCTAGTATATTAATTAATTGTTCATAGAGTATTTAGGCAGATGGAACATGGATGAATCAAAGACTAAAAGAGCTTGAAAGGGAAAGAAATTGCTGCTCCTTTTTTATGCATTCAAAGTCAGACTTAATCAAGGACAAAGTAAAACAAAAGAATTTATCACACTCCTTAAGGTTTCCTGCTCTTTGTGCCAAACTCTCCAGTTTATTGCTTGGTACAGATCCATTATCTCTTTTACAGAAACATTCTCTCTAGCTATTCTTTTGCATCAGGATGTCCTCTGACTCCTGTCCTTCACCCCAGTCTTCTGGGCACTTTCTACTAGTTTACATTCTCAAAATGTTTTGGGCTCAGAATGGAATCCCCTCTCAGCTCCTCCTCCCAAATAAACAGTTTAACTGGGTTCATTTCATTTTGTTTCCCTTGCTTCCAAGAGGATGAGCACCCAATCTCTTTATTGCCAGGGAAATACTTCTATGGTTTTGTCCTCAGTGGAAGCTGAGGTTGCCTGTGTAATTAAAAAAGCTGTCATGTTGATTCAGGGGAAGAGACCTTTTGAGACAACTTGGAGAAGTGGCAGCACCTGGCAAGTCGATGTGCTCGTTACTGTGGTCTGAGCTGGGTCTGGTAGCTCTGGCCTGAAGTTGGGCTACAGAATAGGAAGATGAGGTGAACTGCTGTCACCCCACACCTTGCTCCATACGTGGCAATACCTTAGGTCTTCTGGCTAAGATATCTTTTCCTCCTTTCTACTGAACAACTGTGTGACTTGGAACCTTTTGGTCTAGTTGCACTGCATTTTTTCATTGTAGAAATTTGCATTAAAACCTTTTCCACTGGAGAGTTTCAAAGTGGCTTCCAAGCATCATTACATTTATCTTTACTTCCTTTTAATTTTCTTATTATATTAATTTTAGGAGGAGATGTGAGGTTTGCACACATTTGCACAGGGTTAGGAAAAATGCACAAGGTTGTGGAGTAAAATGCCAATAGTCAGGGACAAAACTGGTTAATCGTTCTTCCCAGTCCTTCACAGCCTTCACAGTAAGACCCTGAAATGTATTCCCTAGAGTAAGTAGCAGCTAAGAGAAGTTTTGTGTGATTTCCACTTATATAACTAGACACATAATTAAAACTTAATCCTTAAAGAATAGCATTTCATACATGGCAAATAGAAACTTTTTCAAGTAGGCTGCAGATATATATATAAACTTCTCGGTTTTTGGTGAGAGAAAGCATATTCACTGTCATCCTGGTAATGGATGTCCATAGGAAATTGAGGAAACAGGCTTAGGAGACAGAAGGAGACAGGATTAGTCATTTAGTATGTCTACCATTGCCCTATGGAGCACAGTGCACTGAAATATTAGTTGCAGACATATTTGCTACAGGCAAATTCCTGTTTTTATTCAGTCAAATTTGCAAATCTGTCACTGGTTCTATGTCAGTATATTGACAGCTAATGTAAATGTGGTTATTAAAAAAGTCTTTATAATAATATTTTTGGCCTCTTTTTGCCTGTTAGATTTTTCTGGATATTTGCTGGATATTTGGTAACTCTGCTTCCTGAGTGATTAACAAGACGTTGAACTGAAAAGTAAACTGTGAATTGCAGGTAGGATTTTGCAGATAAACCAAGAGATGAGTTGAGAATTCATAAGGCAACGGTATGAGTAAACTTTTTCATAGGTATTGGAATACTTAAAAACTGGTACCTTATTTCTAAGATCTCATGCAATACAAAATTTTGTATTCATTGTATCCTCAACTTTATTGTGACTAGCTATTTATTTTTAAAAAAACAGCTGCCATATTTGAAGCATTGTATCGGTTGCAGTTTAAACTGAAGACTGTTTCCCGTCTCTTCCCTTCTGCTTTTTACTGGTGCTTCTTCAATCAGCATTGCACTGCTGGGTTACTTACGAATAAATTTAACACTGCTTTCCGGGTTTGGGCATCCATGTGGCCAACATATTAATCTGCTAGCCATGGTAATGTAAATTAGGAGGCTTGTCTTAATCACATTTGGCATCAGCCAGCAGCCATGTATCTTAGGAACTGCTGTTTGCAGGTGGGCTGTTGTCACTTTACTGCCTCACGCCTTTGACCTAAAGCAGACCAGTGATTGGTGCCTCCAAAGTAGATCCATGATTTTTTACAGTCATTCAGATGTGGGGATATTTATGCATGTTTGGGCAAATTTCCTGAGCCCTATTGCACCTCTTCTTTGCCATTCCCTGTGTAAAATTAAAGGTTGTACACATCTTGGACTCTGCAAATATGTTTGCATTTTCAATATTACCAGTGTTTCTTACACACAACCTGTAAGATATGATTTGCTACCTGGAAGAAGACACGGGAATGGGATGGATATGCAACTTGGTGACTCTCTTGAGTGATCAAAGACAATCCTGTTGCATTTAATGATGTGTCAAAGTGACAAAATACATTAGAACTAATTTAGTTCTCAAGCTTAAATCATCACAAAAATAAGTAGTGGTGTTTGGAGAAAAATATATGTACAACAGAAAAAAACATGTTAATACTCTTAAAGAAAGGAATTTAGCAGTGCTGGGTGGTTTGCTCATACCAGATGGTCTTAATCTGAAATGTATCTTGAAAAAATACTCTCTTTCTCTGTGGGAACAGGTCCAACAGCAGTGATGATGTACAGTCTCTTCAAGGTCATGAATGTGTCCCAAAGTGTGAGATGCAGAAATGAGCCTTTCTGTTTCAGGTACCTCATAGTGGCAATAACTGAGCAGATTCTTGGACTTGAGATATTTCTCAGTGGTATGTATTATTATGCTATTTTTATTAAGGATGAGGGAACTAAGACACCAACTATCATGACAAGAGTTGGTTACTGAATTTTTTGAACAGCATTGTCAGGGTAAAAGGAATGAGCTTCTCTCTGTTCTGAAAATATTTTCTCCAGTTCATTGTATGGGCATGTCAAATAAATGCCATTTTGAAGAAACTGCCTCTCCTGGTGTAATTCTTTCCAGTGGATAAACAGGTTTTTATTCTGCAGAGCTAAGCCAAACCTATATTCATTCATGGGAATTCATATTTAAATAGTCTTTTTATTCCTCACTTGGCACAGAAGAGATTGCCTTCCTTGATTGTCATATTTGTGTGAATGAATTTGTTCTGATTTAAGTTCCTTAATGCCATGAATGCTATCAAGCTGTGTCCATTAATGACAAATTACACGTTGCTGGTGTCTCATACATTTTGTCAGTTGCCACTGACACATCAGCCTCTGCTAGGTATTATGAACATTATGTAATTTACCGGGTTAGGGTTTGATGAACTGTATTGGCATGAGGGCTGCATTGGCAGCTGGAGGGCAAAAGTAGTTGTGTGTACACAGCAGTGCAGCAGGTACTGGTGCTTCCAGCAACTAATCATTTGTGCATGTTTTGCATATTGAGAGAGGCCATTGTTATGCAAAACACAGCCCCTGATTATTACATTACAAGATTGTTCCTTTTCAAATGAACAGAGTAACTAATTTGAAAGCAGTTTTGAAAGCGTTCTACTTTTATGATCCTGGGGAGGAAGAAAGGGGAAAGGAACTTGAAACTTTGACTACCGACAAATATTGTAGTGTGGTTTTGGTGGTAAGGAAAGCCAGTGAAAGGACAAAAGAAGTCAGTAATTTTGATACAGAACTGGTAGGGTAGAGGCAAAGCCAGACGACACTGCTCTAGCGTGCCCTTGTAGGAGATGGTGTGCCAAACAAATGCAATCCTTTCTCTCGTGCAATATTCAACAGCATGTTTTTAACTTTTCTTTTGTGGAAATGTACCAGTTACTCCCAGGTGGACTGCTTGATATTTGGCTTTTGGTTCTGAGTAAACAGCTCTGCTTGTTTAAATATTTGTTCCTAAGTCTTGGAAATCACTCTGTGTACATATTTAGTACCTATACAGCGTGGCTTTATAAGTTAAATGAGACCAAAGATGGCTGAAATGAACTCAGTTAAAAATACCTGTGGTTAGTTGCAATATCTCTTTTCTCACTTAGAAAACTTATATAGTCTGCCACTCTATACTCTCTCTATTGATTTTTATTCCTCTGTCTAATGGAAGTCTAAACCAAAAACTTGTTGCTACTAAATATTATAAAATGGATCAATGTCATGGTTTAGGAATGGTATTCCCTAATTCAGTGCCCCCACTCAGACTCTTCAAAACCACACTGTCTCTGTGCCTCTCGCTCCCCGGTTTTTCCCTTCCCCCTTTCCGCTGCAGTGGGATGGAGTTGAGGACTAGAGGCAAAGATCACCCACTGGTCAAGATAAAACAATTTACTGGAAACACCAAAGAGATAAGAAAATGAACAGTAACAACAACAATATTAATAAGAAAAGGTGTAAGAGAAAGAAACAATTTACACAGAAAGCCCTCGATAATAAGCCAGTATGGATGGGTTCCTTTCCCCCACCCTGGTAATGACATGAGGTGGTATCAAATAACATTAGGGTCTTGGGCACAGCCTTCTGGCAATACCAAAAAATTAACCCTGTCCTGGCTGAAACCAGAACAATTATAAAAGTTTTTAAATTTTTTTTTTTTTTTTTGTAATTCTATAGGGGCTTTCCACAGGGATTGTTCAGAACTGATTCTCATTTATTTGAAGCAGCCTCCCTTAACTGGACTTCTGGGTCTTTTGTACCTTCACTGTTCACTGTCCATGCACTTCTGCCCTACCAATGGTACAGTAAATGGGGGGGTCAAGTAAAGATGCAAGTTGTTCTTCATTGTTGCAGCTGACTTGTTTTATAATATTTTCTTTTAAATGTTGCATTTTCTTTCTTTCTAGATAATGGTGTCATTTCATAATTCTATATCAGGAAGTTTACATATTGAGGACTTTAAGTAGCTCTGATCAAAAACATCTTTTTACAAAATGAGGAGCATCTTTATACCTAAGCGAAAAATTTGTCAACGTCTTTAAAAGAATTTTTCAGGTTTTTCCACTCCCCTGTCCTTGCATACCTAGATAACTTCTACTTTCTGAGCCCTTTTAGTTATTGAGTGAAAACTCAACAAGCATTGAAAACATTTCTTAATGCATTTTATTGTGAAAATAAATTAAAATAAAAAAATAGCTGAGGCAGTCAGAAAATATCCTTTTCCTTAAATGAATGGTTAGCTGATTTCCTGAGGGATTAAGCCATATATTCTTCCAAAATTCATGTTAACAAATAAATATATTGACATATGATGTATGGATGTATCTAGGATCTACACATATTAGGATCTATACCTCCTAATATCAAAAATCTGTATAAATTTGTGGAACATTATAGTTGAATGAAGGGTGCTCTTTGTACATGGGACTCTAATCCTTCCCAGAAAGTTGTCAAATGTAAGGTATTTATGATATCTTGAGGTAGAGAATTTCATCTTCTAAATGCATAAATGGCAATAAGTATTGCTTTTCTTCTGCATATTCCACTTTGTTGTGATTCACTGTCCTTTTCCCTCTGTACTCTAACTGGGTAACAGTTTTCCCGCTGTATTGATTCTACACGAGTTATTCCCCTATTCTGTATTTCTCTTCAGACTAGTATAGAACTTTTTTGGTATAGTTCTTGTTGTAAACTTTAGCTTCTCTGCTTCTGCACCCTGCTACTCTCGAACACTCTCCTGTGGAGAAAAGAAAAAGCTGTTCAAGTCTGTTTTGTTTCCTAGTGATGTTGATAAAGCCTTACCATAACCTTTCTATTTTCACCTCCCCTGCCGCAGCTTATCCAAGACTCTCATTTTCTCAGCCAGAACAAAAATCATCCCCCACTCTGGATTTTCTTCCACCTACTCCTGTGCCCCTCGAACTGATGTCCCATTGACTTTAATGAATGTTGTTCGGGGTAAAGTGCATCAGTCTATTTGGTCCTGAGGGCACAATAACACCCTTGTCTCTAGATAGCAGAATTATCTGTCTGCTAGGAGCAATCAAAGACCACTGCATATGTTTTCATCCCCTACAGCCTGATCTTCTGGTTTTGATCATTGAACAGCTTTATTCCACACATCAGCTGTCCATCAGGCCTTTCACAGGCGAAGTTTCCTTCAATGGCGTGGGTCTTCACCAAAGAGGGGTTTTGCCATGGGGCAGAGTTCAGAGCCACATCTACTGCAGGTAGATAAAATAAAAAAATCTGTTTAGGTTATGCTGGCCAATAAACGCCATGTCATGATCATCTTTTCTGCAGGCTTAGGTGCTGAATTAGGAACCAATGAGAGAGGAAAGCACTAAGGGTTTACTGCATGGAGGCATATAGCCCTTTTTGGTATGAATGATGAATTTGGTCTGAAGAAAGCTCCGATTCCCTCTTAGGATATTCACTTTAGGAAAAAATGGCTTGTGGTAAGTGTAATATTACAGAACATGGTATGTATCCACTAAAAAATGAGTGTGACTATATTATGTGCTAAATGGAGTTTAAATAGCTTTCCTGCAGAGCAGTCAAGGAAGATAGCAAGATGAAGCTGAGCGACAGGACAGGGCTTATTCTTTTCAAGCCAATAACTTCTTATTTGATGACCCTTTTAAAATACTTCTACGCTCAGCTCCCAAAAGCCCTTTGCAGACAATGTTTGGTAAGCAGATTAAGTGAAGCTTTTGCAAGCTCTGTAAGGAGCAGGAAGATCTTGGAGCCTTGAGGGGTTTCGCGTTACTAAGGATGGTGCCTGGTCGCTGAGTACCCACCAGCCAGAACTTAACCCTGTCCAGACAGGGGGACAGCGAGACTGTCAGGTGCCTCGAGCCACTTCCCTGTCAGTGGATCAGGCAGTGTGTGAGAAGATGTGACAGCACACAAGGCAAGGAGGGATGTGTGCAGCTGGCTGCGATTAGCAGGACTCTCAGAGTCATCGGCACCCAGAGAGAGGTGGCACAATGTGAATCTGCCTTCTTCCCTTATCCTCACTGGAATGTGGGTATGCTTAGAACAGCTGGGTGGCAGCGGAAGCTAAAGGGCAAATAGACATGACAAGTAGGTCTTTAGAGAAAGGAAAGGAGGCTGAGGAACACTGTAGACAGACTAAGATGTGGCTTCCTGTCAAGACAGCTAGAGTTAGAAAATTACAGTTGTGGAAGGAAGGAATTTTTTACAAAATGGGGCTAAAGTCTTTGAGAAAACTAGTTTTTACAGTAGAATTTATGGGGTTGTGTGGGTGGATAAGTATACTTGGGGGGGGGGGGGGGGGGAGGGGAACAAAACNAAGGTGAACAAGACCGTAAAACTTCAAAAGATCTTTTTTTTTTTAACCAGCAGTGTGGGAAGGGGGAACTAGCCAGGAGGTGGCAAGGAGGGATCTGGACTCCACTGTAGATCATGAGCCAAACCCAACTGGGCTTTTTTGTGCTGTTGTGGTAAAGCAGGTACAAGGGATAAACAGTGTGTTGCCTGGAAGATATGTGGAATAAAGTGATCAGTGCTAGCAGTGTTTCACCCAGAAGTATGGTATATTTTAGAGAGATAGAAGTAGGAAGTATACTGTGTGATAAATATCCATGCCAGAAGGTAGAAGCTCATGACTCCATCTTTGTTTCTTTATACAGTCTTCTGACTGGGTTGGAAGAAACTGCAATTTCTATTTTCAGTATCTTCTCAGACTGCATATATATATATTGACATTTTGCATTTTTTTGTACCTGACATATAGAGAAATCAAGCTTAGAAAAGTGTATGTGCACAGGTAAGAAAAGACACTGGTCTGAAAAGGGTGAAAAAAGTGGAATAACATGGTCTTGTTATAGATTATAAAGTCATTACTTAAATATCTTTCAAGATTCCTTTGACACTGGGAAAGACAAAAATGACAAATGCTTTAAATTTCTATGAAAGTAATCCTTTTCACTTTCTTCATGGATATTTGGAGCTTTCGGTTAGAAGCATTCAGAATAGGAGTTACTGCACAGAAATATTTATTAAAAAGTTTCCCATACTAGTTCCTACAAAAATCTTAAGTATCCAGTAATTTTATGCTAAAGGGTTCTTTCAAAAAAGTTTTATAGAAAAAGTTGCTACTTGCCAAAAATAACTATTAAAAATATAGACAAATGATTGAAGATGAGGAGTCATTTTACTAGAAATAAATCTAAGTCTTAAAGGGGTAGAAATACCAGGGGAATTTTGACTCTCTCCATTAGCCAAATGATAGTTGCTTCTGTGCATTGCTGCTGGGTAGTGGAGCATGGAGAATTGCTGACAGTCGGAGATGAGTGACCTTCGTTTTGAATGATGGAACTTCTCACAATTGGTCCAGGACTTCTGATGGCCCTGAACTGACAAGTTCTGGAGGGAAGCAGGGGCTGAATGAGCCGTGCATGAACCCTGCCAGGAAGGACTGCAGCCCTCTGACACTGCCCCAGATGCACAGCACTTGTCAGACAAGTAATGAGAGAAACGGCTTTGTTCTCCAGCAGTGTATATCACTTGCTGCTTGGCTGAATTCAGTTAAAATTATTGCAAAAAAAAACCCAAAAGGGAGGGTATGGGGAGCTTGGAGTATCTGGAAAGACCAGAGAAAGTAGAGGTTGACCAGGACCACCAGTCACACTAAAGTCAACAAAAAATTTTCCCAGAGAAATTGTGTAGCAGTGAAGGAAGTAAGGTGGTATAGTCTGGCAAAGAAGATCAGTACCTGTCTCAAGAGGTTAACAGCAGGAGTAAAGGTAAGAAATGGAGCACAGAGACAAGAGTAACAGCTGAAGTGTGATGGTGAACATCTCACCCACTTTGAAAAATCTGGGTGCAAATGGGCGTAGAGGGATCGGCTAGCTAAAAGGTGTTCTACATAAAGAAAGGCTTTTGTCTCTGAAAAGTTGCTCTCTTTTATTAAACCTGAAGCTGTAGCTAGAAAAGAAAATCAAAACAAACCAACAACGAAACTCCAACTGACTATAAACCTCACCTTTCATACCATCAGAAGTACAAAAACAGTACTGTTAAGTGCCTGGTTTTTTTCTGTCAGAGAAGAGCTCTGGAAAACACTGCTACATGAGCAGTGCATTGACCGTTGGTGGTAACATCTGTTGTATATTTACAGTTCTTTTAGCAATAACCACTTGAATAATCTTAGTTTATGCTGTCAGACAAAGGCCACAGTATCTTCAGAAACTGTCTCTTCAAGGAAATAAGTGTACTTTCCAGTAGCTCCAAAACAAACTAGTTCTATTCCAGCTACATTGTCATTAATAGCGTGAATTATCTCAGTCAAGGAAATGCAGAAAATATGAGCTCAGTCTAGCAAATGAGCACAATCTGGTCCCCTACTCACAGATGTACTAAATACCTAAACCCAGGTTCTGTTTGTGCTGGGATGGTGCTCAGTATACTTTTAGTGAGTAGGCAAGCTGCTAGGCACTACATCTGTAGTAAAGAGGTATCCCAAGGAATCACATAACACTCTGCTGGACCCTGAGTATGGTCTTGGACCTTGAGTATAAGCAAACAAGTTCTCAGGCTCTAGAGATAAGAAGTAGCTGTGGTTTTTGATGCAAGGTTTTGCTGGTTTACTTTAGTGCCAGCTGAAGAAAGTAGGTGTCATGGATATAATTAGAGACATTAAAAATTTAAAAGGTTAACAGCTATATTTTCAAGGAATATCTGTCTAGAGTGGTGTTTTCTGTAAAAGAGGGAAATTCCTACATAAAGTGTTCCAGGTAAGTTCTTACCCAACATCCCAACAGGGGCATTCATTCTTGCTGATCACTTGTTAAAGCATTTGTCCAAACGGCTTTATTTCAAGCTATGCCATCAGACTAATCTGATGCTTCATCCAGCAATATCTCTCCTGCTCAGGTATGACTGAGGATGCACCAGTAGCTATATTAACTGATTTTTAAGGTTATCAGACCACTTTTCTAGGGGTCTTACATTTAAAATCCTTCACTTGTGTTAGGTCCTAAAGCAGAAAACTGGCAGGTCCTTTTGCAATATTAAGGGGCATTTTAACTTTTTTTTTTTTTTTTTTAAATTTAGAAGTCCTAAGTGTTGGATTGAACCCTTATGGAAACTCTTGTGCTCACCAGAGCTGCTAGATATCCTGACTGCCAATGATTCCTGAGCCCACAGGTTAAAATGGGACCTTCTTGCCAATGCTTTGTGAAAAGTTATTGCAGTTTTAGTTCTGTGGGGACTGGATGCCTAGAATAGAACATACTTGACTGTCAACTGTATATTAAACAAAGAGCAACATCTCACAGAGCTGTGCTTTATTAAGTTTCTGTTACCTCCCCTAGCTTTGAGGAACATTGCAGGAAGCCTTTATGTGCTGAGTTGGATGCTGCATAATGAGCCATGACAGCTGGCATTCTGCAATCCTTCAGGTAGTGCCATGGTAATAGATTGTACAGGGTGCCTGTGGATCAGCTCAAGAGCTGGCAGATTATGGTCTTGCCAAGATGGAATTAATAGTCAAATTGCCTTTTCTTGGAGTCATGTGATAATTCCTATTCTGAAGAAGACCAGAGCATATGAAGGAACAAAGTGAAAGAGGAAAACATGATCAAGAAAAACTGTTCTTCAGCTCCTGCAGCTGGGTATTTGAGTATGACTCCACCTGCTTATCCTCCTGTGGTGCTCCCTGGGGGCCTATGTGGCAACTGGGGAAACATGGACCTGCATGCTTACTCTTGCTTCTCCAGAGTTAATAACTTGCCTTCCTAAACAGCTGTGGAATGAGCTTAGTAGGTACTCTCAATACAGAAAAACCCTAATGCTAAGACCTTGTGGATCATCCGGTTTGTCTACCCACTACCAGCTATCTGATTTCTTTCTCTGGGCAAGGCAACGTGGACCCAGATACCACAAGATATCTTGAAATTGCTCTTGAAATGTAGAGACCACAGTAGTTAGGGGTCTTGAATTTGGACCTAGACAAGAGATCCTGTATTCTAGGTCTGAATGTTCAAGCGAATTTATTTCCTGTTTTCTGGCTTCAGAACTTTCAAGCCACATTTTAAATTAGCAATGCCCATGTTGGAGATTATTTAAAGTATCATTACAGTTTTAGTTGCATTTTGGTTACAGATACCTCACTGACTACTTATTTTTGTGCTTTCTCTTAGGATATGTGTCTGCATTTACAAATTGTCTGATTGATGGAATAACAAGCGATGGGGCTTGAGCTGATCAATTGCAGTTATGACCTGCTTATTCCTAGTTTGATTCATTTTCTTCTCTCTCATATCCGAACTCTTTTAGTGGTATCCTACAAATGGTATGCAATTAGTCCCTCTATTATACCACTCCAAATTCTGTATTGTACCTTAAGAGCAAAAGCTGTATTTTCTTTCAGATGAGTAAGTAAAAATAACTTCTCTAGGCGACAATGCAGGGAGAACTTGAGATGGTGTATGCAAACCTAAGGTGACTTTCAGTGTGACATGTCATTACAAAGCATCGTCATGCTTACCGGTAATCATCCACAAAAGAGGCTTGAAGCGCCTCTTCTAGGATGTCACAGATACACGTATGGATCACTTTGAATACTTTTCGTTATCAACACACTATTTTTTCTTTCATTCTCTATCTTTATCTTTTAGTGTCTGCTTCACTACAGAAGATGTCTTGCCACTTATATTTGCTTGAGTGCCACAGAACTTTGAGACTGAACTGAGAGGGTCTCTTGCATTGAGGCCAGAGAAAGTTGATTCTACTGCAGTGATGTTTCTCCCAAAATGGAAAAGCTTTGCTTGAAAACAGCTGCAACCTCATAACTATTGTTAAAAAACCGAAGCCAGCATTTCATAATGCATTTCTGTCTTGTCTGTTCAGGAAATGTACTGCTTCTGCCTCTGAGTAGTTAATAGCAACATTAGAGCCAGGTATCGTGTGGACAGGTGTCATGAAAGTTTTGTCAAGTAAGCTCAGTCATAAGATGTATCTAAGAGTAGCCCATCCGCATCTGCTGCTTTGCCTCAGCTCTTCAGATCTGAGCAGCAACTCCTTTTAGACCTGCTTGAATTGTCATCATGGTGCTGTGAGCCCATAGCTACCTTTGCAGTGGCAATCCTTGGTTCCCAACTAGTCTGCTGGTCCAATCTGCAAAGTCCATTCAGCCTCTTCTGTGCCACCCAGTTGTCACCAAGCTGTAGAGCAGTCCTGACCTGATGCCTTTCCTGTGATCATAATTAAAATATTGCTCATTTCATTAACACCAGTGAGCTGCTCAGTTTGGTTTCATAATGAATCCCCTTTGGATTTTCAAACTTACCTGCTGAAATCACAATTCCTCATGTACGTCTGTAAAAGCTAATTGTTTTTACCGTACCTAAACTTGTTTTCTTAAAGCATCTCATCTTCATATTCTGGGGCATGCAGTTTTTGTGGACACTGGAGTTTAAAAATCTGAATATTACAATGGAGAATATGCTGCTCAAACAAATTTTCGCAAGCCAATACAGACCTCACAAAAAAAATAGATTTGTCTGCCCTGTCACCAACAGATCTTTATTTTGTTTCCACCGGGACAAATTTACACTTAAGCTGTTTGTTTATATACAGCTTTCAAAGGGAAAAGTAACCCAAAAGAACCAAAAAAACCCCACCACCCAAACAAGTAAGCCAATTTCAGAATTTCAGATATGTGAGAAAGACCCCAGTTGTTCTTGAAAATACTTTGATCTTGTAGGTGCCACACACACATTTGGAAATTGCCTGTCCTTCTCAGGAACATTGTTTCCATTAAAAAAATGGATCCTGACTTCATTGCACAGGATTATGCCATACCTAGACAATGAAATCAACATGTCTGAGGGTAGCATCAAGATACTGGATTTAAAAGTCTGTATTCAAGGAATTGGAGATCAGTCAAAAAATAATGATTTTGTTATGGGAGCATACAGTACTTCTATTGAAAGTGTTAATGCTGCCAATGGCAAGGAGAAATTAATTTTTTTTTTAAATTAAAGATATTCAGATTGTGGCTCTGAAAAGAAGGACTTTAGGTTAACAGTAGAAAGTGGTGTTTAATCAAAAGGTATTTTTTACTGGCGAGAATTGCATGCCAGCAAATTGACAAATAAAAGAATATAAGATAAATAGAGGGTTTCTCCTTTCAGGAAAGTCCTAGTTTCCTGGTTGATTTTTGCCAAATGTAGTTTCATGCATGTGCCTCTCCAGGTCTGTTGTGCAAGATGGGGTTGAGCAAATGATAAAATTACCTTATTGCATGGCCAAAAGTAGGCTGCTAAAGGAATATGTGTATTAGACAGTCCCTATGCTTTTTGCATCCACAGTGTCACAGTGGGCAAATGCCTGTGGAGGGAGACTGCGGAAGGGCGTCATTATTGGGCTGACATCTATTGATTCCTTTTCTTTCACTAGTTTCTCATACTTTATTATCATCTATTCTTCACTCCACAGATGCCCCCTGCACCTCTATCATACTTAACATGATTCATAAGTAGCAGCTGAACGCACACAGACAGAACTTGCCAAACAGATCAGCAGGACAGGAACAACAGCAGCTAAACAGCAATGCTTGATGCACAAGGAGAGATTAGTTTAAAAAGTGATTGACTGGCATCAAAGCCGTTTTTCTCCTTATGCAAACCCTTTCTACAGTGAGTGAATTTCTAGATTACAATGCATGGGAATTTTGATCAGTTCTGATAGGATAAAATATTGCTCTAATGAAGAATGAAATGGTTCAAGAAACACCACTGGAGGAATTCTGAATGTCCTTTAAAACCCCAGAAGAGAAAGAAAATAAGATGTTAACAGAACTGGGTGAACAGAATCATAACAGATCGTGAAGACCTGCTTGTCCAGGTGACATCATTCTTTGGGGTGCCACATCTGCATGGTGACACTGGGGACAAGTGAGCACAGTTCAGCCAGTCGCAGGGGTTGCCTTTCTTCACAGAACTCACCTGGTAAGTAGCAAAGTCCCCCTCTATTGCTAGGTGAGGCAGCCCCTTGCTTGGGATCAGCCTGCAAGAGCCTGGCTGTGCTTAGAGAGCAGTGCTGCAGGAAAGACAGTCAGCAGCAGACTGCCACCCAGCACCAGCAGCCTGGGATCCTCTGCTCTCCTGGGCTCTCTGCCTGTGTGACAGGTTTCCTCACAGTGCCAGCAAATTATTACACCAAGGAATCTCTCAGTGACTTATATCATATGGGCTGCACTTGCATGGATGGTAGATTATTGACTGATACAGTTAATTTCACCTAAAATATGTACTTAAAATTTTAATTATTCACCTCATAAACAGTGAAAGAAAATGTCCTTGTCAAGCAGGTAGTTAAAATCGCTTATTTCTAAATATTGTAAGGATATTGAAGTGCCCAGCACTACATGTTACTAGAAAATCCTGCTGGCTAAAATAGTTTTGTGAGATTGTAAATGATGAACTCTGTTATTGCTGCTGTGTAGTTTCTGGTATAAGTGTCTTGACTCTGGAAAGGCAAGCCTATTGGAGGTAACAAAAATAGTGAAAAGGGGGGGTGGACAATGACTGGCAAGGAAAAGGAGCTATTTTTTAGCATGTAAAGATAGTATTGATTATTAAGCTGTTTTAGTGAAGTCATAAAATTAATTCTTGTCATACAAGAGACCACAAAATAGCACAGCTTTCCTTGTCAGTGTTGGGTGTGGGGGTGTTTTCCCCACATGCTCCATGCTTATTTGGAAGCTATAGGGAGAACAGTATGGTTTATTTTTAAAGGAAAAGTTTCTATACCAGCTAATGCTATAGTAAAGAACTAATCACCATTTCAGGGTCTGCTACCTCTTTGCAAACAAGAACTAGGAAGTGGTGCCTGCTTTTTCTGCAGGCTGTTTTTGTTTCAGTATAAAATGGCAAATGTGCCCTATGTCAACTGGCATTTTGTGTCTTCTAAGAAGCTAGTTATGTCAAAGCAACGCTTGGGAATCTAGTGCTTGTCATTTGAGAAGATGAGGATTGGCTCACTAACACAGCTAAAACAGTCGATGAACACGGAAGCAAAGAGATTGGGAAGCTGGTTAGCACATGGAAAGAATATTGGAGACGAACCTTATGAGAGCTTTTTGGCAGTGTTTAGAGACCTGCTATTTCCTGACTCCAATGCAACAAAACTACTCTTCCTCTTGAACTGATGGCACAGACAATTCAAGGAAAGGTACTTCCTTATTGTCATTTATGAAGCTGGAAAGAACTGTGGCTGAATCATAAAATACAAGCAATATATACAATGCAATTAATAGAATATATGCTGGAAAAGCACTGATTTTCACAAAGCTGGAAAGATTTCTGAGTTTTGATGTGTCTTTTGCACATAGACCTAGTATCTCCTTGAATTTCAGCTCTAGGAAAGAGGTAAATCAAGGTCCTAGGTGATGTACCTCTTTACATGGACAAATATTGAGTGTGAAATTTTAAAAGTGAACAGGGAAAAAGAATACCAAATCTCATTCACTTTCTATGGGAAACAATTGCCTAATCATAATTTATACCTTTAAATTATATCTTTGAGTGTGGAAAATATTTGGTGATGTTTAGTGTGTGATGTGACTTCCCAGAAGCAGAGCAAGTGCTGTGAGAAATTGTGGAGTAAGGAATAATAGGTCTTAATAAGCTCTTCTCTTAATTGTTGGGTACTGTAAATTTGCCTATGTGGTACTGTTCTATACCTCAGCTTTTCAGTGATGAACAGTACAATCACATTGTTTTCTTCCCATATGTAAATTTACTGGACTCCACATGTGTTCCACTTTGAATCTCTCTTCTTGCCAGTATGAGCAAGGACTGTTGAGTTTGAGTATCAGACAGACACCTCAACTTTGTTACCTTTTCCTAAAGAGAAAGGTAATAAATTGGGTCAAACAAAAGTTCAGAAAATCATAGGGAAGCGCTTCCTGTTCCTGCTATTAAAGAATCAAGAGCATAAAGATGCCTGGTATTAAAGCCAAGGTTGTAATTATTGCATTCAAGATAAAGTGTGCTTTATTCCATGAGTAATTTAATGAGAGTATATGGCAGGTATGGTCATTGTAAGACTGTTCAAAAAATGAGGAAAAAAAAGGTGCTATAGACATGTCTGTGTGAGATTATTTTACTTTCTGGACTTGTTTTTTAGTAATACCCTATTCAAAAATGTAAACTATTAGTGGCCTTACATAGTTTATAATTTAAATTTGCTCTGTTATCTGAGGACTGGAGATGTAGCAAATGGAATCCTTTTTTAAAAAGGCCTGTGGGTTTGAGCTAAATTGATAATCTCTTACCTTATGTACAGGCCATAACTGCTAACCTAGCAGCACATACATGAATGAACATGACATATTGGGAAAGAACTGCCATATATATTGTATATGGAAGCCATCTCTTATAGACATATATTTTAGTTCTCAGAAGGAGTCAGAGATGTGGAAGATCTGATCAGCCATGACTTATGTGGGCTGAAAAATGGTCAGGTTTTACAGCTGAGAGGAGTTTCTAACATCATCCACTAGGATCTCTGGAGGTGCTGGGATCAGCACTACTCAACAAATTCATAGACTGTTTCCACAAAGAAATTAACAGTGATACGATAATAATTGGAGATTTTTAGGTTGTTTTAAATACTAAAATAATTAAAAATGTGTTAGAAGTAAAAGTGAGTGAGGAAACTGAGGCTGGAGGTAATTCCACTTCCGCAGTTATACAAAACCAGGAAATAAATACAGGACTTCTGCCAAAGTATGCTACAAAATATTGTAAAACTCGACATGAGTTGAAAAGGCGACTAGAAAGATGGGAATGATTTGGAATAGAGAATAAAACAGAATACGTCCTTATTCTGTGATGCTTTCTATTATTCCATTGTGCTATAACTCTCTTCCTATGTTTTGAATACTGCATAACATAAATTAGGTTGTAAAAGGGTGCTTAGGTCACAAAAGAAGTGACTGGGATTTAGGCCTGTATAATCACAAATGACAAGGAAAAATATGAGAAATAATGAGTAAAAGTTCCATACTCACAGTTGAAGAAGCAGAGGAAACCTGACAAAATGATCAGGTAGAAGATTTAAAACAGAAGTTTGCCATGTTCTTTTACAAGCACTGACCTGGAAGGTCATTAAATTTTAAGAAATGGAAACATATATCTCTTGATACAGCGGTTGTAGTCAAGACTATTCTGTACTTTTTTTGTACAGAACTGTAGCACTAAACAGGACAGACTCTTCCTTTGAACTAGGCACTCTATAAGAACCATAGATTTTTGTCTGAGCCTTTTTGGAGGATACCACAGGACAAAGAAATGGTGGCAAATTACTACATGACCGATGGTTATATGCACTGGGACTTGATCTGCAGAGACTGAGCATGTCCCAGAACTGTGTCTCATGGCATTTATTTCACTGTCTACCATCTTTTTTTCTTTCTTTTCATTCTAGTTATAACATGCTTACTGAACAGTACTTTTAGGAAGGTGTCTCTTTGAAATGCCTGTGTGTCCTTTGTCTCTTCTGTTATTTTTCTTTCCAGTGTGGTACATACTTCTACACTGTCAGGGAGCTGACCTTGTCTGGAGATTCTTCAGGATTTAGACAAAGACTCCTTATCTGAGGTGCAGTAGTCTTATATTCTCTGTCAGGACTGAATTAGTCCAAATTTTGTGCCTAATAGAGACAGAGAAAAGCTGCAGCTCATTTCCTTATTTATGTAGTTTTCCTGTTTCAACACCTCCTTAGAAGCCGTTAGATGGAAAGGCAATTTGGACTCTTCCTTTTCTCCGAGGCCAAAGGAAAAATCTATTCAGACAGAACAGCCATCAACAGAACAATGGCTGAGTTTTTAAGAACGAATTCCAAACCCTGAAAAATTCCGTATAATTTTATATTTCTTTAGTACTTTTCATCAAAACGAGCATAGCACTTTATTTAGTTTGAAAGGAGCAGTACAGATTTTACACCTACTGAGACTCTGCTCATGTGTGTCTCATCTCTCCCCAAATATTCCCCATCTTGTATGCTTAAGTTGTCAGCAAGTAGGACTAAGGCAGCATGAAAGAGGTGCACACTACAGCTACTCATATGATACTTTCTTCAGATAATTAAAAGCTCTGCTTCTTTAATTTGGTATCTTTCAGCTACATTGGATTTATCTGAAGAAAGGGTTGAACCGACAGGCCAAACTGAGCAATGTGTTCACACACAGCCTTGTTTGTCACCTGTGTCATAAGTACATTTATAGACCGATAGCTGTAAAGATCTGTGGTTTTATTTTTCTCTGTTCTCTATCCTATTTCTTGGTTATTTCCTGGAAGTTCACGGAAGGCCCAAAGCAAAAAAAAAACCACCCTGGCCATTCTGAGGATAAAATACACTTAAGGGCCACAGTGGAAAATCTTTTAGATCATAAAGCATTGCTAGAATATTACAGGTCAAAAGATGATTCAGCTCAATGCTTTTTCCATGTGAACTCTAATGCTAATAAACTATTTCAAATTTAATGTGGCTATTATTATACCTCTGTAACATACAGTCTGCAACGACACTGGAGTGACTTGTGCCCCCGATTTCTCAGGTGAGCATGAACAGGTTTTCCTTGAGGGTCCTTGTACCATGATAGCAATTGAATTCTCATTGTCAACAAGGAGCTGCAGCCTGAGAGGTGGGTTTTGCCAGGGACCTGTAAGAAGTGGAACCAGTGACAGACTTAATGCCTGAAAGCTGAACTCAGCAATTAGTGATGTGTCCTATAGGAGTCTCAGTTGCTGTGGGAGGAAAGGGGTTATGTGAGATCTGAAAAGGCCATGGCGTTGAAGAAGGTCCTGGTTGGTTCTTAGTCAGCTCTTGCTTTCTCTGGCTGCTCTGGAGTTAAGGCACTACTGTCCATCTGAATGTCCCCAAAGTGAAAAACCTGACAAAGTTATTTCAGAGCATTAAGTTTTCTCTATCCTTACCTAAAATACAAATGCTGGATGAGGTGCCAGTGTCTACCTTTCTCGTGTATTATCAGTCACTGGTGAGGCTTTTTGCCTGGGAAGAAGGAGTCTGTTCAAATTTTTTTTGTTTGATTTGAGATTGCTCTAACACGAGCTTCCTACTTCCCCTGTATCTGCTAATGACTGCCCTTATTTTTCAGAGGCTTGCTCCACTCCTCCTTGCTCGTTGTGCTTCACTGGCTATGACAGTGCATGAAGTCTAGTAACTGCAGACTAGTGGGCAGCAGGGGAAGTTTGAGTTCTGGTCCAGCCTCTGCACCCAGAACTACTTAGTTATTTCATGCTTTTTGTGAGATAGAATCTAAAACTGTTCTGCAGACAGTGCTCAGAAGAGAGACAGTAATTGCAGCTGAATCACTTCCACAGATTCTACTTTAAGAAAAGGAAAATGATCATCTACCAAAGTTGCTGTCATTAACCTTTTCTTCTTTTGGGGATCAAAAAGGGAAGAAAGAACAGAAGAGTTCAGTGAAAAATAGTTTCTGAAGTGGTATTTCCACAGTCAAGTAAAATTACTTTTAGATATTATTACGAGTTGGATTAAACCTCTCTGAAACATATTATATGTTCCAATAAATCAGTAGTGCCCTTCATGAAACTGAAAATTAGAATCAGTAGTGCTGTACAAAGCAAACAAAAGCAGATTTACCTTGTGATACCTAGTCATGAGCAGCTATATTCAAAACACTGAACAACTACATTACTGAGTTTCACATTTACAAGTGGTGACATGATAGAAATAAGCAATCAATTACTATTCATCATCTACTGTGTGCTATTTGTCTGGAAACTGGACGCTCCTCTCCTGTGGTGGATGTTTTATTTAGAGGTATTTCTTGGCTCCTTGGAAGAATGCTAATGGTCACAAGGGATTTTTCAGCATTCAACATTTGCAGAAAGAGTGCTAATCATTGATTGAGGTGGGGGAGCTATCTGATCAAAGGTTGCTAAATGATAATCTTTCCAGAACCTCATTTTCTCTCCACAAACATATTTCTTCAGAAACCTTATCCAAAGTCTGAGCAGAAACAGGGATTTTTTGTTACACACCATAAATTATAAGCATCCAAAACCAGACACAACAGTATGAAAATTATTTCTCCCTGGGCAAGGAAAAAAAAAAAGTAAAGCACTGAACCTCCATTTCTTGTGACCACTAATCTGTTGCATGATGATGGGATTGCATTGCTCTATGCCTACATGCCTATACGGTTCGTGTCTGTGTTTCTATCTGGTACATAGACTATAATTCTGTTGTTCCCTTCAACCCTTGCAGGTAAGAGTTCAAAAGCAATAGTTTTACTTCTGGTATATTTTTCAGGCCTTGGGTATTACTGAAATCTCTCACTACCTTCATTCTTAATCTTATTCCTAATCTTGTGTTTTGTTTTCTCTTGGTGTAGCTTTTTAAATTGCACCCTCCTGAAACAATGATTTTGTCATATGATATTCAGCCTGGAATAGTTCATTCAGTATAACTAGTTCCTTAAATTATTCATAGAATTAGATATGGTTGTATTCTATTAAAATATTTGTAAAACATTTCTATATATTTTGTTAAATGGGAATTATAAAATGGGGAGGACTGGAGCCGTATTTTGAAAATTCTGCTTACAACTAAAATATACCTAATGACTTAGGGTTGTATTTCCCTTCTGAATGTGTTTGCTCAGAAATCAGGCAGTATGAGTAAAGTTGTACATGCATTTGACCTTAATTGTAAGAGATAAACCCACTCTGTGTTGACACATATAAGAACCTGAAATTGTAATTATTTTAAGACCTTTTTTTTTTTTTATTCTTTGAACTGTTCTTTTAGCAAAAGCTCTGGCCCATTGTTCCTCATTAATACATATTGCACAGGAAAAAGTCGAGTTATAGCCCTGGTGACAGTACCTGCCTTCTAAGTCCTCTGTCATGCTTTCCCAAATGTTGTTTTCTGGTACCACCTCATAACTACTTTGCTGTCAATGATCTGAATTAGAGATGTGAGCATCCATACTGTTCACTGCTGAGCTTAATGTGTCGTTACACAAAAAAAATAAAAAACTGATCTCTTGGGTTTTACCCTAAATAAAGAAATGCCTCAGCTCTTTCGTTTTGTTTAGCTTGGTATTGACCTGTGCAGCAATTTGTTACTTTAGGAAAATATTTTCATTGTTCCTTAAGTTCAATGCTGTCAGCTGGGGACTAAATGCACAAAGAGCTCTTCTGTCATTGCCTCTGCTGTACCCACCCTCTGCCACCCCTGGGGCCATCCCTGGCAATTTAGGGGTGATGAGCAGAGCAGCAGTGCTTGCTTGGATTGGAGCCACTCTGGAAGAGTCTAAATTTTGCTCCAGGCTCTGTCCTTAAGCTCATCCCCAGGAGGAAACAAGTCCTGCTCTTCCCATCTTCTCTTGACACTGGACTTGAAGGAGCTTTTTAAAGCACAGAGAAACCCCTATGGCAACATCTATATCAGATTCATTTACTGCAGTCAGTTTTTCGCATTTCATGGCAGTTTAGGTCTGTGTCTGAAACTTTCTGACAATCTTGTTATGGCAGCCCACAGTTTTTGTGCGTTGCTAGTTTTACAGAGGAGATTTTTGTACACATGATCATTACACAAATGAGTTCAGTACCCTAAATCCTGTATTCATTTTCATATTGGATTGAAATAATGTCTACAGTTTCCTTATTCAAGTCTCACTATAAATATCCATTATATCTTATACTCTGCAGTCATGTGAAGAAAATGCAGATTTCTGATGTATAGGGTTGAATGCAGAGGACTGGGATGTGCACTGGTGTAGAGCTTGGCATTTGAAAATTACAAGGTCCAATTATCTCTTTTGCTGTTTAAGTGTCTCTTCAGATTGGGAGAAGTTAAATATTTTCTGTATATTTCACTGTCAGCAGCCCAGTTTAACAAATGGTTCTTAAGGATCCGAGCTGTGCTATTATTCTCAGTCATGTGTTTGTTCAGATTTATGGTACAAGGTTAATTACAGTTTGTTTACAATTTTAGAATACTTTTGTTTAAAAAAATAAACAAACAAATGTTAATTGATTAGTAAATGCTTTTTAATAAAAACTTAAATTTTCCATGCACGATAAGCATTGGAAGGATTCCTTAGTGAATACCGTTCTTCCAGATGCTCGCACTTCAACATCTGTACCTTTTCTCCCACCTAAAGCCAGCATAACCACTCTTGCATTCAGTATCATTATTTCTACTTGCAGTAGAGATTTTAAACAAGATGTTGAATTACTTAAGATGCACAAATAGGCTTATCTTTCTAGAATGTCCATGAACTGCAGCTATCTTGATAAAACCTGAACAAGGTTTTCAAAGAAAGAATTTGCCGTGTGAACATAAGTATTCAATTCATAAAGGAAATTTTGCTTATCCTACAGCTAAACATTACACATCATGGTGATGTGGGTAGTTTGAGATCTATAGTTACAGGAAAAGTTGTTGCTGGAGAGACAGAGAAGACAGTAAACATAGTAATATAACATTACTGCAGAGATATTGTCTTGTTTTGGATTTTTTAAAAATTAAATATTTTGGAACCCAAAGACCTAAATGTTTGTTCCTTCATTTTCTGTTATAACATTGATGTCTTAATCTGTTTTTAATCAATGAGTGATCTGAACACCAGGGTGTTCCTGCATCTTTTATATAAATGTAGTGGACACATGCAAGGATCTACTGGGGAGAAGACTTATTGTGGAAGAAAGTGGTGGATTTTAGTTTAATCAGCATTTTGCTGGGTCTTTGAAACTACAGGTTCCTCTAGGTGAAGGCTTGTTAGTGGTCCGTTATGTACTATGCAAACACATAATAAAGTGCAATTTGAATCCTGTATTTGAAGTGAGAACCTTAACCCAGTGGTTTCTGGGTGTGCTGGAGCACCCTGGCAAACCAGGCAAGCAGGGCTGCAGCAAAACTCTCAGAAAACCTGTTTCCGGGGAAATATTAAATCAACCTCTGCAAAGCTTGTGGCACTGACAATCAGTGAAGTGTTCCTGTAAATTAATATTCAAATCTAAGCATTTGCAGAGGGAACAAAATTGTGGAGGTTTTGATACGGTTACTGTTCCCCTGCCACTGAAATATTTATAGAATCATACTTTCAGTGAAAGCAAGCTCAAACCATTACTAAGGATTTTTGAAAATGTCACCTCACAATTCCTGTATGATTTCCACGCTCTTTATTGTCTGTTTTCTGTCTCAGAAGGTAAAATCATGCAACGGATCTCTCTTCCTAAGGAGCAGATGAGGTGATCCTTGTGTGTGCATGCAGGACAAAACAGAGCTCTGTTCTCAAGCTAAACTGACACTGTGATGGTAGTAAGGATTTTGGCCTGAAGGCTATGGATTTGTCCCTTTGATAGGGTTGTAAGCTTTGTGTCCACTTTTTTTTTGCCCAGCTTGTAACACAAATTTTCTCAGTTTTAAAATCAAGATGAGGAAATTAAAGCTGTCTTTTGGGGTTTTAGAAAAATAAGCTGTTAAATTGGCTAATGTAGGTTTCTGAAATGACATGCCGTGGAACCATAGAATATTTTAAGCTGGATAAGTGCTCTAAGATCACCTAGTCCAACCATGTTTTAAGGAAAGGTTCTACTGTGAATTAAATCTTTTAATCTGGAAACAGTAAAGTAGATGAAAGCATTACAGGGAGATGGAAATTTTCTTCAGTTGCTAATCTCCTTCTCCGTGCTGAGTGTCACCACTGTCATTTCACTGAATTCAGGAAATCTTCCAAGCTTTTATCAATGTCGATATTGAGGTGAGGGAGATTCCTATAATGGAAACTACCAATAAATAATTTTTCTTGGCTGGAGTTTACCTGACTGCAATCTTTGATGCTTGGACTGTGGATTCTGAGAGATGGATTCAGGACACAGATCCATGTCAGATGCTGAAATAGAAGGACCATTGTGCAGACCAGATGTCCCATAGGTATATGTAAATGTGGAATTGGTTTGGGAGATCTGAGACATCTTTCTTTACATCTGCAGCAAAACTTAAAAGAAGGAAATAATATAAGAGCCACCATGACGGCAACAGATTTGATCCTGACCCCACAGGTACCAAGGGAAGTGCTGCTGCTGCCTTTCCTTTTGAAGAAGCAAGGGGGTACTGACGATTGTAATCTTGCTAATTGAGGATGTCTGTCCTCCACTGGGACCTTGTACATTTTTATTCACCAGCAAATCATGCAGCGGCAGGTCCAAGGGAACTCTTGCTTAATCTCTGCTCCTTTTCCTTTCTTCCTTTTTTTTTTTTAAGTGAACATTGCCGTAGATCTCAACTTTGTTCTTGCAACCTCTGTGTCACATTAATATTAGATTATTGTAGCATACTTGAAAAGGGTAGATGGTCCTCCAGGTGCATTGCAAAGACTGTATATTTGCCTGGGTGTTTGAAGGGCTGGGGAATGGGAAGGAGGATGAGAGGGCACAATAATAATTGTACTTGCAGTATATTTTTCAAAATAAAATTTTTTCCAAGTAAATTTCATTATTTCAGGACAGCCATCCTGATGTGCTGCCTAAATACCTCTGAAAACAGCATTGAATCAGATTAAGAAAGAGACTTGGACACATAAGATCAACAGTGTGACCCAGAAAGCTCCCTTTTGCATCTACTGGTCTGTAGGACTAAGGCCTCTGAAATGCTAAGCCCTCTGTTCTTTCCCACATTCAGATCTGCGTCCACTTTGCCAGAGCTGAATCTTTCAGCATGTGTCTCCCACTGAAGCCTTTTTAGATCTTGAAATTTCAATGCTGCTCTGACCGTGGCCCTAAAGGGCCTGGTTTGCCGTACCTAAAATACCTTCCCCACACTGAACACACAAATCACCGTAACCTTTCACTCACTGAACAAGGATCTTAAGGCCTCAGCTGATGAAAGATATAGGATTTATGGTAAAATGGGAGTGCGAATGGGTACTGTGGAGATAAAACTGCTGAAGAGTCCTGAATTGTGGTCTGAATTCCCGTTTCACTGAACAATAGTTAAAAATGCAAAAATAATTCAGGGAACAGGGCTGTTACCCGGACAACTGTCTCCCAAATGCATTTTGGCCTCAGTAAGTACAGCACTCAAGCTCTCTGTTTCTTTCTTCTAATTGCACACCTATGACAGGAGGGACAGAAAAAGTGGTGTCACAGGGTTCAGGAGTAAGCAAATGTGTTTAATGAACAGATTCTGACTCAAGCTGCCTGATCAAGACTGGGTTGTGTGTTTATCACTTTCTCACTTTCTGGCTCTTTTAGCAAAGGAATCTCTGTGCTGCCTGCTGGTCTGTTGCCTCTGGCTGCTGCCCCACCACAAAGGTTTATGAATATTCAGACATAGCATTATTTTGTCTATCTCCAGCATAACCAGGGTTTAGATCTCTGCCCAACAGGCACCCTCACAAAGCTATCACTATGAATTCACTGCTGGAGGCATGATTTTCTGCATACCTGCTCTGCTGTATCTATAAATACAGCATCTTAGGAAGACAGGGAGATCCCTACCCTGATAGGTCCCACTTTGTAGAACCACAAGCTGAATATGCAGCATGTAAGAGATGGAAAGAATGAAGGGACAGGACAGGAAAGGTGTCATGGCAGTCACAGGGCAATGGAAATGGCAGACTCTGGTAGGTTCAAGTTTGTGTTAAACTGATCTGGATGCTTCATTGCTTCTAGAAGGTATTAGAGATTTTGGGAGGAGGATGATGAGCTGACAGGAGCTTTGATAGCTGAATAAGAAAATATGTAAATATAAAGACTGAGTAAATGTTTGGTATAGAGCAAAGAAACGGAGTTTACCTCATATTCAGTTCATCAGTTCAGTCTCATGCTGGATAGTGATGGCTTTGTATTCACTTTTTCAAGAGGTCTTTGTATTCACTTTTTCAAGAGATCTGTGTCACAGCTGGTTCCTAACTCTTCCTCCTTCCCAAGAACATTGGCATATCTGTCCTCCTTCACTGTGCAATCTGCTGAATTCTAATTTCACGGTTAAAACAAGTGCTTAAGGTGTTCTGGGACCTTGTCTCTCCCTGAACAGTGCTGTCAATCAGACATCTTTCAAAATCAATTGGACCAGAAAACTTCAAGAAGGAAGACATGAGCTAAAAGTAAAATTAAATTTTGCTTTAGGCCCAAAGGACCAACTTTGAAAATCTTTTGGACTTATCTTCTTGCGTACTTTGGGATAAGGTTAATTCCCTGCAGATAAAGTCAAATTCTTCAGACAGAGACAGCAAAAAGTTCACTGTCACTTTAAAGGGGGTTGAATCCATCCTCTCCTTTGACAGCAGAGGTAATGTATCAGACTCATTTTCATATCTCATTCAGAAAGCAGATGAGATGGGAATCAACTTGTTTGACAGATGAACACCCTGGAGATAATTTCAGTTTGTCACAGTATGTGTGATTTCTTTACAATTACTGCCAAGCTACAAGAATGCAGGAGACTGGCCCATAAATGCCAGCCATTCTGCTTTCTTTAATTCTCAGAATATAAAACACTTTTCTAATTTTAAATATAAAAACATAGTTAGAAATTAAAGCCTTCACTGGGAAAACAGCCCCTTTTTTTTGCAGTCAAATAGGAAAAACGGGAGAAAGAAATCACAAAATAGAGGGAGATGGGAACTGTGCGGTTTATTTCTTTGGGTTTTTTCTTCTTTCCTCAATTTTTTATGAAATGAGTTTGAAGGAGAGATGCCACATACCTGCTCCCTCCCTTGCTTCAGAAGAGAATGGTTCAGTGTGCTGGGCAACTCTGTACCAACACTCTCCTAGACAACAGATAGATGGGTCACTTAGGGTGTCAGAGGCACCCAATGTATGCAATAGTGAAATGCAGGAGAGATGTGGCTCCTTGTGTGCATTGTATGTCCTGCTGCAGCTCTTGAAGAGCCTGACACCTCTCTTCGTTTAACACTGGCAGCCAGATTGGCTATAAAAATGTTGGAGGGGAAACCACCTGATTTCCTCGGCAAATAAAATTATTTTGCTGCAGCCATCAAAACATTTCAACTCTTTCAGGAACCTATTAGGTTCCATTTGAAAGTGGGATAGATTCTCAGTCTTATTATTTTTACTGGAAGACTGTCCCAGATCGTCACATCTCCACTGGTTGTAAGACTTTTAAATTTCTTTTTATGTAAACCTATGCTGGCTTATATTCATTTGTTCTTGAACCAGAATTGTATTTTAAATTTTATCTCCTTCTGTTTGTTTTCCATCAGCTTGTTTTTTTTTTGTTTTCAATCAACTTTTTTTCTTCACAGACCAGTAATAGGCTTATGAAAATAAACTGTTTGTTTTCTCTCCTTTAGTCCTTACAATTGCCTATTTTTAACATTTATCATAAACAGATAAGGCAAAATAAGTACTGAGCAGTTTCTGTGTGGAAATCGAGATATGGAAAATGATGGATCATATCTTTAACCATCTACATTCTGAAGAGTTTATCATCTCATTTTTAATTTCCATACAACTAAAGATTCTTCCTACACATTCAGTAATTTTCATGCCTGATATTACCCTCCATAATAGTAGAGCTGAACCAAATTTCTTTTACCTTCTATTTCTTTTCCTCTTGTAACTGAGGGATCTTAAAGGTTCGATCTAGAAATCTGTTTCTTCAATCCCTGAGCCTCTCCCAGTGATTTTCATTTCCTGCTGTCTGTCTACCACAGACCTGGCACTGAACACTTCAGTGTATTTGTTGAATACACTGCCCTTCAGTGTATTTTTTGAAACTACTGTGGCTGCTTTATAAAAGCATTATGCTTATTTTTTAACTTTTTGAGTGTGTCCCTACTGACCACTTTCCAAGTTGTAATTGTTCATTCTGGAGATGCATACTCATGGGATCTTGGTTGGTGCTAATGTCTGTGTACAAAATTCTCCAGTTTATTTTTCCTACCCCTATAGGACACCAGTCTTTCCCTTCTGACATAGTTCTGGTCACAGCAGGGCTGTGGAGAGAGTAGAGGGACAATAGGGAGGAAACCATGGCCTCAGCTCTTGACATGGTTTAGCCCCGATATGCTTGAAGCACTAATTAAGTTACTCCAAACTGTGCCTTTGAGACAAGGTCTTCAGTGAACTGCCTACCAGCAAAGTTTTGGGATTTGTCCTGACCCTTTCAAACATCTTTGGAACCCTCTGCCCTGGGAGATAAATCACTGGCGGTTCATATCAACAGCACAGTTCTCCCTTAATACACAGTACTCCTGAATTCAAGCTTAAATGCCAATGACTTTAAGTCGGATTTTTGCTTAAATGTAATTTCATATGTATGTAGTGTTTGTAAAAGGATGCATCTTTGCCATATTTCCTGATGCTCTTGTGTCATTTTTATTCTTGTCTATCCTGAATAACTTGACAGAAGTTACACGCAACAAAACCCCCTGTGGCTTTTCTTCTCCAGCTGAACCTGTGTGTGCTCAGTTTGTCAAGCTGACCTGCTGCACCTCTCCAGAACCAGACCTTATGCAAAGGTTAGCTGCCCCTCATAGCCCTGTATGCAATCTCGAGCTAAGAAAGATGATTTCAATACTGCCTCCAACTCTAATGTCATCTTTTGTGATTTGTTCTCAAAGACATCTGTTAGATAACACACACATACAATCTCTACGACACAGAGAGGTTCTCAGGACTCTCCTGGGAACTGGGCTAACTGGTAGTTCCATTCTGGCACTGTATTTCAGTGCACACAATCTTCTAAAGAAAAGCAGAATGATTTAATAGGAAGGGCTTAATGTCCCAACCTTATTAGCCCACACTTGAGTGGTTAGGCTATTGCCATCTCCCTGTTGCTCTGGAGAAATTTCTAATACATGAAACATAGTCTAACAAAGATATTCAATAAAGTGGTCTATTGCTTTCTGCTACTGGGAAAATGCTTTAAAATAACATAGTGTTTTTAAAAAGTCTTGGGACCAATGTCCTGTTTCTGAAAGAGATGACTCGAGAACCAAGCCTACTAGTTAGGCTCAGTTGGAGGAAATTCACATACCGTGGTCACAGGGTTATAGGTGTGTTAGCCAGTTCCAGTTTTAGAGGCTTAGTAGGGATAGAGAAATAGGGGGTTTTTTCATCATATGTATAATTGTTTCCTGTTTTATCATCTTTTGCAATACGTGCAGTACATTTGGACTGTTACTGTGGTGTTGGTTGAAACTCAGAATGGTAGGACAAAGGTAACAAAGAGGGATGAGAAGAGAGCAAGGAAGACCAAGAAATATTTATACTTACTCCTGCTAATTATTTTGTGCATGAAGTCTCAGCTGCTGACCTTGTGACTTCTCTAAAATTGCATTGCTAATTAATTTCCTTACCTTTTATCCTTTGTGAATCTTTCATTGTCCTTTCCCAGCCTTGTGATCACCTGTACTGTGCTGCTCAATCCATCGTGAAAGAGGTGAGCACTTGCTGGAGAGGAGCAGCCCTGCTCCTTCCCTGTGCACTCTCTCTACTGACTCTGCCAATTGTTCTTCCTGCTTTCCTCAATGTCACCTACAAGCAGTCCTGGCACTGTTCAGCTGGGGACCACTTCTGTTGCAGGCGATATTACCAAAGCTGTATTTGGTGGGAACAAATAGCACATAGAGAGGTCTGTGGAGCAGAGCATGCATTTCTCATCCCTGGAGAAATTCTAGCATCAGCAGTTATTTTCTCCCTGATTGGGGGGCAAAAAGTCAAAATTCCAAATAATTTTTTTTTAATTATATGAAGAACATCATGAAAAAATGTAAACAGTCTCATTGAATTTGTCTATAAACATAACAAAGACATTCAGTTTTCATCCTGTTCCTACATCATGCACATAAGCCAGTGGCCAAACACAGATCTTCTGTTTTTTGCAAAAAGCAAAGCTATTTGCACCTTTCTCCATTCAGTCTGAAGAACCAGATCCTGTGTGATGGTTTGACCCTGCCTGGATGAGAGATGCCAACCAAAGCCACTCCATTACTCCCCTCCTCAAATGGACAGGGGAGAGAAAATATAACAAAAGGTTGTAATTTGAAGTATGGATAGGGGGACGTCACTCACCAATTACAGTTATGGGCAAAGCAGACTCCACTTAAATAAATTAATTGAATTTATCATTCTCTGGTTGCGGTTTGTAATGATGAGAAGTAAAAAAATGTCTTAAAAACACCTCCCCCTATCCCTCATTTCTTCCCAGGCTTAACTTTATTTCCAATTCTCTACCTCCTCCTTCCGGTGGTACAGGGAGACAGGGAATGGGCATTACTGTCAGTTCAGCACACATTGTTTCTGCTGCTGCTTTTCTCCTCAGGGATAGGAGTCCTTCTGCTGGTCCAGCATGGGGTCCTTCCATGAGAGACCATTCTCCACAAACTTCTCCAGTGTGAGTCTTTCTTGTGGACTGCAGTTCTCCACAAAGTGCTCTGGTGTCGTTCCCCCACAGGGTCACGAGTTCTACTGGTGTGTTCTAACGTGGGCTCCTATCTCCATGGGGCTGCAGGTCTCTGCCAGGGGACTGTTCCAGCATGGGCTTCCCATGTGGCTGCAACCTGCTTTTGGGCATCCACCTGCTCCATGGCCTGCAGGTGGGTCCCTGCTCCCCTGTGGACTTCCATAGGATGCAGAGAGACAGTCTGTGTCACCAGGGACTGCAGGGGAATCTCTGCTCCAGTGCCTGCAGCACCTCCTTCTTCTCCTTCTTCACTGACCTTGGTGTCTGCAGAGTGATTTCTCTCACTTATTCTCTGCTGTGTCAGAGATCATCAGCACAAGTCTGGAGACTGTCTGGAACTGTGTGAACCTACTACAGTGAGACTTGTAGCAAGATGCTATAACCTCTCTATCCTTCCAGTTCCCTACAGATGTTATTTATTCATTGAATGAAATAATCATGGAAAAAATATTAGAAAATGTTTTCAATTTTTTTCAGTACTCTTGTATGAAGTGTTGATTGCCTGGAAAATCCTGCAGGTTTCATGAAATGTTGATGTAACACTGCCTAGCCATCACCAGACCATCATGTTTCTTCTTTATGAACAGAGAGAAGCTTTTTTCTTCTCTTCCCACAGCATTCTCAGTGTTCTACAGCATATGAGCACCTTCTCCTCCTCCCACTTGTCCCCTGTACTTCTCAGCACATCTATCCCCCTGCAGGCTGGCTGTCTAGATCTCTATGGCATCTCATCTCACCTCACTTTTTGGAGAACTCTTCTCTCTCTGCTGCCTGCCCTCCTGAAACTATCCCTCCTCTCTATTGAGTGATTTCCTGGGTCCTTGGGCACATTCATTCTTCTCTGCCCTCAGCCGCCAGCATGATCCTGGATGGAATAGGAAAGAGTGGCAATCACTCTTGAAACCAAGATGTTTCAAGGCAGGAAAAGAATAAGCAAGTGGATAATGGAAATTTCAGCAGAATATTAAACACGCTAACATTCAAATATATTTCCAGGCTCAGCTTATCTTACAGCTCACCCAGCTGTATTCAGACATTGGTATACTCACTTTCAAATAAAAATAGGATTAAACTATGATTAAATAATTAAATAAAATTCAAACTGTCTCATTGTTGAAGAGGTTTACATTAAAACCAGTACTGACGCAAACATGTAATTTTTGCCTTTTTAGTGCTCGTTTCTTTGTGTAGTCTTATATCAGACATTTCAGAGAAAAATAGATTTTATTGTTCCTCCAGATATTATTTTAGAAAGCTTCTTTATAAATAAAGGATGGTTAAGTGGAATAGATACCGGTACAACAAAGAACCAGAAAGAGTAAACATTATTTTTTCAGAGCTTGAGCTGACTGAGGATACCCTGTGCCATCTCAACTAACTCCACGTGTGTCCTTGTACATTTTGCTTATTGAAGAAAACCTGTGCAATGTTGAACTCTTTTGCTCCTCTATGCAGAGGTGTCTGCTGGTTGTAGTGGTGAAATGTAAAAATTATTCTAGTGAAAGAAGAGAAACTTTACAAAGATCACTCTGGATGAAAGTACCAGATTTTAGTATTTCATTTAGGCTTCTATATTGTGAATTATATTCTAGAAAGAACTTCCAGAGAACTGAAATTCTCCACTATTAAAGGAATTGAAAACACTTACTCATTTTAGTTAGAAATGTTTTAGTTAGAAATGTTTTGCCTAGCAACAAAACAAAACAAAACCTTTAAGGGGAACTTTATAGCTATTCTCTGCTCAATTAAAGTTTTAAAGCTGTTGTCAAATGTGCTTGTCAGAAGTAAGAATGCAGACAACACTGGCCTATTACTTGTAACAATTCCATATATATTTAATGGGTACCTTAACCAAGCAACTAGTTATGTCACAGAATTTAAACAAGGCTGTGTGGTTTTGTAACAAAGATTAATATACAAAAAAGTTACAGACAGGGTGTTTAAGATTTGAACAGTAGCTATGTATTCAATGGTGTCCTCAATGCAAAACCCTGTTTCTTTATAAATCCCACAACGGCCAGTTCATTTGAAATCTAAAGTTCTGTCAGTGGATTGATTTTATTTCCCATTTAATTTCTTGACATATTGTTTTCCTTCTTAGTAGACTTCCAAGCATCTTGAGCCCCTTTTCATAAACTTGTGAGGTTTTTTGTCACCTCACATCATTTTCAGCGTTCAGTTTTCTCTCGGTTCACATTACCTCCATCAGAGCTTCCCCCAGAACAGCCCTGCAGTACATGTCTCACACACTGCTTTGTCACCCCAAAGCTTTTCCTTACCCAGCACCATTTCCTTAGCGAGGAAGATTATTTCAAAACTTAATAAAAGCTCACTTTTCTCACAACATGCCACCCTAAAGGTTTTGAATATCCATTATGAAATTTTGTGTTTGGAGAAGTTATTTAAAATGGATGAAAGTGAACTAGGAAAGTTTGTTGTCTGGTTTGGTTTTTTTAAAATCAAATTGCATATTAATTATCTTGAAATTTCTCTGTAAACAAATCCCTTCAAAAATTTCTCACTGTTTAGTGAACCTATTGGACTAACCATCAATCTGAAGAGTGGGGAAACCTTTCTTCCAGATCTTTGTGGTTTCTGCATCATCAGTGTGAGAGAAACACTTCTCTTCCTCCTAACTAAATAGTTCAGAAAAACTGAAACAGCTACACATTTCCCTGAATGGAGGATGCCTCCATGTGAAGATCCACGTTGGAAAGAACCTGACCTACTACCTGCCAGCTGGACAGGTGCATGATTCTTGCAGAGACATGCTCTTTTTTTCCCCTCTTCTTTAGAGTTTATGAAAGAATTCTGTCTCAATTTTATTTTCATGTTTCTGTTTTACAATTCTTGTTATTTTATGTTTTAATATTTTGCTTGATTTAATGTCCCTCTAAATTGCTGCACAAGCAGGAAAAATGCCATGAACAGAATAAGGGAATGTCAGGCACAAACATAAAGAGGGAAGAATGACATCAGGTATTGACTGTAACTGCAAGAAATTAATGGTTGTTTGTTGACAGAAAGACATAAATTGTGACTAAAGCCACTGTGTAAAAGCTGAACAGAAAATAAGTTTTTACGCAGAAATCTTCTCAATTGCAAGCTAAACCATCAAATTGGTTTAACACAGTGTAGGTTATTTGCCAAAAATATGAATGAGATTTATGTATCCAGCTCTGCAGCACAGAGTGAAGTGTACACAATGAAGTTCTTTTGCACATGGTGGCAAGAAGGGGCTGGAAATTGGGCCCTCACCAGCCACTGTAAATATCTCCCCTGCCCAAAGATAGATCCTCTGAAAACATATCAGGGAATCCTACAACAGTTTGGGTTGGAAGGGACCTTTAAAGGTCATCTAATCCAACCCCACCCAAACGAGCAGGGACATCTTCAATGAAATTGAGTATGTGTGAAGACAAGTAATCAAAATAAGGTCTTGCTCTTTTCTTGTATCCATCAATTTTTTTTCTTAATTATCTTGTTGTTCAAGCCTCATGATTTCTGTAATTTATTGCTTATGACAGTTTGCTGCTTAACTGAGTAACGCTGTGCTGCTGAAGTACCCTGTGGATATGATTGTACCAGACACTCCGTGGTCTTGACCTGATTCCCTGTTACTCCCTGGTTCCATGAAGTATCATCAGATCTCCTCATGTAAGTCCTAGGCTTGTGGAGAGAAGAGCAAAGCCACATTCAAGAGCAGCAAATAGCTGACAATATTGTGCCAATATGCAAAGAAGGTTTATGCCAACGTGTATTAATTAATTTCTTGATCCATAGCTATCACTTTCTTTGATGAAGGAAATGGCTTTATTTATTTTTTTGTCCTTGGTAGCGTCTGAAGTGTAGGCCCCACTGCTGACGGGTTGGAGTCTTCTGCAGTCTGTAGGCTGCTTTAAGGAGGAATTGCTCATCTAAGTGTGGGGTGGAGGATGGCAGAGCTCAACTTCCACTGTGATCTTTTGAATCCTAAAGCCCATTAACATCCTGTTCAACTTCTAAGGTGATGATTCTTCTCAAAGACCTGCACATGAAGTCTATTCTTGATGCTGAAATCTAAACAGACCAACAGTTCTCATTTATGCTTATTAAACATAAAAATAATAAGAAATAAAAATAATAGGAAAGAAAGAAGAGAGACACCCAGTGATTCAGTATCATATTTGTATCTGCAGTGACTTCTGTGAAATGGTACCTGCTCTTCTCCTCCAAGGAAAAACCCACTACCCCTGCAGACAGGGCGGATACCTTGCTTTGTCTGTCTCTCTGAGTATTGCAGTGCTTTTGAGGTGAGAGCTGCTGCTTGGATGACAAAAGCAAAGGGCAGTATTTAGGCAAATGTCATGACTTTTGAGAAGAAACAGAAAAACACTTATTTTCAGGATATCAGTTCTAGTGGTATATACTGTTTTCCTCAGAGTTTTTGCCCGGAACTTGTTCTAGTTAAATGTTTAAAGCAAGCATGTATCTCTTGCTTAAAAATGCATTATAAATTCACGATTTTTTGATTTCTGCGGAAGTTCCTTACTAGGGTTATTAAATCACATTTTATGTCCTTTTCACTTTAATCTCTGAGCAAACCCAACTCATGCATACCTGATTTGCTGTCACACAAGCTGAAGCAGAGTTTTGGTGATTCAGATCAAATATCTAATTGTGCCTAGGGTCCTGCATCTTGAACAGATGGTTTTCTTATATGTTCATCTTTACAATGCATAGATTTATATTTCCTGCTGAGAAGCTTTTTGTAAAACACAGGCATATTTCCAGAAAGCAGAAAAAATAGTTTATTAGTGTGCACACCAGATCCTTGTATATGGCAGTGCTGTGTGTGGGAATTGTTGGACTGGAATGCCTGAAGAGGAGCAAATTCCAGTTAATGTCTTTCCTGTGATGGGGCATTTAAAAGTTTGCACTTAGCGAGGTAGCTTTTCCCAGCTAGCTAACTCTCATCTAAGGACAAAAATAAAGGCTCTTCCTCCCAGTTGCTGGTTTTTTTGGCATTAGTAGTTTCTTTGTACTTCCAAGGCCTCCATCTACCTGTTGGATTTAATCAACCAATTGGCTAAGTTATCTGGGACAAAATAGAGAGAGGGAAAAAGTAGGATGGAAAGATAGAGTATTATCTGTAAAGCTCCCTTTCCTTAAGACATTTCTTTCCCTTTATGCTTAAGATATTTTTTTTCCTTATCCTTAAGGGGTTTTTTTTCCTTTTTGTAATTCAGATTGCATGTTTCTTTTCTCTTTTAATTTTCTGCTCTACCAATAAATGACTTCTAAAATTTGAGGAAATGTCAACAGAGGCTCATGAGATCACCATGTTATATCACCAGTTTTCTCAGTAAGGGATTGGTTTATCGTTTCTTATTCTCCTCTGTTTTTTGAAAGGTGCATACTGCAAACCCCAGATTTTTCAAGCTAGAAGGGTAGAGCACCTCTGGCTCTGCTTGTCACTTTATAGTAAAAGTCAGTTTCTAGTGGGGCAGGAGTTTGCCTGCTCTCCGAAGAGGGGTTGCACTTGATCTTAATTCAGTTCAGGACTTTTTCAGCTGTGGTCACAGTCCTCAACAGCTATTTAAAGCTACCCAGCTGCCTTAGGCCAAACACTCACACAACCTAATTCTACAGAGCTTTTGATCTCTCATTCTGGGCAGCCTTGTCACTGTTACAATGAGTTAAAACTGAAATGATTGGGCAGTTGTCCTGATATTTTAAGGGGACTATCTTCCTTACCTTGCTTGGTAATGGTACCAGCACATTTCAGGAAAGGACGACACTCCCCTTCTCCCCTCTCATGGAAAGCTAAGTTCTGAATTGTCTCTTTTGTAAACTGGGAATTAATCCATCATGAACCCTCCCAGACCCGAGTGAAGAGAGGCTCAGGGAAGGAAGGGGAAGCTGTGGATATGTGCTCATCACTGCTTTTTGCCCAGGTGCAGTTTAGATATGCCCACTCATGTAAGCACACTCTCAGGGTCATGCTGGTCCTTGTGTTCCCAGCACAGACACCCTTGGCAGATGGCTCACACATCTGCCCAGGCTGGTGCTGCCAGGTCCCAGGCTCCTAATGCCAGCACACATGGTATGACAGGGATCACTGAGCCCTGCCTGCCCCTCTCCCTTCGGGAATGATGGAGAGAGGTTTGGATATGTTCTTTCCACTTAAATGTGCAGTGGTAAATGAAAGGATTATTAACAACTGCCATGGAGTGGGCAGTCCTGACGCCTCTGCAGCCCAGCCTGGCTTTGTGCCCCAGCAGCATTTCTGGGTGTGGGCACTGTGCGGCATGGCAGTGCCCATCAAAGGGACCTCACTGTTCCAACCATGAAGGCAAAGCAAGCAGAGTGAGAAGATCCTCTGACAACACCCCAGAAGACACCCTGGAGCGACTTACAAAGTGTATCTGCACCCTTTATGTGGGAGGCAGGCAACATTCAGTTAATTAAATCTGTCGTTTATTACAGTACCTATGTTCTTCAAGGGAGGAAAAAAGTGGACTGAGGTCTTGCTGTGAATTTTTTTCCCTGGTCTGACCTGAAGTAAGGCTGACTGTAACAGCAAGTGTACTTTTTAATGCTCTCAGTTACTTCTACAAATAGCACAGACGCTTCATCTACCACACAACCCTTGGCAATCGAGAACATATATTTCTATCAGTGTAATAGAGGTCTATTGGGAATGACAACAAAACTTGAATATAAGGTCTAAGAAAATACATTCTTTGTTTCCTAAACAACGAAGAATAGTAACTTTTCGTTTTCATGAAGGAAAATACTTTTAAAATAAATTCTAGGTCTTCCGTGTAGAGATTTGCTAAAATAATTGCAATTCTCTTTGCAAAATTGACCAGAGCAGTTCAAGAGACAATTGCACATGGGCAAATTCCCTGCAGTATGTACCTTTCAAGCGTGATGTGCATCCTTTTGCCAACAGCTAGCACAGGGTCACTGATTTGCTAAGACATCAAGAACAGGCATAAGTAAGACTGAGTCAGTGTCCTGCATCTCTGCAGAGAGGTGAATTGAATCTTTAGGGAAAGGATGGCTATCCTTTTCATAACCCTGGTCTAAGATGCAGCTCTCTATGGTACAGGTAGGCACACCTGTGAAGAAAACCCGGATTTATTAATCTCCTTATTATCACCTTTACAGGCAGAAAACATACATTTGGCCTGGACTCCCTTATTCTTTCCCGCCCATGTAAGTGTGAAGTTTATTTCACAAAATAAATGGGAGAAACAAGTCACTCACCACAGAGGGAATACCCACAAAGTTATTTCACAGAACCTTCACTACCACAGTGGATTTATTGGGGTCTGTCATTCACTTCTTTATAAAGACAAGAAACTGTATAGGGGAGACAGTAAGTCCTTTACTACCACTTTTTCATCTTTTTTAGGGCTGGTTGAGATATTTATGTAGGTGCTCTCTGGTTGGTTCATGCCCCCTAGACCAGTCTCTGCACAGGTCTTGAATAATAGAATTGTAACAGTTCTGCTGTGTGTGGTGTTTTACCACGGCTGAAGGGCCTAAACTTTAGTAATTCTGATCTTACTCTTTCTTATTTGACTGGACCTAGAAGCTGGAGCTGGAGAGAGCCTGCCCACTCATATTCAATGCAGAGTTTCTCTATGGGGTACTTATCAGGGCATCATCCAGAGGAGCTTCAAATGACTGCAGTGATAGAGCTGAAAATGTTTCCTTTCAGGAGACTGCATCAAGAGCACAGCACACAGGCTGTGTGCATACCCTGCCACATTTACTCTGTCAGGTTTCATACATCTGCTACATTGAAGTGCAGTCACTTCACAGCTGAAGTGATAAGCAACAGCAGTTTCCAAAGGGGGAATGTAAGCTGAACAATGTCACCTTTCCTGCCTTTGATAAAGACTTTGTGTCAGATTCTTGAGGAAACTTTGACTTGCAGCAGCCTCCTGAATCTGACAACTAGGCTCTGCAACCTGGACATCCAACCTTCAGCTGAATACATCTTCCCTTCGGGACCATCTTCTCTAATATAAACAGTACATTCAGACTCAATCTTATATACTTCCAAATTGCCTGCTTTTCTTTAAGATACCTTTGGCAACAGTTTTAGGAAATAGTGCCATTATTGCAGAAGCTGTGTGATGTGCAAAGAGCTGATGAAGAGTAATATGGGGGAGGACTAGCTAATGTTTTAAAGGTTGCATGTGTATTGTACCTTTTTTTTCTATAAAAATGAAGCTTTCCCAAATATAATCCTGTCGTAGATGTTCTCTGAAACCTCAGCCAGACTCTAGAGCATAAAAAATATGGCCTGATCTACATGCATTCACAGCCTTGCACTGGTGATGTTTCTCCCGATCAGGAACTCAGACTGTTAGCTGAAGTTAACAGTAGAAAGGAGAAGCTTGAATCTTAATCATTAAAAGTTTATTGGTCTTTTTGAAGTATATTCACCCCATTTGTTGACAAAGAACTAACAAAATGCTGTTTCTACAGGTTGTATTTGGCCTCAGCTTTAGTTTAATTACTTCCCATCAAAGGAACTTCCCTCATTCACACTCTGAACCTAGTTAATAAATACTTGTGTTTCCAGTTTTCTTAAACAATTTTCACAATTAGGTGTTTTTTTCTGCTATCAGAGATAGCAGTTTGTGTGTACAAGCATTCAGCTGAAATTACGGCACAGCTGCCATGTATTTCAGGTGAACTTCAGTACACTTGGGATCTTGACTTAGTTTTCAGTGCTGCTTTGAGGCTTGATTCAGGTGTTTAGAGATAGCACTGAACTAAAATTGGCAATTGCACAGTTAAATGGAATTTAATTTGGTCAATTTAATTTTCACAGTTTTGCTTTCGGACACCTTGTGACTTAATCCATCTTGAGAAAACAATAGTATGGTTGGAAACATATACTGAACTGATACCTTTCATATGAAAATCAGTAGAAATAATATTTTGAAAGAGGTCTATTTCCAATATGAAACTCTCTCTAGTAGAAAATAAGGCTATTTTGAATTTTCATCAAAATTTCAGGTTCAGACAGTCTAAGTAGGTTTGAGAAGAGCTCAAACCTCTGTAGCATTTTTATCCCTTATTGGTTTCTCCTTTCTGGATGAAAGTAAAGAAAACTATTTTCTGAGGGTCTCTGCATATTAATATCATTCCTTCTTGCCTCATAGCTTGGTCTTGTATAGTTTTCAAAACCTGATTTGATGGAACCACTGATTTCACATCAGGATTAAAAACAGGTGGCCAAGTTGAGGTTTAGGTTTAAATTTTAGACTAGGACTATCTCTCAGGCTGAAAATCAGAAGGAAAAAGATACCAATTAATTTTAAGGAAATAAATTGGGAAGAGGTAGAGAGTGAAGCTGTTTCTTTTTCTGGAAAGCACCTTGTGTCTCTAGCTGGGTTAGCTTTGTAGTTAACTGTCTCAGCCCTTGTACTGCACCTGAGGAAAGCTGTACACTGTGTGAGAGTAGATAAATGAGGTTCACAGCAAATGGGTTCCTTTTCAGCACCAGGAGTTCTTTCTTGTTGCACAAAAAGAATGTACTTGGCAGTACATGTGCCTATTTGGCTAAATTATTAAAATACACACCTCAAAGAGAAGGAAATTTATCAAACATCAAAGTAAATGGCCAGCTTTATATGTTCAGTAAGGTCTGATCCAAAATCCACTGAGGAAGGCGAAGTACATTTCTGTGTGATTTGAAGGGCTTTGGTCCGTGAAATGTCAATGGTTTGACAACTCAGATCAAAGTTGCATGGACATTTGCATGCCTGGCAGTGCGGTTGAGTGCTTAGTGGGCTTTTTTGCCTGGCCTGAGCAGCTTTGGTGTCTGCCTGTTAGGGGCAGCAGTAACATCAGTTCCCTAAATCATCAGCTTTGCACGGGTGTCCCTTTTATCCAGGAATAAGGGTATTTTCTATTGCATAATTTCAATCTTGGCCTGCCACAGCAATACTCCAAATGTCATGTGGATGCATAAGGGTAAACACCTGCATCAACAAAGGCATTTCCAGTTTAAGTAACTGTATGGTCCAAGAATTGAGTGGAAGTCTTAATTAATTATTTAAATTGAGGGTGTGTTTCATGTCCTATGACCAGATTTTTTGCTAAGTCATGTTGTAGCTCTTACTGTTTGTTCCCTGGCTTACTCCTTTTTGGATGCTGTCTGTGGCTGAGCCATGGTCCTTCTGTAAATGAACAGATCTTATTCCCAGACAGAAATATTGAGAATGGCATAGCTGCTTTTTCGTGTCTGCCTGTGTGTCATACTGCTGTGCAGCCAGTGATGGGAGCTGGACCTGGAGCCACCACACAGAGGCTGGTGTGGGAAGGGAAGGGAAGGGCTGTGCCCTGGATCCTAGCACTGAATGCCACCTTCTCTTTAATATCTGCCTCTATTTTCGCTCTTCTGTCCTCTCTTTAAGCAATGGTGTGTTTGATCAAAAGGAATGTGCTGCCAAAATTGGAACATGTATATGTATATAAATGCCCTTTTCTTCTGCCTGCGTACATTAGAGAAAAGCACTTACACATATCACGTGAGAACAGAAATAATTAGGTGTGTGACTGCATATCAGGCTTCCCTGAATACATTCTCATCAGACATTCAGGAAACATTGTGATTTTTTTACCAAGGGAAGGCTTTGCTTTTATTATTTTTGTAGGGGTAATTGTTTTGGATTCTATAAAATACAATCTTCTAACTAAAGAGTCTGTTTGTTTTTGAAACCTTTGGCATGAAAGAAATTAACTTTTTAGTTTCACAGCTTTTACAATTGTAGTGGTATCTCTATTAGCTGGTGTGAAGCAGGGAGTTTCTGTTATGTTTATTTGTTTAGTAGCACCCACCTCAGGTTCACAGCCCTTGTGGTTCATACACTACTATGAGATTCTGGGAAAACATTCAAAAAAAATTTGCACACTTCAGTGATATCTCACAAAACGGTTTGTCTTGCCTGGTGATGCTGAAGTCACCAGCCCATATTTTACCTGCTGCCCAGAATAGTAAGGGAGAAGACGACCATAAATTCATGGTGCCCCTTTTGGCTCCCTCACCAATTCCCTTTTTGAGTTCCCACATGTTCTCCTGTTACCTTTATTTGTTTCTCTGCTCTTGTTTTCACTCAAATTCTCTGTTCTTATACACATGTAAGTCTCAAAACCCTCTGTGATGCTCCCTTTAATTCTCTGCTTTCTTGTTGCGTGCATTTGGTGTCTTTTCTCTCTCCACACTTGGATTTTTTGGCTCTATCACTTCTTTGGTTTTTTGTTTGTTTTTTTTTTAATGTTCATTCTTCCAGGTTCCCTGTCTTTTCCCATCAACCCTGCGAGATGTGACAGAACTACCTCTATTTCCTTCTCTTTCTCTACTGCAAACCAAGAACTGAACACTTAGGATGGGTTGCAAAGATGTTGGGCAGCATGCAGGGAGTAAACACACAGGGGAATTTGTACCCTTGCCTCCCTGCAGCACCATCTCCTCCTACATTGCTGAGATCTAGAGAAAAGGATACTTTGGGGTGCCTTCAGCCCTCATCTTTATCCCCTTATAAAGCAGGATGGTGTCAGCTTGATGGCATCAATTTGCAGCAGGTATAAGTGCTTCTGTAGGCAGGTCCTAGGCAGGAAAAGAAACTTCCAGTTACATTACAGCAGTACAAAGTGTAATGATATCCATTAATTTAATGGGCACTCCGGGGGTGATGGGCATAGGGCCCTCATGGGATCTTGGGTCATCAGACATCCCACAGCTCTGAAGGCTCTGCTGCTGGGGAGACCGTTCAGACCAAAACTATGATCAAAGGGCCCAAATCTCTATGTCAGCACGCATTATTCATCTGTCTGACAACCCATCTACTTTATAAGTTCTGTAGACAAGTAAGGTTCCATTTTTAATGTACTTGATCATGTGTGGAGTACCATAGCTTTTGAAGGATCCTAAAGTCTCTGAGGCATCTCTCCAGAACAGCTGTTTCAGAACTGGTGTGCATCCTTGTGTACATATTTACATCTGCATTCGTATATTTTCTCACACTTATCAAGGCTTTATACATGACTAAATTTCATCTTATGATGCCCAGCTATACCTTGTCTCCCAGTATCCTCTGCTTTTAATATTTTCAGCTGCCTAATTCCTATGAAAACCATTACTCTCTCTGCAGTTTTTTCATCCAGCTGTGCAGTAATTGTCAATGCATTCTAAATATCCCATTTTATGCCCAATTACAGAGACAATGATTTCCAGGTACAGGAGAAACATGGAAATGTTTCAGGCTTCTGCTCTGGTGGCCTCATGTTCAATCCTATGTAGAGAAATCAGGGCAGCTGTCAAAAAGAAAGCAAGAATTGCTCATTCTGGTTTGTACATTTATGTGCCTGGTTGCTCAGAGATTTTTGTATCTATTTCAGAATAATTTCCTTTTAACTTCTAGGGAGTATTTATTTGCTCTGTAGTGAACCAAATTCCAAGCCTTATTGTACGTCTTTCTTATGCCTGTAACCACAAAGGCGTTTTCTGTCTCTCCTATAATGCAACTGTGATAAAGACACAGCGGTTGATCGCTATCCAAGTCCTTCTGAAATTTGTATTTTTAACTTTATTCTGATATGAAGCTGAGCTTGCATTGGATAATGTTAGATAAAGGTGAAGTCTCTTGAGGTAGATCACATAATGGGAAGAGAGGTATCATCTGAGGAGGACCCAATGAGCTGAAAAGAATAGCAGCACAAGAAACTCATTTAATTTGACGTAGCTGTGAATATTTGACATTTTATAAGGGAATACAGAAATGAAGTCCATCTTACTCACTATGATTCTCTAGGAAGTACAGATTTTCTTCCATGTGTAGTCTCTGTGAACACAGAGGTGGAGGAGGCTGGCAAAGAGAAATAGCAGCTCATGCAAAGATTGTCCAACCCCTATAGAGCGAACTTACTGCAAAAATTGAATTCCCAAAGTTTTTATGTTGGCTGTTAAAATACTGAGATGGATCACACATGCCTTGCAATAGATGCTCAAGCTTTTTCTACGTGAGAGCAGTTTTCCTCCATGTATGCTTATTGTTCACATGCTCTGTTTTCTCCAGTGTCTCTGAGCAGAATAACAGCACAGGGAAGACACTCTGAGATGCCCTGGACATGCAAGGTCTGACCGAAGGTCGGGTCCCACTTCCCTTTTGAAGCTGAGAGCAGAGAGAACAGTGAAAACCTTGTCAAAATATCCTGTATTGAGGTTGCTCTTGAAATGCTAACTTTCTTCATGCCATGCTTGAGATAACCCAAAACCTCTGAAATTACTCTATGTACCCTGTTGCTCCTCACAGCCGAGGAGCTCTTGCTGTGCATCTTTCTGATCACAGCTTAAATTTACGTGCTTTGACTTAGGTCTTGCTTTCACTGATGTTTTCTTAAGACAGCTCCCATTTTCTCTTTGATTTCTCTTAACTTTATGAAGTAAATAAGGAAGAATATATGGACAAAATTTCTCCTTCCTTCTTTTCCTCTGATAGAATCAGATAGGAACAGAGGCTGAGAGAGGAATCCAAATCACTTGTTATCCTGACTCTGCTACTCAGCAGTACCACAAAATTTCCTCTTCCTCATCTCTTTGGGTGTGCCCACCTGGGTTAAGAAAGAGAGCAGGAACCTCATTCATGCACACCCTATGGGGGCTTCCAAGGTCTCAGACAAGAGCCAGGAAGAAGTTGCTGAGCCTCCTTTCTACGCACCCACACTTTATTGGCATCAGGCTCAGGAAGAGGGAACAATAAGAAGCCCATCTTCCCCCAAGCTGGGGCCTAGCATAGCAGGCAGAACTTGTACATTGCATTCAAAGGAGTGGCATTTCCTCAGAGGCTTTCAAACTCCTTCCTGTTTCCTATTCCTTTTTGTATCAAAGTTTGATAATGCTCAGGTTCCAAGTCAGATCCCAAGTTCATGCCTCGTTTGTAGCTTTTCTTCTTTTTTACACAAAATATTTTGTTGAAGTAATGTAAAATTTGCCTTAGGAATACAAACCCAGTGTTTTGCATCATGCTTAAGCTTCATTAAGAAAAATATCACCTTATTTCTTTTGCTCTGTGTACTGATAGCCCTCTGTTACAATCTTAACTCATTTCAGACATCTGGGATTGTTCCTTGTCTGCTCTCATCCTTGGCAAACTTAGTAGCTTTCAGATAATTGTGACCACAGAAACTAAGTGCTTTGTGGCTGGGAAGAATTCTTCCCACAATTTGCAAGGTAGATTATTGAGGTTATTGATGGATTCATTCCTTTGACACCTCCCTGATATAATGGAACAACTGTTAGCAAATACTGACTTTATGGTGATGGTTGTAGTTTTGACACAAAAGAAGAGTTTTCCCAAAAGATTCTCACCTCCACCATGTACTTTTAATTTAGTGACAAAATTGTAACCATTTGGTTCCATGGCTGAGACATGCAATTTTGAAAAGACTAGAATGATTCTCAAACAGCTTAAGCAGCCCACCTTGTCCTAGATATGGACTCTTGTCCATTGTATGCTAGAGTCTTCTCACACGATGAGCATAAGACTGGTTTCACAACATTATCCCTGTTTGACAAATCCTGTCTGAAGGTTACGTGTCCTCAGTCTCTCATGATTCCTCTCTCCTTAAAGGGTAAAAAATGCCGAACAACCTTCTTTTCCTCCAAAATGCTTTTTGAGTGGCAATTAGAAAGCAAACTAAGATCTGTAGCATGTAACAGGACACGAAGACAAATGACTCAGCCTGTGCAAACGTGAGATTGGCGGGGGAGTCACTGCAGCAAGTCCCAGACAGGGCAGTGGAGAGCTTGACGTTCCTTACATTGCTCCTATTGCCTGTGGAACGGTAACAGATGATCACAGCCTAACAGCATCCTCTCCAAAGAGGGACCCCCTGCTGCATGGCAAGTGCACGTATCCTCTTTCAATAATGAAAAACATTGGCGTCTTTTATTCTGTGTGGAAAGGGTCAAAATATAGAATGAAAACTCATATTCACACTCCTCTTGTGCCATGCCTTTATTGCACTGAGCATCTGCTGCCCCTCTGGATTTCAGTGGTGACTGAGAGCATTCTGCACAGAGTGAATCGATGCCAGAGGTTACAAATGCACCAGGATGAGGTCCTGCTTCCTGATGGGCAGGTGGCAGAGTTCTGCTGCCTCCAGGTGTACTGTGGAAGCTAATGCTGTACTTTTCATCAAATTAAGAGAACTGGGAGAGCATTGCCAAGGCAGTCTCTTTATTCTAATGAACACTGTGCTAAAACAGATGTCCGCTAAATAAGAAGTTTATTTTTTTGTGAGTTTGTTTGATTGCTGAGTGACTAGATTACACTGGTCTCAAATAGCACTCATTTTCCCCCAGTGGAGCCAGACTACTTGGCTAGGAGAAACTTCTGCTATTCCTAATTCTGAGTTTTCCGAACAGGAGCTATCCAGCTGTAATTCATTATTATCACTTTGAAGTTTTGATAACATACCAGAGCCTTTTGAGTAACAAAGCAAGGTGTGGACATTTTTTAACAATAGTAGCAGTTAAAGATATAAAGAGAGTGAGGAATGAATACACCATCACTTGAAATCTTTAAATCAAGTGACTGCCTTTATAAAAGATATTTTTTGCAACACCCGATATTATGATGATAGATGCAGGAGCCACAGAAAGGAAACCTCTGTAACTGAGGTTATGCAGAAGGTCAAATGAGATGGCCATAATGATCCCTTCTGGTCTTAACCTATCAATCAAAGGGCATTAAATTTTACTCACTGAGCTGGACATGTGATTATGCAAAACAGAAGTACGAGGATTTTCCTCCTTGTAAAGGGAGAACCTGGAAAGAATAATAACCCTGGGATAAAAATATTATTCTGACCTTCTTTCAGAGCATCTACAAAGTTACAGTAGGTCCTCTTAAGGTCAGCATAAATATCCTGGTTATTCCAGATGAGATGAATGCTTAGAATGGAGTAGATTATGAATGTATAATTTATTCTATGACCTGAAACAGCTTTTCCCTGGTATTTGGAAACCCTTCTGCATTTAGCTGCAAGATGGACAGTGAAGGATTGTTGTGGAGTTGTTGACATATTTTAATGAAGTTCATCCTCACATTTTTGTTCTGATATTGGTCTATGCTTTTTAAAACGGTGTATTGCAAAAGGGACCTTCTATGACATTGTTGTCTCATCAATACCCTCAACACCCTTTTCCTTCCACTGCACTGTGAAACAGCATCTGGTCTCTGTTGGATCTCTGGGTCTAGAAATTTGGATTAAGTTTTCCCCATGCTAAGATGCAAGAAAAAATGAAAGGAAGCACACTCTGTTTGTCTCTTGGCTGGAGCTGCTTTTAAAAGCAGAAGTATGTGTGGGTGAAGGATGTGAGAAGGAGATTTTGTACTGGCATATACGTGTGTAAACAGATATTCAACGATTTGTAAAGAGCTGAGCTGTACAGCACCCAAGAAATATATAATCTTTCCCCAAACCTCCAATGTTTGAAAGCTGGTGGCTTCAGCTCCTGACAACTGTTTTCATCAGTAGGGCCACAGACCAAGGGATTTTTATACTGTCCTTCAATCAGTGTAATTGATTGGCAGCCATTGATTAAACACTCACGTGAACCAGTGCTGACTACTTCAGCTTGGAAGAGAGTGGGCAGGAAATGGGAATCACCAACGTCTACGAGCACATGCTAAATTGTATTGTCAATCAGATGGCCAAAGGCTTCAGTGTGTTGTCTGCTAGACTTGGAAAGGAGAGTGGTTTTTGTAGCAGGAGAAGTTGTCCTGTCGCAAAAACATCTCAATTTTATTTTTGTCTTACTCTGCTATCCTAGTTCAGTTTTCTTAGGTTTTGATGTTGTATCTGGCACTGTATTTCAAAGTAGAGGTTTTCCATTACAAAATTTCTATGTCAAGCTAGGTCTTTTTGGTGATTATCACTGTTCAAGGAAACTTGTATGAATGTGATTTTAAGGATTTTATGAGTTTTATGAGTCTCTCTTCATAGAGAAATGATGCATTCTGTTGGGGCACAGGACTTCCTGCATCACTGAAAGCTTCAGCTGCTCAGCAAGATTCAAGGAGCAAGAGTTAGCCATCTGTAATCCTGGTCTCTCATGTATTTTTTAGATCGGAGTCAAGAATGGAAAATGAGATCTTGACAGTTCTTTCAAGGAATGAGCATTGTGGGCCTGTGAGATGATCACAACATAGGCAAAATGAGACTTCTCTTCTGGTTCTTTGACTCTGATGGGATTTCTGTGGAGGTGGAAATAGGAGCAGATGTAGCTCAAGTACTGGGAACTAGGGCAGGATTGGAGAGAGGGGAGATCTGAGCAAAAGAGATGACTGGAAGTGGTAACCTGCTAGGAGGATCAAGACAGAAAGCTGTTGATTCATTGAGAAGCTCCTTACTTGGGAGCAAAGCAATGTATAAATACCGGGGATGGTTAGTGAAGAGGAGAAGCTGAGGGGCAAATGCCAGGGAATTCTGATTAAATTCTAAAGGGCATCACAGAAATCTGGAAAGCACCCTGGCCTCGCACATTGGGCACCCACCACATCACAGCCTCATGTAAACATTTTTTTTGGGTGATTTTGCTTTTTTCCAAGGCTGTATGATCTTTTATTTTTCATTAGGAGTTTTCATTGTCAAAACTGTAGCTGGTGAAAGATTTTTGGAAGATTTTTGGAGTGCATTGACAGAGTATATTGATTTCTGTCATTGCAAGCAATATTTTGCTTTCAAATCAGAGTCTGAAACACCAGTCTCAGAGTCTATTATTAATTCCTGATGTCATTAAGAGATGTCTTCTCTGTCTGTGATGCACTGACATTTATTTTATAAGGCACTGACATGATTAGAACTTTGATTTGTTTTTCTAGCCAATATGTTTGGCCCAGGATCCCCAGGGTTTATGTTTAAAGTTAGCTTTCTAAATTCAGGTTTCAATCATCTGCAAATGAAGTAATTTTTTAATATTTTAACACCTAGTTTGGCAGCTTTCAGCATCTCAAGTCTTCCTTCGGCCAAGCCACTTGCTTCAGTGCCCAGCAAGATTACTGACTGTGGTAACTCTTGGCCTTCGTCCCAAGAAGAGCCCTTCAGCACTGTTCCACATAGAGCCAAGGAAAGCTGAATAGGCTGAAAAATAAGCAACTGCTCTCTCTGCAGTCCTTCCTCATCTGTTTAACCACAGTCTGGATCCAGTATGTGAGACTTCTGCAGCCTGCACCTTAGGGATATAGAGAGAGAGTCACTGGGAATGCAGTAGGCACACGTCAAAGGAGCAAGACTAGTAAGGGATCTAAAGTTTGCAGCAGAATCTGCCCCTCCAAAAAAACCCCATGTATTCCTCTATGCAGTCATTCACAAAAATATCTTCGAACTTTTCAGTTCAGTCTGGTCTGACTTTCTAGGGGCCAGATTTGATACCTGAATGTTATTTGGGTGACCTGGTTCTTCTACCTGCACTGGATAGCTTCTTGAAGTACATCTGATGTTTCTATCAGGAGTAAGGAGTAAATGACGAGAGTAACTAGACTAGACAAGGCTATAAAAATATATTTCTTACCCTTCAGACTGAAATACTACAGCTCTTTCTGAACTCTTGGCCTTTTTTCACGCTGTGATGTTTACAAAGCATCAGAAGATTTTACTCTTTAGATCTCGAGTGCCTTAAAAGAGGTGTACTTTACGCCAACTACAAAGGCCCTCAGAATCAGACCTTACATGTTTAATCTGGGTGTGTGGAAGCAGACTGTTCCACTGCTCATGCCTCAGTGCATTAACTAATCTTTAAAGAACAAGGATTAAGGAGAAGCTTTGCCCATGAACAGGTTAGCCCTGGCTGTCTAGCCCAGGTTGCACAAATTCATTCAGATTCCTCAGAGGTGGGTAATGGTGATCACTGTCCAGAGACAGGACACTGGATTAGATGGACCATAGGTATGATCCAGGGCCTCAGTTTTCAGGTAAATTACCACTGCAAAATGGTACTACTTTCTTGGTTTATTTTTATGAGTTTTTCGGTGTTTGGGGTTTTTTTCCATTCCTTCCACGTACATTACTAGTTGTTCATTCTGTTGATGTCTTGATACTGGTGTGTGGTAAGTTGAAGGAGCTGGATATTTTCCTCCTCTTTCATAGTCGGTGCTCAACTTTTCCCTGGTTCTGTCTAGGAGCCTCTTCAACAAGAGAGGCAGAAGAAAATGAGTGTCTCTGTGCTGGGAGGGCTAGAGAGAGGAACCCACTGGTAAATGGAAAAGGCTGATCAATCCTCCTGAGTTCTTTTAACTCAGCTCAGGTTTTATTTAGTCACTGCAATACTGTTCAGTGCAAGGGGAGAGCTACTACTACCGTCTTGCCATCAGCACTAGAAATAATAATATTTAACATGGACAAACTCTGTACACGTTCTTCTCTTCATCATTTAAGTTTCTAAAACATAGCAAGGGAAAATTGTTTCTAGTGTTAAATAGCATGAATGGAGCTGACAGTGCTATTAGAATCACAGAATGGTTTAAGTCAGAGAAGACTTTTGAGATCATCAAACCCAATTTTTAGCACAGCACTGCCAAATCCACCCCTAAACTATGTCTCTAAGAACCACATATTGTTTTTATCTATCTTTTCCTGCATAGATACAGATATATATAACTTCCACTATAACATTTCAAGCATCGGCACCACCTGAGAGCTCTTTGCAACTGCAGCTTATGCATTTTGCAGTAAAATTTCTCTCCCCTTCTCTTTTCCCTCCTCTTCCTCCGCCTCCAGAGAACTGACAGGCTTTCTACTGACAAATGTTGAGTGTTGCTCCTGAGGATTTAGCATTTCAGGCTGTGTCTACACAGCTTAGGTTTCTATTATTACGCAATGGCTTAGAGGGCAGTGCTTTGCCACATAATTACAGAGCCAATCTCTGTTAGGACCAGGAGTTTGGATGCCTCTTTCTATACCAACTATTTGCCTCCTGCCCACTTAAGACTCCTCCCTGACACTCTTACTTGTTTATTAGCTTCTTTTCGTACCCTTTTTTCATCTGGTTTGTGGTTTTCTTCCCTTTCCTTTGCTACATATTTGTTTATTTCAGAAGTGAGGGGTCTGACTGAGTCGTGCCTGCACGGATTCCTATGCAGCACAAAGCACTTGCTGTATGTTGCATCGTCAGAAGAGGTAAGAAGAAATTCCTGAGGCTGCCTGCTAGTTCTCTCGGGTTTTTTACTCTCTATCTTTTTTTTTCCCTCTCTCCTTTTTTTTTTTTTTTTTTTTGTGGTGTGTGCACACTGCTTGTCTTACAAGCCGTGCAGGCTCTGCCATCTAGAGCACTTGGTGAGATCACTCCACTTTGCTGTTTTTCCTTCTTCCATCTCTGCGTGACTCTGTGTGTGTGTATCTCCCTGCCTCTCTTCCCCCCCGCGGTACAACTCGGCCCCCCACCCCAACACACACTCACATATGCAGGAGCTGGGCTTGCTTGTATGAACTTGAAGATTTGCAATACTGAAATGCATGTGTTACCTTGGGATGCACTAGGATCAGAATGCTCGAAAAGCCTTCAGGCTGCTTAGTCCTCCAAGACCGGGTTTTTTAAGCCACACAGGAAAAGAACAAGTTATTCACTTTTCAAAAATTCTTTTTCTTTTTCTTTTTTTTTCCCTTTCCTTTTTTTGTGCTTTGGATATTACTGAACAAGGAGTCTCAGGGATTCACATGCTCGGACTTCACTGAATCAGGCTGCATCTGACAAACAATCTTGTCTGCATTTTGGTTTGCTAGAGATCAACTGGGATTTTTCTGATTCTATCTTCTTTTGAAAAAAGGATGCATGGAATAGAAAGAAGGTCTAAGTGCCTGTCTGAGCCTATTTTACCAAACCTGGGATAAATGTTACTTCTCAAAGGTAAGTGCAAGGTTTTTTTCATATGTATGTATAAACTGTATAGTTATAACATAAACTATGTATAGATATGCATCCAAAACATTTTATAGACGGTTACCTCTGATGGCAAAAAATATCTTAGTCGTGCATCTTAAAGCATTGGAGAAATGTATAACTTTGTCTCCCTTTTCATGTTAGCTTAGATAAGATTGTTCATGTAGAGTAATGGATCTCAGTCTGGTTTCTGCTTCTCATGGTATGAAAAGGCACTTCAAAAAGAGTATTTTTTTAAGAGTCAATAGGAATTTTTTATGATCGTTTTTAAACAGTGATGGAAAGATGTTTAAAAGAAAGGATAATAATTTGGTTTCTGATAAAGGAAGAATTGAGGAATACAGTAAAGCTGTGAAAGTAATTTCAGCTTTCTGAGGAATTAGTAAATCCTGCAAAGCTAAGGAGGAACTTTGCTGGACAGATCAACTGTGCTGTATGTAAAACCGGAGAGTAAAAGTGTGAGGACCTTGGCAAATGCCATGTGAAGAAACAGAAGGCATAGGAACAGCTAGAGAAGGGAAGGGAGTGAGGGATGTGGAGGGGCAGTGGGCACCCACTTCAGTGTCTGGTGCCACAGAGGCTGTTCTTGGTGAGGCGATGCCACTGGTGATGGACATCCAGAAGTGGCAAGGTGGGCATGTGGGGGAGGGGGTACACAAACAGGTATATGCTATGTCATGTCTGTTTGACGTCAGCAGACATATATGCTCGCAGCAAGATTAAATGTACTGAGGATCGGGGTGGGGGAAGCATCTAAGTGGCAGCACAGCACAAGATATATCAAAATGGAAACTGAGTCTCTCTCTGATTTGCATGGACATATGTACACGTTTGGGACACAAAGCAAGTGCATGACTGAATAAAAGAAAGGAACTAATGGCGTGAAAGAAACTGGCAGTGGAGTCAACAAGTCCCAGTATGGTAGATTAGTAACTGGAAATGTAAAATGGTCTGTTGTGGCAGTGTATGCAAGGCAGGGTTCTTAAACTGGGTAACTCCTACCTACACAAAAGAGACAAATAATATTGATTGAAAGCAAAATAACTTTTTCTTTTCAGACTACCTGATCTAGTATTTTTGGGGCAGTGCCATGGAGATATTAAGAAGAATAAAGTTTATTTTATCTACTCCATCTTAGGGATTACTATGACAGAAAAACTCTTTTGATGAGAAGAGGCAGGGAAACAGTAAGCATCACTTCAGTCTATAAAGTCACAGTTAATTAAATTGACACCTCTTAACTTTATAATATAATGTTCAGCATGGGTAAGTCTGGCAGATGCAATGCAATTGCCATGGGGATTTTCTGTTCCTCCAGAAAATGGAAACATTGCCATGCAGAGAATCAGTTTCCTACTGGACCTTGCTGTGTACAGAGGCTGTACTAAGGGAAATTTGGGCTTGTGGTGGGAAGAGAGACAAATAATTACTTTCACTCTTGCCGTGTTTCAGGCTGGTTGCAGTCCCCTTGTTTACAGCTTGCTCTGTGTCTGTGGTGAGTTTGCATTGCCCACAGATCACCACTTGAGCACAACCGAGTGCTTCTCGTGTGCGCTCTGCTCGGAGCTGCCGTGTTGCAGCAGCACGAACAGCTCCAGACCTTGCCTGAAACTGCTTTTAATTCTTGGAGAGAGAGGGGATGCAAAAAAAAAAAGCAATGCCAGGAGACAGGTAGCAAAAAATTAATGCTGAACCAAGCTATTTTAACCCATGAAACCCAGCAAAGATCTGTATCACCTCTTGGATCAGAGACAGTGTCTGTCCTGCTCTCCCCAGCACAGCTCTGGTTTCTTTAGGGTAACTCTGGACCGGGTGTGCCCCAGTATCTGGCTGTGCAGGGCACTGGCAGGCAGGCAGGCTAGCACCCCTTGGTGCACCATAAAGGGTGAGAAATGTGAGCCAGCCTCAGAACCCCTGTTTGCTGCTGTCCTCGCTGCCCCATGCTGCGCTTCCCAGCTTTAGTGCTTCTTGTTTAAATTTACAATAGGGCCATTACTGGCCATTTTTCCCAATGGGAGGTACAAATGGTACATGTAGCCTTGCCCCATAGCATCAGCTCTGTCTGCTGCTCAGGTGGACCTGAGCTGACAGCTCCCTGGCAATCCTAGTCAGAGTGCTTCTGCTCCCCCTCTTTGCAGAGGAATCTGACCACTGACTCAAGTTTGCAATGTAATGATTAGAGACCCATCTGCTCCGCCCCCTCCCCCCACTTCTTTTTTTTTGTACTTGTGGGCAAAAAAACAAAATGGGAGGCTGATTCAAAATTATCAAGGTTTAACTGGTAGTAGGTGGGAATATTCTTCAAGTGATTTAGCTCCCTGCTGAGGGGTTGTGGACTGAAAACCCCTGAGGCTGAATTTGCTACCCACCCTCACAGAGGGGAGGGAGTGGATGATGACAGTGCTTGTTCACTCCCAAATCCCATTTTGCATTGCTAATGCATTTCTGCCTTGACCTACAAAGATCACCTGTGGGAGAAGAGGGGTAATTTGTTCCAGCTGTGTACTCAGTCTTTCTTTTCTGGCTTGAGCATTCAGCCTTACTTTATTTATGTTTGTCTGAGTGTGCTGTCATGGGTTTGTTTTTGTGGAGAGGCTAATTGTCCTCTAGGTGCTGGACGGAAAAGCATTAACACTCTTTTTGAAGGAAGACATCTGTGGCTCCTTCAAACAAGTCCAGATAACTCTGGAATATATTGTCCAACACCAAATAAGCTGTTGCTGTATTCCTTTTTTCACTCTTTGCTTTTACCATGTAGAATTTGACTGTAGTACCTAAGGATCTCATCAAGGGGCTGGGATTTATTCTGTCAGTGTCCAGAGGCTGCATGTATTTGCAAGGGGCTGAACAGCTCCCACTTATCAACTGAAACTTGTGACAAAAGACAAGGTTTCATCTGAGTGCACTGGAATAATAACAAACCCCACAAATCACAAATCAGCGTGATGCAGTGCTGCAGTGAAGGCCAGCTGTTACTCTCTGCCCAGCCCAGCTCCACCCAGGATGCACAGAGAGAGGAAAGCCTGTAAGTGATACTTCTGATCCTAGGAACTCAAACTACCTCCTTCATGGGTGACTGACAAATCTTGGCATGAAATTAACATACACAAATATGTCATTAGAAGGCCCACAGTGATGTTACATGGAAAACTGGAAAAAGATCATGTCATTTAGAAGTATTTCTGCATGCCTTGCAATAGCAATTGTCACCTTACTTCAGAATATTTACATGGCATTGTTTCCGATTTTTCTGTCTTCCTGTCATTTTCTTTGTCTTAGCCATGATATGGGTCTCTGATGACAGCCTCATCTTTATGGAAAAACATCAGTGACAAATCCAGGATACCAACTTCAGCACATAAAATGAGCAGCAGCAGTAAAAGTCGGAAAACATCTTTTCAGTTAAAAAAAATGCTGATTTGAAAACACGGAAGAAGGGGAAAAGCTGTGCTGTCAGGGTCTGGTCCCATGCAGAATCACTATTGACCTACATAGAAGGCAGAGCTGAGTGGGAGTTTTCCAAGATAAATGTTTTTGTTTTTTGCAGGAAAAAAATATTTTTAACAGACAGAAACATGATTGGGAAATGATCAGTCTTACGAATTTCCTTACTAAAAAACTGTAGGGATAAAATTTCCAGAACACCTCATCTTGCGTTCTTTCTGGAAGATAAATTTTATAATTTCTTTCCAGTCCATGCATTTTGTATGAAAACTGAAAATAATTCATATGAAACTTGATCATAAAATCCCATTTTGCTAAATGACAAGCAAATCTGTGAGTTGAACTGGAATTAAGCATTTCTGGCTCATTAGAAGGCTTGCATACCTTCAGTTTGGGACAAGGAAACTGTAGACATTTTCATTTCGACTCAAGGGACCAGAAAACTTTTGTCTGCCAAGCCTTACCTGGAAGTCAATGTATTTGACCAAATGGGATTACTCTAGGGGTATCTTGGCAACAAGTGCTGTGAGATCTCAAGGCCTCTGAGAATCTGCTCTTGAAATCATTTCTTCCACTATGGAAAACTTATGTGCTGAGAGGATATGGCAGCTAAGTAAAAGCAGGTAGGAGGGGATGGGTGCAGCAATAGTACAAGCAGTACAATGTAGCATTTAGGAAGCTTCTGCTAATCACACCTCAGGATCTGCTAATCCTCAGGATCTGCGGCCGCTGTGGGGTTAGGAAAAGAGGTGAGATAAGGAGAGGGTCCTGGAATAGCAGTAAATCCAGGGTCCTGGACAATAGTTGGTCAGAAGGTGAGAGGTAGGTCTGATGCATCCCAGTTCATAGCAAGGCAGGCTCTGAGCAGAACAGAAGCTGGATTAAGGATAAAATCAACAGAAAGTACATGATGGCTGAAGGCATCCTGTCTATTTTAATAGAGCTAATGTTGCATTTAAAATCCCTGGAAAACACGTGTGTGGCACTGGTGCAGGAAATCACCGGTGTAACTCTCTTCCTGAAGCCACAAGAGGTAGATCAGGGTGGTGCATAGGTCTTTACGTGCAGCACTGAGACAAATTGCTGCGGGTGTCCAGTTAGGACTGGAGAGTTTGAGCTGACTTAGTTGGGAGAAGGAAAGACTATGGAAAACCTAAATGTAATCAGGTCACATGAATTGTGGTGACCAGGCCCCTTTGACATTGGAAGAAATAAATGCAATTGTGAAGAAATAAGGATTTTTTCCTCTTCCACCTTTAGAGGATCAATTTGCTTTAACAGGCTGAGGAGCAAGGGGGCTCAAAATGGCACTGGTTACCAAGAACCCTTAGCCATTCTTTTGTCATGTCTAAGCTCCTCAGAAAAGCTTCAGTATACATGTCAGCCAGAATGAGTAATCCTCCTTTTGTTACAGCCTAAAGATAAAAACTAAGAACGGGAAATGAAAAGAGGATGTCTTAAACATGCCACATCCTCTGCTTCAGTGGCAGGTTGGATAGGCTGTGATATCAGTGAGAGAGCAGCACCTGTATGGTTGCTAGAAAGGAGGAACTGGCTGTACCAGGATTTCTATTAGATCCCTCTGTTAACAGCCTTTAAAAAATGTATCTGCCCTTTCAGTACATAATGAAAACAATGAGAGTCAAATGGCAAAAGAAAAAGTCGAGAGAAAAAAAGTCCCTATCATGGCTTGTTCAGTATTCCCTGTCTGGTTTAAAAGTAGCCAACAACAAATGTCTGTCTCCTTAGAAATAAATATCAAAACCTTCCCCATCATTTCAGTAGACATTTGATCTCCTTCCCTTTGTGAATATTCCTGTGAATAGGGAAACACATGTGATACTCAGAAAGCTCTGCATGGTTTGGATGTGAAACAGGTATACTAAACTAAGAAAGAAAAAGGCCAAATTGTATTGATAGAAAATAAATTATCTGGATTGAGACCGTTTTGTTGGTTTCCAAAATTGAGAACTAGTTGGCATTTTGTATGAGCTATCTTCAGTGTAAGTGAATGTTATCACTGCTGCTGGCAGATATTTACTGTATATTGGTTTTTAAATAAGGGTACAACATTGATTACTTGCTCTCTAAACTATTGACTGCACTTTCTCCCTGTTGTCAGGTCAGATAACTTATCTCTTCTGGAAATATTCAGTAGAAAAATGGGAAAATGTGTTTGCTCCCAGAAACTCTCATGGAGAAGAGGATAAGGGGTTTTGTTTTTTCTGGTTTGGGTTTTTTTTTTTTTTGAAAGCTTCCTATAATCAAAATATCTTGCATTTATTCCTGATAATCAACAAACTCCTCTGTGAGATATGTTTTCTAATCCCATTTCACATGGCCAAGTAGCCCAACGAGCCATGAATGCTTCAGTTGACATCCACTTTGGAAGGACAGTGTGACCTTTCCTTATTAGCACAGCTATATCTTCTGTTCACTGCTCCACAGATACATTTTGACAGTGAAACCTTCTTGAGATGAGGGTGAAGGTTGTTCATGGACTCCAAAGGCATACTGTGTGGCCAGGAGTCTCACAGAGAATGAGCTTTCCCATGTCCATGGTCTCCCATCACCCTATCATGACTGGAGAAATTTCAGGGGCACTAATTAATAATGTTTTCCTTCTGATCCAGGGCTGGGTGACAGCAGTTTCATGTGAACTGAAGAGAACAGGTCCTACTGACAGTCAGAGCAGAGAAGCTGAAGAACAGCCTGATGGATATTCATGAGAGCAAATACCCTGAGGGCAAGGAGAGAAACATTTGGAGAAAAATTTGAGGCATTTGGATAGGATGAGGGGGAAGAGAGAAAGAAAAATCAGCTGTGTTACAGCTAAGAAGATGTTTCTGTCTTGTTAGTTATTTATATGACCCTTTTTGCCACCGAGCCAGAGTACCAGGCTAGGCTAAAGACAGACTTATGGTGTCTTTGATCACACTGTACATAGCTGATTCCTCTCTCAGCCATTCGAGGTTGTTTTATTTTTCACATCTAACCTGTTTTAGCCTTTTGGTGAACATTAGAAAATGTACTCAAGCCCTTGATGCATTTGTTTCTATTGTCTTGATCTTTCTTTCACCTCCCTGGATCAGTGAGTTGAGTGACGGAGCTGTTTGTTTTTTCCTCTGGATTGAACACAAAGTGTTTCTTATCATCAGCTAGTACTTATAACTGCTCCATTCTTAGTAGAACCTAGCAACAAGCTTTCAAGTTAATGTGAGAGACCCTTTAAAATGTACCAGGTCCATCTTCTTATGATATCTTTTCCAGAGAGAGTGCAACTGGTACGCTGAGATCTTTCCCTTCTGTGCTGGATTTCTAATGGCTGCATTTCATGCCCATCTTAGTTTTTTTTATTTCCCTCTTCTACAGCTTTTTGCTTGTCTAATGTTATAAGGAGCAAAACAAAGGTCTTTGGTGACCTTATGGGTCTGTGTCTCTGGAAACCTCACTACATTTCAGATGGTGCCAAGAAAAGGAAGAAACCCATCCTCCTGCAAGAAGGTTGAGATAAGACATGGTGAATTTCTATGCACTGGTGACTTCTATCCTACATCAGTGTCCTACTGCAGAATGGAAAAATCAAAGTTATGCCACATTCTACTTCAACTATAGGATTTACATTTAAAAATAAATAATGCCCTCGGGCCAAGTAACAGCTGCTGCAGTTCTTTCCAGCACAGCACATTGATCTTGTCCTCTCATCTGACATATCCTGCTACTCCCATGGTGCTGTAGTTAGCATTAAATCACAGAGAGATCGTGTAGTGACCTAACTGAAACTGAGACCTAGTTGGGGTACACTTTGCACCACCATTTCACCATACACTGGAGAAAGACCTGAGAACAAGGTCTTTGTTAGGCCGTGCTCTCTCTTTCTATTTCTTACAGGGGTTTTTTGCTTATTTTATGTTAGTCTAATCATGTTCATTTTAAAGAATTGCTTTCAACTTTTTTTTTTAATAGCAGGTGCTCTTTTATCATGAAATGGTGATGAGCCTAATGCATGTGTAAAAAGTACAGGATTCCACAAAAGTCCTGTTATAGAAATCAAGTATCTTTCAGGGATTCCTAAATAAAAAGCCTTCCAAGTTTAGTGCATGATGTAGTTGCACTCACATTTCTCACAATCATTCCTCTCTTTTCTTTATATTGACAAGTACATGAAGAGCAAAAGCAAACTCTGCAGCCAGCTGTTCTTCCTAAATATGTCTTGTCTTGTCTTGCTAGCTCGGGTAAAAGGCAAATTGCAGTTTGAGACTTCATTTCTGCAGCAAATCAGGTCTGTTTTCAGAAGGCTGCTTCTTCAGTCACAGTGTTTCAAGATGGGAAGCCAGGGTGTGTTCCTGCCCCAAGATGATTATACCATGATTGCAGAGACTTTAGTCATAGGGTGACAAAAACATTTAAGAACAAAAGAATACAGTTTTGCACCTTTGCTTCCATTCCTTCTACTCCTGATTAGATTTTCAAAGCCTTTCCAACATTCAAACAAAGCATTTTGTGAGAGCTGTTTGGAAATAATATGGGGTCTTAGATTGTCATTCTCAGAATAATTTCCACTTTGTTTCAAAACAATTTTTCCTGTAGCTAGAAATTTATTTCATAACGTATTTTGTGGTCCTTCTATTGTTGCATCCTTTTCTTAAAAAAATTTGTTTGTTTGTTTTTATTTCTGTAGTCTTACCAGGGACAAGAAAAAAAACATTTACCTTGCCAACACACAGTTCTTTTTGTTTGGTCATGTCATAGAACAGATATTGCTGAATGCTTATATGGCACCAAGTAATAAAATCACATTTACCTCACACAAGAAAAGGATATTTGAGCTTACTGGTTGGCCTTTGTAAATTGATACTCAGGAGAAAGTTGATTCCTTATAATTCTGTTGATAAATGCTAAGCTTTGGGTGACATTAACTGATATTGATCACTGGGATTTCCATTAATTTTTCTGAGATTGTTTGACTAGTGTGATATTCAAATGTCCATGCTTTCAGGTATTCTAGTCATTCAGAGAAGCAGCAGTGCCCTGGGATGAGAAAAAAAATAAAGTAGGAATTAAATCATAACAACATTTTTTTGAAACTGACACTTCTAACCACCATTAAAAATTAATAAAAATAAAATATAAACTGTATCACAGTAAGTGTATTTTAATATTGATATCCAGTAAATCCTGCCATCTCACAGGGGAAAGGAATGGCAGTACAAGCCCCTTTGACATGCATGTATATTAAAATATTTTCATTTATTTTCAGGAAAAAAATGAGGAAGGAAACATAACCTTGCAAATAAGGTTTTGGTCTTAAAGACAAAGTAGGCCCGCGAGAAACAGTCTGTGCAGGACTTACTAAGGTTTGAAAAAGCCTTGACTGCAAATAAAAAGGGAAAACAACTTTCAATTTGCTTAATTTTGGAAAGGTTTCTGCCTCTGGACATTATACATTAGGTTACTTCTAAAATGGAAATGGTAATTTGAAATTAAATGCTCGGACAATTATGTTTCTACTTCAGATTCAATAAATGTTTTTGGAAAGGTGAAATGAGTCCAACTGAAACAAAGGATCTTCTTCCTGTTTAACTAAAAAATGGCAAGTTAGCTCAGAAAATGTATTTTTTTTTAATGTATTTTTAATTCTTTTTGATCCCTTTTAGTTCCATTTTAAAATAATTAAACATATATGTATAATGTGTACGTGTGTACATACGGTTAGACGCATTCTTGGCCACAGGCATAAACTTTGCTTTTCACTTCTGCCTTTGTAACAGCAGATAATGGTAACATATGTCAGAGACCTGACTTAAGCCTAACAGTACTGACATTTATGAAGTGTTTATAGACTGGTGAAGATGAAGGATACACTCAGGGGAGTACCTGTGTTGACAAAAGGAGACACACAAATTAATGAGAGCTGGTGAAGAATTTCCAGTCATCCTGGAATCTGGGCAAGATCGAGAAGTGGGCCCACAGGAATCTCATGATGTTTAACAGGATCAAGTGCAAGGTGCTGCACCTGGATTGGATCAACCCCTGGTATCAATCCAAGCTGGGGGATGAACAGATCAAAGGCAGCCCTGCTGAGAAGGACTTGGGGGTGCTGATGGATGAGAGGCTGGACAAGACCCAGCCGTGTGCACTCACAGCCCAGAAAGCCAAATATGTCCTGGGCTGCATCCTGCCCCTCTGCTCCCCTCTGCTGAGACCCCATCTGCATCCAGTGCTGCATCCAGCCTAGGGTCTCCAGCACAGGAAGGATGTGGACCTGTTGGAGAGCCTCCACAGGAAGGCCATCAAGCTGATTAGAGGATGGATCACCTCTCCTGTGAGGAAAGGTTGAGAGAGCTGAGGTTGTTCAGCCTGGAAAAGAGAGGGTTTCATGATGACATGGCTGTGGTCTTTCAATACCTGAAGGGAATCTACAAGAAAGATGGAGAGGGACATTTTACAAGGCCATGTAGTGACAGGACAAGAGGGAATGGCTTCAAACTGAAAGGGGGAAGGTTTAGATTAGATATTAGGAAAAAATTCTTCCCTGTGAGTGTGGTGAGGCATTGAACAGATTGACCAGAGAAGTAGCGGATACCCTCTACATCCCTGTAAGTGTTCAAGACAAGTTTGGATGGGGCTTTGAGCAACCTGGTCTAGTGGAAGTGTCTTTGTCCATGGAAGGGGTCTTGGAACTAGGTGATCTCTAAGGTCCTTTCCAACCCAAACCACTCTGTGATTCTACAAACTTTTTTTCATTAGGGAATAGGTTTTGTCCAAATTAGCTTCCTGAGTATGTTGTGTGAGGGGGTGCATGTATTATTCAACAATATCTTCATTCGTTCTGTCTTTTAAAATATTTTTGGCTGGAATGTTTATGAGTTTTGTTTCTAAATAAAATTGAACTTTATATCATGTTTAAAGCTTCAATGTGGCATTCTGTGCTATTTTTACAGAAAATAACATCTTATATTTTCTGGAAAGCAGATATTCTTCAAATTATAATGAGACAGTCTAATTTAATAAGTCAAAATTTCTTTCAATTTCTGATAAAATTATGTTTTCTTAACATTTTTAGGATTGCTGATAGCTATTCAGGTGTAGCACCACTTCTCTTTGTAGAATTTTATCTTTTCTCCTTTCTCATTCTTTTGTTTCCTTGCCCTGATAGATCAGTTCTTTGTGGATGGTTATGCACAAAGGGAGCAGATAGTTCAATGGCATCTCCAAATAAAACAGGCTGTAAAAATGCTGAGTTTACTTTAAGTTTTGCAGGACAGGTAATATGAAGGTAAAATGGCAAGGAACACGTGGTATTTGAGTGGGAGGCTCGTACCGAGGCAAAGCAGACCATCGCAATTCCGAATTAACTTCTGAAATATTATCTGTACAGGAGCAACAGGGAGTGAGAGGGGACACAAGTGATCATCAATGAATTAAGAAGGAGTTCACTGTCAATGCTCTGTGATAGATGAAAAGTAAAAGAAGCAGATGAGAAATGTAAGAAAGTTTCCTGTGGTAGAGGAGCCACCTGCAGCAGCTCGATGCCCTTCATACTGAAAATGCTGTTGGGTGGTCCGTGGTTCATATTCTCTTGTGTGTAAAAGTGAACCTAAGACTACTCCACTTTTAAATGTGCTAGGGACTATAATTAATGTGTGATTTATCACTCTCAGCTGTGGAAAAGGGGAGTGAGGGGTTCCTGATAGTTTATATCAAAATCTTCCCAGAGTGCAGAGATTTTGGAGACTGTATGTTGGCATGCTGACACTGAAGTAAACACTCCCTTTACTTTTAGCACATCTTCCACTCAGGACTCTGAGCAAATAGTAATGAATTGATCCTTGGTGCTTTCCATGTAAATTGGGCTAGTGTTAATATTCCATGAGTGAGAAAATTGGCATGTCGGTTTTAGCTTAAATGCTCTGTAATCACGTGCAGAGTCTACAGCAGAGTTGTTGGCTGGGTCAGCCATCAAAGTGTGTTTCCTCATCCTGCTGAGGCTGAAGCAATGGTGAGGTAGTGCTAAACCAGTGGAATGGAAAACAGATAAAATCCCAGAGCTGTGCAGCAACAGAGTGAGCTGTGCCTACACGAGTAAGCCCACTGGAGAGCTTCATTTAGGCTTTTCATTTCAGCAAGACTATTATGAAAACAGTACTCAAATAGCAAGCCTTAGCTAAAGTAGGAGCTGTTGAACCCTTTTGCACAATTTTTACATACTTTAACAGAGTTGAAGAAAATAGTCATCACATGCTTTATCTTCCTGCTTATTTTTGCTATGTTTATTTAATAGTCATTTGGGAGGGCTGTAGATATACCAGCAACTGGAATTACAAAAAAAAAAGACAAAAAAAAAAAAAAAAAAGCAGAAATAGTTATACTAAGCTTTGTATCTTGCTTGAGATGCTAGAAATCATCCAAACATACATCCAGGCAAACTCACTCTTCCTCATGTACATTTTACTTATTATCATGAATAGACATACTGAATTACTGATGAAATTCACACCAGGAGAAATTCAAATAATATAATTATATTACTCCAGTGATGGACTGAAACCTTTTATTCATATTACATATACAGCATTTTTGCTTTTATTATGCTACACCTAAGATTTATTTGGCATCTTAATTTTTAGGACTCCTTATTTCAGATGAAGTTTTGGAGGATGTAATTTATGTCAGCTCATGGCTGACTTATTCCTTTAATTTTCAGATGAAGAGCCTGAGAACTTCTCACTTCTCTGTCCTCATTGTGCAGGTAAACATAACGTCAGCCTCTGGTAGTACAAATGGTCAATCTAGCACAATCAGAAAATTCAGGTGACCTAAGATCTAGTTATTCACAGAGGAAAAATACAAACTGCTCATAAGTGGTTCATATGAAAAAAAAAAAAGTAGAATTTATACTTTACAGGATTTACAGTTACTTATGTAAACTCAGAAAAAAGAAATCTTAAGTCCCTTGATCAAAATTTTTCTTATCACTTTCACAGGACAACCTTTAAGCCTACACTGACAAACAAACAAAAAAAAAATGCCATCAAACCCAATAAAGTTCTGCGCTGCAGCTGTTGATCACCTATTTCACATTTGGTGCAGTTTGCCTGAACTGTAACTAGTCCCTCCTACTATAGACTACAGTCTAGTCTCAGCTGTCCAAACCTCAGTTACCCAGAACAGGATGATGGTCCTCCGTGTCTGTTAGCTGTGCTGATTATTCCCATAATTACTTGAACATGCTTCGTCTCCCGTGATATTCAGTTGAATGAAGATGCACTGACTGTGAAAAACTTCATTTTGATGTCCCATTCTAACTCCCCTCATAATACAGGCAGCAGTAGCATGTTTACTTGTTCTTCTTGATGTGAAAGTTTCTAATATATGACTGCAGCAGAGACAAAAACAACAATAAATATTCAAAAACCCCCAGTGTGATTAGAACATATAATCCATAAGAGAAGTAAGAAGAGCAGTAGTTATTAAATATAGATGGTTTACTCACTGTCATCAATAAACATGTGATTTGTGATTTCCTGAGAATTTTTAGGTGATGATTCATTCATGATTTTATTTATTTTACTGTATAATGAAGCAGAATAGCAGAAGGAAGAGATTTTAGCTGATGCCACTAACATCTCCTTATTTGGTGAGATGTCTTCCTGTACTTTCCGGCTCAAGAAATTAAAGTTTAGGGGTCTAGTCCCTGTAAGACTACTGGGCATCCCTGGAAAGTGCTGTGTAAGCTTTTCTGTGTGGTACAAAGTGGTACTGCTCTGTGGGTACAGCAGATGGTTATCCAGTAACAGTAAATTGGCCATTGCCTGTAGTGATAAACAGATACTAACAGAGATCCACCAGTACAATTGGCTGCCTACAACAGCCCATCTGGGTGCAGCTTCAGCTGTTAAGAGACTTCAGTGCTCTTATCAATGATGTCGCACAGTTCTGGTCCTGGAAGAGGAACTGAAAAAAATACAGAGAAGGGCAGGATGGATGGATGGATGAATGGATGGATAAGCTTTTAAACAAAGAATGATTAAATACTGCAGCTTGGAAGGAATTTACTCTAGCTTGATATGATAAAGATATCTAAGACCGTGAAAAATATTTTTGTTCCTTCTCTCCTCCAATACAAGTCTTAGAGGACAACAAATTAAACTGGTAAGTGACTAATCCAGAACAAAAAATAATGAGGCATTTCTTATTTTGGGATTAGGAAAAGCTGTGAAACCCTTTTCTGTGGGATTCAGGGATTTCTAATAGTTTGCTTTGGTTTATAGACCATTTGGAGATCTAAACAAGTGAAAAACATGGTGTTTTTCACATGCAAAGACATTATCTTCAACTAACAATGTTAGCTGGACCACAAGCAGCTAGGAAGCTGAGAGAGAGAGTATTCTGGGAAATTATCACCAAATGCTTGCACTGCTTTTAAGCTTTTTGATTATTTTTCCTATTAACTACTAGCAGAGAAGAGGTAATGGGCTGGATATACCATAGATGCGACAAAGTTCAGATTTGTTCTGATGGATTTGATTCAGGATACTGATTCCTACGGTCATCATGGTGCAGAAGGATGGCTGAGTCCACAGTCCATGTTTGGCTGAGTCCACGGCTGTATTTCAGCAGGGTGCAAGGAGGTGCAAATTACTCGGTGCTTGCACATATGGGCAGAAGCAATGATCTTCTACCAGGATACGAAGATAAAGCTTCTCTGCAGAGATGACGAAGTTATTAGCACCCTGGATTCTGAAACGATGCTGATATAATCATGGTCTCTGGCTCAAATAATTCAGACAGCTTTTATAGTGTTTCACTCCTAGTTAGGTGAAAATTGTTCTCTCTGCACTTTAGGCTTCTTCAATAGTTGCTGTGGCTGGCTGTGTTGGTGCGAGCATGAGGAAGCTGCTGCTGAGCTCTAGCAGCTGGAACAAGTAGGCATTCATCTACTTGTTGAAAAAAAGGTTTAAATTGCATTATGGGTCTCTTAAGGTGGAAAGAGGAGAAGGAGTATTCTTCTTTCTCTCTAGTAAAACTGTTCTTCTAGAAATTTATTAATGATAACATCTGAGTGTACAGACAAGAGGACCCTTGGAAGGCTGTAGTTTCTGACCGTGCAGGAGTCTGAGCTCTTGCATATAGTGCTCAATCCCTGTGATAAGTTCGAAGTATGGCAAACAAGGGAAACCCTTTCAAGTAAACATCTGACCGATAAAAAGATGTGGCTTCTATAACTTTTGTTAATTTAATTTAGCATTTTTGGTGTGCATTTAGTATCTGGCTGACCTGAGTTTCACATGGGCTGAATTATTCACTGGCATCTACCTTACAATACAAAGTAAGTTTCTGCTTATGCTGGTGGAGGATCCTTCAGAAGGGAATTCTCAGACAGATAAGAATAGAGGGAAGGCTCTAAACCAAGACAAAATAGGATAGGGGAAACTAAAGAACTCGCAACAAGATAACTGTTGTCAGAAGAGTTTATTCCTTTCTAGGCCGATGTGTCTTGTTTTGTTAAATTCCTTTAGCAATAAACCGCAAACAGAATTCTCAAGACTCAGCACGTAAAAACATCAGAAGGCTGGTATAGGCATACAGAAGAAATATATTACATGTACTATAAACTATATATTAAAATATGTCTTTATTTCCAGTAATTTCTTGGAGTAATTTTTCTTAGGCTAAATTTTTAAAACCTTTATTCAGGTGTTGCCAAGGTACTCTGAAAACCTAAGGAAACCCTGAGTTATTTTATGAAATAGTTAGGTCCCAGGCCGGGATTTTTTAGCCAAAATTCACCAGTCTGTACTGAGTGTTTTGAATAATAAATTAATGAATTTGTGAGACTCCCTGCTTGGATAGACTCATAGACGCTGACCATTGTGTTTTGATCTGCAGTATAAGGATGTCTGACTGCATTGCCTTTCTTCCTTGGATCACCCCATTTAATTCTACCCTATACTCTTTTGTTATGTCTCTCTCTTTTTTCTTTTCTTTCTTTTTTTTTTTTTTTATTGACCAGAATATCTAGATTCGCGTAATATGATAGGATTAAATGAAATTTACCCCCAAAAGAAAACTGCACTGATTCTTTTTCTAATACAACCATTTACAGAAGTGCTAATGTGTCCTAGGAAACATGAAGGCACAGTACTGTTTTTAGAAATTGTTCTAAAGAGTTATCAGATCTTTTTCCCTCCTTTTTTTTTTCCTTTCCTGCTCAATATTTCAAGAGCTATCTTTAGGCTGAACAGAAAGAAAAAAATATTGACAGCAAGAATTATTAGACTGTGAAATAGTCTCCTAAGGAAAGTTGATAGAAACTTTGAGATTTTAAAAGTAGCTTATTGGGCACATGGGAACTCAAGCCTTTTAATGTACTGCATGAGATAAGAAATGTGTTAGAAGAGAGAGGATGGACTCACTGGCTTGATAAGGCTATCTTTTGATGAGTAGTTTCTATAGATATTTGCACAGAAACACTAGCATTGCTAATTAACTGCTCATCTGCTTCATGTACTTATGGCTTACCAGCTAAAGTCAAATCCCATCTGTTACTTGAGGACAATTAAGTGGGCTGGGAAGCATCATTTTATGACTGCACCTGGCCAGGAGGGGATATTCCAGATGGACAGCATGGGAAGCAGGAGACACCTAGAAGAGGAAGGGGAGGAGGCTGTCTCTTCAATAGGCAGTTGCAAGTTGTTGTAAACTGTTCATATAAAGCAAAAAAAGCCTGTTCTGGGGTGGCACTGATAGGAGCTCACAAAATCATACATATGCTTCCAGTATCAGTGCAAGAGCTGTGTGGTTTTCTTCACACTGCTAAGGTTCCTGTCCTCAATTTTGTATGAGTTTTGACAGTGTAGACCATGGAAAATTGCAAGAGCTGACCAAAACCCAATAAATGGCATGAACAATATTGGAGATGAGGAAGAGGTAATATAATTCGTGTTATCAAGCGAGACCCAAAGCCCGGAATAGGGCTGGGGTTAGTGGTGCTGCAGCATAGTTATATGATACTGTGTCTTGGTTCTACTTGGTGCATGGTCCTGGGGAGTCCACAACTGCATTATTGAATAACTGGGACCAAATTTTCATAGTGTTTTCATGGCTCTCACTTTGTTCATTTTCATCCAGGCTGCTCTTGCTATCTGCTGCCTGTGGCTTGCAATGTGGCCTTTTCATTCGAGTAAGAAAATATGTGATGAACAATTATATTTGTCCCTAAATATAATGTTTTCTCGAAACTCTTCAAGCGGTGTCAGTGGCCCTTTAGAGGCCATTTTCAAAGCTTGCAGCAGTATGCTTGGGTAATGAGGTAATGATAGTGCCTCAATTATATGCTGCAAGTGAGGACGAAGCCTTAAACTGCCATTCAGCTTCAGAATTACTGTTGTAATTTTAAAAGTATCTCCCCTCCTTTCTCTTTAAGCAAAATCATCCACCCCATTTGTCAAGATAATGACATCCATGGCCAAGCAGGGCCTCTCCTTTCAGTGATAGCTTCCTTCAGAGGGATGCCATTAACAGACTCATTTTGTATCACCTGAATACATATAGTTTAATTTATCTCATTTCAATTTTTTTTTGTCTCTTATTCACCGTATCTGTCCATTATGCATGACCAGGAGACTCAAAGAAGGGCAATTGTGCCATATCAGCCTTTTTGCTGATATTTCCCAGCAAAGATTTTATGTATATATGTGTGTATCTGTACACACACACACAGATAAGTTATATATATATATACATATGTAGAGATTTGTTGTAACTTTTTCTGGTAGTAGATTTTGGAAATCCTGTCATGGTGATAACTTGCAGGGGGCTCTGTGGTTCCTCCTGGCAGGGCTGCACTTGGGCCAGAAAGACACATCAGCAAAGCTCTGTGGCAGATGGACCCTGCTTCCCTTCTGTGGGAGAACAAACAAATGTCTGAATTCTCTGCTCTTGCTTGCACATCTCACATGGGGAAAGGTTTCAAATAAAACCACTTCTCTATTCTAGAGATGAGCGATTTGTTAGGTGGCTGTGAAGAAGCAGTAGGTTCACTGTAAGCATTCAGAAATCATCACTCTGAACATCAGATGAGAGAGCTTAATGTGGCATAATCTACGTTTTGCAGCACTGCTTGTTTTTAGGGTCCCTTCACCAGTTTCTGAACTATTGTGGACCATCTTTAAAAAAAAAACTTCCTTCCTAACCACCTGATTCCAGAACCCTTATGCTCCTCTGTGTTCATGTGTCCATGGTCCCTGTGCAGATGGATAAAGGGTTATTTGATATTATTTACTTCTTGTGCATTTCAAACAGAATCAAGACAGTTTCTCAAAACAAGGCTATGCAGGATTTTGTGCAGTTTGTTCAGTTTTTTAACCTCTTGGTTTGCGTGGGGTGTTTTGTTGTTTGGGTTTTTTTTTCTCTATAGTATTTAAAATATACTTTTAAATATTGTTGCTTAAGTATTCTGAGAGTCAGACTTGAGCATCAGTTTACCTGTTTGTTCAGGAAAACCATGACACAAAATGGATTCCTGCAGAGAGAGGAACTCATTTGCCTGACCCTGCCGATCAAGACAAGAAAGATGAAATAAAAGCCAGCAACATAACAGGTAGAAAAACAAATTAAATACTTTCATTCTTACCTAAGCAAAGGGATTAATGTAAGGAATATAGGAGAACATTTTGAACAGAATTTTATTTAAATTGGGCTCATCTCAATTTGAAAGACATACCTGAATAGATTTTTCTCAACCACAAAAGTCATGTCTTTCTAACCTGTCAAGTCCATCTCTTTCCAAATTTAAAAATATTATTTTCTTCTTCCATCCTTCCCTGCTAATTTGAATCAGGCTCTAAGGTCTTTCATAGCCCTGCATGAGGAATGTCATATGTATTTTAAAAATTTATTTTTAATTCTGTTCTCTCTCTAATAGAGAGACTTTACCAAAACAAAAATCACACTTTTGATGCCTGTATCTGGCACAAGCACAGCCTGAGACAAAGTAGGGAATAACAGGGAAGAATAATCAGGTGTACTTTGGCATACTAGATACACAGTTTCAAATGACTGTGATTACACTTTTCTCCCCTGTTACTTTTCTCACTAACGTAACACCAAACACATTTCCTTCAAAAAAATACATTTTGAGCCTATCAGAGATAATAAGTTAAGGTCAGATTTTTCAAATGTGCTCAGCATACTGAATGCAGATGTGGTGCTAAGTGCTCTGGTGTTTTGTGGGTTGTCTTTTGTTTGCTTTTTTTTTTAAATTTTAATGATCTCACAATAGGATTTATGGACATAAAATGACTTTGAAAATTCAGCTGGTATGTAAATACTCAGGTCTGCAATAGCTGGTTCTTAACAACCTTTTTTCATTTTGGAAAAAGCACTTTGGTTGTGGGATTTTCAGATGTTCTCCCAAACGGCCGAATTCTGCTCTCACTGAAATCAGTGAAAATAATTTTATCCTAAATTGATGTTATCTGATGCAGATTTTTGGTCCTGCTTGTCTTCTTTCCCCTTTGTCCATAGGTATATGTTTAGGAATAAGCTTCACCTGAGCTCACAGAGTGTCACAACAGGTCCCAGCTCTTTGCTCATGTGCTGTGGGTGGATCAGGCACATGTGATGCCCAGTGACTCACACTTGACAACACATCTACTAATTGTGGCTTTTCCTTAAACCTAAGCAAATATCTGGGGGTTAGGGGCCTGTATAGGGGTGTTCCATGTGCAATCCTTTAGGACTGATGAGGAGAAATACACTTTCATGGTGCAACTGTTCTCAGCTATAGTAGATGAAGCACTTAGCAAGGTAGAGATCAGTGGTGAGCACGATGAATTTTGTCTCAGAACTGTCTGAGTCTTTTCATTCATCCACAAAGGTCACCAGATGACAAGATAATATGTGAATGTCTAAATTAAGGCCTCAAAAGTGAGATCAAATCTATTGCTGGCCATGGTTGTCATTGTGGATGGAAAACACAGGGGTCATTCAGTGTGCAAAAGCTCTTCATCTCTATTTTAACTTTGCATTCTTGCCTTATTTTTGCCCCACTGGTTTCACTTGGGAAAAACATTTCCATATGAATTGCTTCTGAAACCTTTACCTAGAGCTCAGGTACCATGTATCTCTACACTAAGGCCATTTCCTTTTAAATTACTTGTTTTTTTCATTGTGAAACAATTTGTCCCTGGGACTGTTTTAGTACCACAGACACAGAAATGGACCAGTGACTAACTGATTCACTCTCTAAAACATAATGTATTTCACATTGTATCCATCTGTGCTATGACGATACCCTTCCCTATTTGATCATGTTCCTTGAACTCTCTAGATGCTAATTTAGGAAATTATTTGCTTGGCTTTTTTTAAGCTTTTGTGTTGTTGTTGTCACTATTATTTATAGAGACAATGAGCGTAAGGAGATATTTGGATTTGGGTTTTTTTTTCTCAATTTATGAAAAGATTTTTATTTTTGACAGATGAACTTAGGATAAAAAAAGCCAGATCCTAGCACATCAGTGCTTTCTGGTACTGTTATGGTAAATAAATACAAAATTCCTTGACTTATCACAAGCTGATACAAATCTATGTTTTTTCTCCACCTCTTTTAACCTCCTATTTTCTTAGAGCATATGCTGAGGATGCCACCCATAGCAAAGGATCAGTGTAAAGCATCTGTTGCAAATTATCCAACTGAGATTGATTGATTTTTCAATTTACACATTTAACTCTCTTGGTTTAGATTTCAACCTAGACCTCAACTGAATTTCAATAACGACACACGCCAGACTTACATGCTAGAGAGCTCCTGAAATTCGATAACTCCAGTGTTGGTAATTAATGGATATTTAGGCACGGGTTGACCTTGCACTTTTCTGATAAACCTCTAGAAAATTAATAGGTTAAGTTGTAAAGAACCCTTCTGAAATGTCGCTTGTGGATTAAGCTTCCGGTGGTGGCAGACACTGAAGCTTGCAACCTTCCTGTGTTTGAAGGTATTTAGTTCTGGGACTCCCTGTGCTTCTGATGTTTGCAGCAATCTTCTAAGATTGTTTGAACAGGATTTATAGCCAAGCAGTAAACCAAACTAGCAGTAAAAATTCTTAAATTATTGTGCTAGGCAGTCTTCTAAGCTGCACTGAAAAAGTAATCACTTTCACTTATGAGTCTTGATTTATTGTTTCTGAAAGAAACCCTGTACTCTGGTAGTATTTTAGTCAACTTCTTTTATTGTGGCAATAACTGCATTTTACCTAGATTTCTTCCTCTATTTCTATCAGTGTTTTCTGCTATTTGAAGGGAATCTCATTCAGTTCAACAGAGTTACCAAGATAAAGAAGTAGGAAATCCAGCTGTGACTGTATCGTTTGGAGGAAGGGATGAAGGCTTGGTGTAAGCCAACCAAGTGAATTGGATAGTTTTCCACATATCTGTTGGAACATTGGATACTTGACCAGCAAGATAATTTTCAAGTTTGAGATCTGCTTCTGTTCCTAATGGAAATGTGAAAAAGTAATTTCTCACCACTTCTGTGAAGCATTTGTAGAGGGATCAGAAAGGGAGATACTAATGTGGGTAGAAAGAAGTCTAGCCATATAAAGCAGTGGCAGAAAATTTAAAGCATCAGAACCCTTGTTTTGTTTGTTTGTTTTTTCTTTTTTGTTTGTTTGTTTCTGTGCACAATGAAAATTTAGAAATGTTGAACTTTCTTTCACAGACTATAGACTCTGCGTATGATTTTGTCCACCCAAAAGAGACAAGGTGACCTGAGTGTAGAGCTTTCATTGCTATGTTATGAAACTGCAAAGCCTGATGAATAGGCAACTGCAGTTTGTTTACAGAACTGTGGCACAGAACGTCACCATGGCTTTGAAACTGAGCTGAGATCCATACACTGGATAGCAGATCTGTGTAGCATTGTTGCAGACTGTAGTGCAAGGAATCAAGAGTCACGTTTTCCCTGAGATTACAGGTAATTTTTGTGTTTCTGACTTTCTGTTAAACAAGAAACCTGCAGTTACAAGTTAGTTCAGAGTGAAAAGAAAAGCTTATTGCCTGTGGGACCAATGAATTTGGCAAAGGTTTGAGCCATGTTGCAGGTGAACACCCAATCTCAGTTACTGGCTGCAGAGCCAGGGAAGCAGGGCTTTCCCAAAACACCAAGTCAGGAAAATAAGAGCTCTCACGTTGCAGGAGGTCTATGTCTCCACAACCACAGGAGAGAAGGGAAGAGAGGTGAGCACACAGCCAGGATTTCTCCCTCACTTCGCTCCTTGGGTGCATGAACACAGATGACCATTGTAACCACTAACTCACAGCGCAGGAAAGCCCTAGGGAGATGCCATCACCAATGCAGTGTGCTGCTGCCTCCCCTGGAATGGGTGCCTTGCTCTTTCAGTTGTCTGCAGTTTGCTGGGACCTTAGCCTTCTTTGATGCGTTTCATTGCAGCAGGTGCTTTTGTTTCCTGCAGCACGTTTCCTTTACATTGTCTTATGCTGCCCTGCCTATACTGTGGTAAGCAAAGAGTAAATCCTTTTTAAATGACTGCATGACAAGCACAAGACAGACACAAGAGAAACTGTCTGTTCTATTCTTGTGGCTGAGAAGGGATTTTAGCTCTGTACAACGTGCTGCAAAAGATTTCATACAGTGGTTGGAGCTGCATTATTCGTAACCAGAAATGACTGTGACAAACTAAGTTAAATTCTGCATCTGTTTTTGTCACCTGGATTCATGTTTTGTGGCGAAGACCAGGGAGAAAAAAAGAGTCAGTCTAATGGCAATGGTGCTATATGTCATCCTTTTATAGTATATATCCATAAACAGAGATCTTAATTTGAATTGGGAAATTGTGACAAAGTGACGGAGACTTGCAGCGAAATGTCTTTATATTTTTGGTTATGGTTGGGATTTTTTTGGTTTTTGAGGGGATATTTTTTGGGTTTTTGGTTTTGTTTTTTTTTTTTTCTGAGAAATGGATTGCAGTGGAGTCACTGTAGGTTTAGAGTTACCTCTATAAAAATACCTTAAGTCAGTATTTTTTTTTTTTTTGAAAACTACTTAATGTGAAGAAACAAACATAATTCACAGCCATGACCATTTAAAATAATAAACACCCTCTAGGACGTAAGTCCTTCTCAGTGCATTGCACTTTCCCATTAGCAACAGTATTAAAAAGGTGCTACTACAAGTACTCAGACCTTTGTTTAACATGCACTGTTAGCACTGTTTTGGGAAGCTCAGCACTGCAGATCTAGAATATAAATCGTTCCTCCAGCTTCTGCTTTGAGGAAGATAATTAATTCTCTCCTAATTTCTTAGTGATGTATTTGTTTTTTTAGCTTGGTAAATCATGTAACAGATTGGTTTCGTTTCACAAAGGAACAAGGAAGGAAGTATAGGCTTAGAGGATAGATAAAATGTCCTAAGTCTCCTGTTAAACCTCATTCGAGTAAACCTAAACCTTCAATTATGGCTCAACAACGGTTGAATAAGTCTGTCCTTTCCCCAAGACCCAGCAGGAATCCTATGTGCTGGCAGCAATTCCTGAATCTCACTAGAGCAGATAATTTGAGCTAAATCATACATTGTCCCGTCATCTTGTGTTCAGAAGGTGAGGAGGTGATAAGTGTTTTCTGAGGTGTTTCTGAAATATGTGTTTCCCTGAGGTTGTGAACACTGATTAAAGAAGCGAGTCAGAGTCCATGGAAAAGGAGTTTTCTGCTAGATAAACCTCTACAGTGTGATTTCACTGCAGGTCAAAGAGTGACTTCTGTCAGAAAGGAGAAACTGTATTAACTCGAAAGAGAGCCCTCAGAGGTAAGGGCCAGGGCAAAAGGCAGCAGCACTGTTATTGGGCTAGATACCTTCTTGCCCTGCAGGGCAATTTTGCAGTTTCAGAAATCTTCCTCTTGCTCCCATGAGGAGAGGTAAGATAACCAGACTTGGGTGTTCAGTTGGAATATTATAGACAACCTTCAAAGCCTTGCTCTCCTTGATGTAGAGCAGGAACATGGACTCCTGTTTCCCATCTTCAATTAAGTCAGTGTAGTCTCCCGGCTACTCTGAAGTTTCCTTGTGGTTGTTTTTACTTCACATGCACCATTAAAAATGGGCAGACATCCAGGCTGCTAAGAGCAAGTGAGTGAGCATAACCAGTAAGAGCTGCTTTTCTAGTAGCGTGTCTGAGTCAGGAAGAGCAGAGACCAGGTCTCCTGCCTTGGGTAAATGACAGCCTGAATTGGCAGGCAACTAAAGGGCTCTGGGTTGGGCTTTTTTCTCCTCTCTGTGGCTTTCAACAGAATAAATAAATGGAGAGACTTGCTGCTCTGTTTTATGATTAGCCTCTCCCCAAAGCAACAAACAGCCTGTCCAGCTGCGGAGGGAAATTTACCTTATCTGGATAGCACAGGATTGGCTGGAAGCTGTCACATCAAAAAGTAAGAGAAGGTTTCCAGATGTGCTACTTGAAGTGACACCTGTCCCTTTAAAAACTGGCATGTTTGCAAAGACATTGAAACCCACACATTAGGAAGAAAAAATATCATATTGCATTTAATGAAATATTCAAGGCTGCCTTCATTTTTTCTTTTTGTTGAAATCCCTGCCCCCAAAAAACCTATTTCAACTTGAAAAATCTCATTCCAAATCAGAAATACTTTGGGGGGAACAAAATTAACTAGCTAGAACCTATTATCTACACATCTGTAGCTGTGTAATCACACTTCAGATGATTGATTGTCACTTCCTTGACTCTAGAAGAAGATTGAGTCTTTTCTTTCCATAACTAAAACTGAAACTAATGTTATCAAAAGTTCTGTATTTGAGAAATCTGGAGTCTAATGTTCGCTTGCAGAAGAGCAGTGCAGACAAGGTCTGAAGTGACATGTCCTTAAAAAGGGGAAGTGTTTATCTGAAAGTAATAACCATATCAATGTGTCTTTCTGTTGCATCGCAGAACTACTTAGAACAAACAAAATGGTGTGACATAAAGTTTTGTTCACTGTGAACGGTATGAATTAATTTTGGAACCTTCTTCATGAGTTCTGTTTCTTTAACATTAGAAGCTTTTTCCAGGCTTCTCGGGGTTTTTTTAGCCAAGTCATAAGACAGCATGAAATTTCTACATTTGCATCTCCTATCCAGCGAGCAGAGGGAGATGAATGAGGAAATGTATTGGAATTTATTTTTTTTTTCCAAGTCCAAAGCACAGAACTTAGCCTAATCAGCCTGAAGATATATTCATATGTGTAGAAATGAAGGTGTGAATTGGGGGTAATCAATTCTGAGTACTTAGACCATCTCTAGGTGGAGAGGGAGAAAGAAGAAGAAAAAAATCTAAACAACAACCAAAAAACCCCCCACAAAAAATATTACCGTATTTTGCTCCTGTCTTGGGAAACCGTTTTGCTACTAAGTAAAGCAAATGCTGCACAAACTTCTAGCTACTAGGGCTTTTATTGTTATTTGACAGATGGATGTGCTTTTAATGTGTGTTTTTAATGGTCCTGTTTTGCCTTGATTATCTGCATCGTGTCATTTCTGGCTGAGCACAAGGAATTTGTTGGCACATTTCAATGCGGACTACCTGTCGGTAGGAATATGCTTACAAACACTAATGCTGCAGCTGGAGTTAGCATATTTTTTATGACTTGATTGAAGCATAGAACTGCTTTCTGGGCCCTGTGAACTTACTACTTTCCACAGGAAGTATCTTAGCAAGACAGGAGCTCCTTGCTCCTAGCATCCTCCCAGGGACACACAGTGTGAGGCCATATGAAGGTTGAGTGCCAACCTCGGTCATTAAATGGGTCCCTTCTACTTGTCATTGCCACCTGCTTAGCCATAAGTTAATTTGTTTAGTTTTTCTGCAAAGAAATGAGGCTAACCCCAGGTTTCTGGACATTGTTCCTCTGCTTAGTGATGTGGCAACTGTTTATGCCCATGTGCTATTATTTTGTGCCGCAGGTTTTGGTGGTGCTAGCCAGCAAAATTCTCAAGGCTGACATTAGGCTCAGGCAAAGTTGGTGTTTGCCAGCAAAGCAACTGGGGGCCAAAAGACCAGCTTGTGATTCTCTGTGCTGTTTCAACTGTGCTTAGGAGCCTGGAAAACTGAGCCTCAGAAAGGGCTTGTGCTACAGAAATACAGCCACCATCCTTCTCCCTTGCAAACAGCAAATTCAACTCTCTTGATCTCTCCTCTTTTTCTGTCTGTTATCTTTATCTTGTTTCTTTCCACAGCTGGAGTTATGTATCCCTGTTAGAGGCTTAAGTTTTCATCCTTGGAAAAGAGAAATTCTCACTGCATTTCTCAAAAGCTTTGAGATGGCCTCATCTGTCACTGTATATCTGGATTCTTCTACCCTACTTACATAGCTCTGCAGTTTCTGAGTTTCTGAGAGTTATGGCCTCACTGTAGCAAACGATTTGCTTTCCCACATCCCTTCACAGAAGAATGAGTGGGTTTTTTCCTCATGTAGCGCTGAGCCCCTGTGAATGCATCCATATTTCTATGTTCCCATAACATCCAAGGACTCATGGTGTCTTTACCTTGCTCTACCTCACCTTTCTTCTCTCTGTGCCCTTTCTGAATGGGCAGCAAAGAAAGCTCTGCGTTTGGGGAAGACATGGGTTTTACACATGTTGCATGAACACTGCCAATTGCACACACAGTGGAGTTTTTCCTCCGAAAAGAATGAGGGAGGACCTACCGCTGTGTTAAATGGAGTGCAGAAATAGACACAGGTGACTCCATAATACAACTCCCCCTCTGCAGGAGCACAGCATGCCTGAGCAGCATCAAGGGAATGATGACAGCAAGCAAGTCCCTGCACAGGGACTGTCTGGATTTTGGTGTGGTGTAGGAGCACCTCCATTCTGGAGCAGAACAGCTGTTTCACAGTGTCCAAACAGCAGTAGACCTATCAGAAGATGTGTCAGTCTCGTGGAAAACTCGGGAAAAGTTTAGCCAGCTTTCAGCATGTAATGCTGTGGCTCTTAACAGAGAGCTGTAAGTGACACACGTGGTCGTTTTTTTGGTTCTCTGTCTGCTGGCAAAGAAAGTGGTGTGGATCCTGTGCATGACGTGCAGCTGCTGAGGCAGCCAGCTCTCAGGCCAGCCTGGCTGCCTGCCACCCACTTGCTGGCTGAGCCCTGGCTGCTGGGGATGGATTTCAGTGGGTGGTTTTTCCTTCTCGTTGCGGGGTATGTCAGTTTTGCATCCTGCCATGCCTCTGACTGGTATCTCTTCTGTGATGTTATGGTGGGGGAATCTCTTCAAAACATCTCCATGTGGATGTCTCTGGGCAAAAAGTCTCCTGCTTTTAAATGCTGTTAATGTACCCGAAATGAGCTGTACAGTGCGTGACCATTAGCATTTGTTAAAGGAGTGGGATGTGCTAGGTCCCAAACGAGCGGATTTCTTCACCATGCAGTCTTTCCCCACACCTGCTAGACTGGCATTTCTCCAGACAGCTCAACATAGGGCAGAGGTCAAATGGCTTTCCTTAGGTGTTCTCTGAAGCTAACCCTGCGGTCTCCAACATTGTGTAATTTGGGTATTTCTTTTAGAGCATTTTCAATGCCCCACATTTATTTATTTATCATATTTTTGTTTTTTTAAAACTCCTGAGTTTGGTGTTGGTGGAATATTATTTCTTTTTTCATTGCTGGCAAAAACCCCCAAGTACACTGCAGAGAAGCAAGTCCCAGGAGCATGATAGCATGCTTCACTCTTACAGTTGTTGCTGCTGTGTGTGTACACACATAGATATATGTGCAGCTGCTTTATTCAAAATAGTGGTGATCATAAATATTACTGGAAGTAGTTTTCCTAGAAGTTTACTATAACAATGAATTTACTAGCTCAGATTTCTTTCCTGAGTTCAAACAATACCCCACAAACAATATCATCATTTTAGTTACAAGGGTTCTATTTAAAACTGGACCGTTTTTCTTTTGCATTAAACATCCAAGCTCATGAATACTCCCATCCTGCTAAGACTGTACCAGGCAGTAGAACCCTCCTGAATTTAAAAAACAAGTGAAAGGAGAAAAGGGTAGAGAACATGATCTCATATCTCTGTTTAGTATGATCCAACTTCAATCACATTTATCAATTAAACAGCTAGACAACTACACTTGGTTCTGGCTTCCTTTAAAGCAAGGCTAGGCTCTTTTCAGTTGTGCCAGGGACAAGAGAAGAGGTAACAGACATAAAAAGAAACAGAAGAGGGTACATCACAACATCTGGAAACATTTTTTCACTCTGAGTGTAACCAAGCATAGAAACAGGCTACCAAGAGAGGCTTTGTTGTGTTTCCATCCTTGGAGATGTTCAAAACCCACCTGGAAATGATCTTGATCTCCACCCAGCGGGCTCTGGGTGGCCCTGCTTGAGCAGGGAGATGGACAAGGTGACCTCCAGAGCTCCCTTCCACTCTCAACTGCTCTGTGATTCTATGATCACAGTTCTTGTCCCCCTTCACCTTTACATGATTTCTTCCAAGACAGAGTAGGTGATGAAAGGGAAAGAAAGGAATGACACAGAATGATAAGGGAAACCTTTAGGAATGGGATAGGGAAACATGATAGAGCCCCTGAGATGTTAGGAAACAAGAGGTTGACACAAAAAAATCCCTGGAAATGCAATGTGGCAGAATGCCAGGGACTGCCCCAGATGCAGGAAATCAGCCCAGAAAAGTCCATAACCCTACACTGCTCTGGGTGTGAACACCATCGTTTTGAACATGGACATAGGTCTGCAAGAAACTTCTTGGATGTTGAGTCCTCTTCCTTTTTATGTACTGCAGCTGTTGTACAGAGCAAAGCTGTCATTCTAAACATCAAGAACCCAGGCTCCCTGACTTTTCTTGGCATTGAAGTGACTTTTACTTCAGGCCCAGGAATGGATCATTTGGCAATGTGGTCCCTTGTTGCTCCTGGGGACCTCCACAGTCACAATCCTGGGGGCTGCAGAGAGAGTGTCAGCCCATCTCCTCCCCATGCTAATGTCATTATGTCTTTTCTGTGTGTGACCTGAGGGGAGTCACTGATACTTTCAGTATGGAAAAGATTCCTCCATACCACAGAACAGATTGAGGCTGTGCCCATTCAATATTTTTTTTAGTTGAGTTCTGTTTGTTCAGTCATTCTGCCCAGCGGTAAGTGACAGGTGCCACTCCTCTGGAGAGAGACTACATTGAAGTGTGACAAGAGTCCTTTTTAGCAGGCTTTTATGTTAACAATAGCTAGCAGTGTTAATGCTTAATTCTGCTTTTATACTTTTTTTTTAAATCTCCATTGAACAGAAATACAAAAGAGTGATATTGCTATGGCCATTTGCAGTTTAATCAGAACACTTACTGTGTTATTTATCTGTCCTTACTAGCAGTAACCATCTTGGTTTCAAGAGTATTGTTCCTGAAACGGCTTTCTTTAAAAGAGGCGAGGCCATCTCTTTATAATGAACAGGAATAATTTTCTGTTTACTCTGTGGGGTTTTGTTGATTGGTTTTTGATTTGAGGTTTTTTTGTTTGCTTTTGCTGGGGGGAGGGTTTAGCAGTTTTCTTGTCCTATTTTTGTGTTGTTGTTTATTGTTTTGTGGGGGTTTTTTTAACGTGTTCTTAAATAACAGAATTTTGATGCAAATTACATGTATCAGAGGAGCTCTTACCACTCAAGGTAAGAGAAGTTCCTTGAGAGTCTGCTATTATATGTATGTATGGGGCAGCTAATGTTAGGGGCTGGCATATCCTGGTTACTGGGGGGGAATGTTTCAGAAGTTCCCACATCAAAACTGTTGTTGCTCTCAGCAGGGGAGGGTAGCAGGCTCAATGCACAGGTTGAAAAGGATTTTCTTTGATTTGGTTTCTCCTATTGAGACACTTTTCAGAATATGAGTATCTGGTGGAAAAGACCACTAAGATGCCCAACATGAATGCCTAAGCGTATTGGGAGCGCAAAGAGGTCTGACAGTAAAGCCTGTCCTCTTTTGCTGTCATCTTTCTAGTGCATGTTTTGGTCTTTTGATGATAGTTGTGGCTAAATATAGGCCTAATGTACCCGAGTCCTGATCCCCAATCCCAACCACTCTCTTGTCCCCATCCTCCTAGAATTTGTACTGCACATCCCACTGACACTGCAGGAACACTTTGAACTTCCCTCTTTTGGGAGCCTCTTCTTGTGCATTCCCTTAGGTCACAAGTTCTTTAAACTACACGTCCTTCCCGAAGTGATTCTCCATGTCTCCACTGTGTTTCTAATTTTAAATTTGTTGGTATGCCTTAGTGTAAACCTGAAATATCCCATAGGATCTGCCTTCTGTTTCCAGGAAAAGTGTCCTCTGAAGTAGCCTCAGAGTGTCCACTGAAATTTCTAAGGTAAAAGAAGGTTGTCAGGGCTCTAGAATATCCAGAGAAAGTTGATGTGTTTCCCAGAGATGCTCAAATGTTCTACACAGCATTTCTTAAATGTTGCAATGTGTTTTCCCTGTGGCATTCACATAATCTTGTTTCAGTAATTGAAAGTTACAGAAATTGGAGCTTTATCATTTAATAACCTTCCGACTTGCTGTTTGCACAGATGACAATGATCCGGTTAAAAACATTATGTAAATATATTTATAAACAAAAAGTAATCAACCTGTAGAGGAAGGAAAGCCGAAGAAGGAGTACACTAAAAGTAAGAGACAAAAATAATATACCTGAGACTTGAATTCAGAAAATACTGATCTGTCCCAATTTTATGTGAAAACAGGGGACATACTCTACTTAACAACTGTAAAATTCTTGCTTTCTTGTAAAGTGTTAACCCAGGGTATTTTCACTGACATCAAATGAGAGCGGCTTAATATCTGACTAATCTCTTATTAGGACACTTTATTTGCACTTGTCAAGAAGATGATTTCTTCTATCTTTTATGTCTGTGATCTAAGATCTAGCCCTCCACTACAGATTGTAGTTCGTTTTTTGAAGTTCTGAAATATAAATCAGAGGCAGAAATGGAATAAAAGTAAATCTCTGGCTACTTCAGTGAGGGGGAGGACAAGGGCACCTGTTTGATTCTCAGACTGAACATTCAACTCTGAGCCACTGCATTTTTCATGTGATTATGAAGCTGTACATTACCAGCAGAGCTCTCTTAGCATGCATGTGCAAGTACTTGATAAAGACTTGGTGGTTTCATCAATCTGTAAGAGAGATCATTTTTTTTTCTAATTTTATTTTCAGGAAGAGAAAACATAAGGCATAATTTAATCTGTTTTGGGGTAATTGGCGCTGTTATCAATGGCCATAGGAGGTGTTGGTGGCTGGGGGAATTCGGTACTTGGAAAAGTATATTGAAGGTTTCAGCCCAACGTAACCTCCAGGTTTTTTGATAGAGGAACGTCATAGTAGATCAACTAACCCTACGTAAAGAAACATATTCTCATGCCCACTGTTGACAGTAAAGGACATAGTTTTTTTAGGAGAGGTGCCAAATGCCCCCCTAATTATGCAATGCACAAATATCCTAACAAAATAGTTAGGGATGATTGTGTTTCTCTCTGCTCCTCAGGTGATTAATTGAAAGCTGTTCAGTGAGCAACAAAGTCCATATTTTCACAGGACTCTTCTGTCATGCCTGTTCCATAAATCCACGGACTTTTCCTTCTGACATTAAGATCTAGTTGACTGTTCTACATCTATAGGTTCAACAGGCTTTGCCCAGTTTCTGCTCACAGAAATTTCTAAATCAACATGTAAGGCAGATGTAGAGAGAACAAGATTTCTGTCCCCAGCCATCTCCTTCCCAGGGCAGTTGGTACAAATTTTATTGGAAATTGCTCCTGGCAGTATGTGCCACTTATTTTCCTTTAATCCTGTTTTCATCTCACCTCATAATGATTTCAGGAATGTTTTTAGTTTCCAAAGCCAAGGAAACAGTTTCTTCTTGGCGGAAATAACATTTGCTGTTAAATAAAAGAAATGTGCTTTTCTGGCTAAGCTTTATGGGGACAACTGTACAATCTGTACTGTACGCTTGGAAACTGCTGCAACAAGACGTGTACCATATGGCGTATGTGGCATTCCCTTACCTCAAGTGTTCCCTTACTCAGGCTGGCACGGTTGGTAATGAGCTCATTTTTGAATAAGGGAAATATGGGTGATTTTTGTCTTTTTTTTTTTTGGGGGGGGGTAGGTAGAGAGAGTGGGGAAGCAGAAACATCTACATACAAGAACAGGGTGAAGAAATATTGTTATTTCTCACCTCTTCTGGTTCTCTCATCAGCTTGAAGTATTAAGAAATCAGGAACTTCATTAGAAAAAAAAAGAGAGACTATTGAGCTGAGGTTAAGTTTAACATGATGCCATGATAAGAAAATAGAATTTAAGCAAGAATGGTTTTAGCTTCTCTTTCCCTCTGGTAGAGTCATAGTCCATACATATGTGAGAAATGAGCAAAACAGGCAGGTGAAATGTGATATCAACTCTCTTTTACTGTATGGGAAGAGAATGGGAGATTCATGACATTGGGAAACACTTCTGCATGTTGCATTCTTCTTCTTGGAAGTCACCTTAGAGTAAAAATCTAGGAGTGTCACACAGGGGAATTAAAATTAAAATTATCTCTCCCTAAGTGCTCCTGAAACCACAGACAGAGAGGGAAATCCACTTAGACTATCACTGCTCCCAGGCAAAGGGGTTTAGTATGTCACCATACTTGCCTGATCTGTCCTAAATAGAAACAACCAGTTCAGGGAAATTGGTAACCTGTGTGACCCAGCTGACACAAAACACTATTTTGGACTCCCTCCTTTGAGATGGACTTGTTCATGGTGTGTATCCTAGTAAAGGATGTTCTCTCTGAAATTAAGCAAGTAGTAGACCACTTGTGTCTACGAAAGCTTGACATGGCTTTTTTCTCTCTTACCAAGGTGTTGTATATTCTACAGTTATTAAAGACGAAGTCTGTCCAAAGTGACATGCAGTGACATGTCAGGCACTTTAAGGATAAATGTCTATGATGTATTGTCTCGGGCAGAAATCTACAACCTGGATAGAAGGTTCTTGAGCTTGCATGTTCTTACTAATCTATTCTAGTGTCCTAACACAGGGTAGATCATGGGGTCAAAAGGAATATGTTGATCCTGAGTAAAAGAAACATCCTTTGTCGAAAGCCAAAATATGATCCTTTGCTACAGGCTATAAGTGTTACAAATCCTGTGTAGAATTCTCTGTCAAGAACCTTGACACTAACCAGAGACCATGACTGGATAGTGGAAAACAGAGGCATACTGGGGGCTAAAACTGCAATTGTGGATAGGGCAAGCTGCATGAAAAGTAAAGTGTAACAGCAGCACACAATTTTTCATATAGTGAACAAAACTAGTCTACAGTCCCATTGTAGTTATTCCATGAACGCTGTGAGGGCAGCCAAGAGCTGGCCATTGAGGGGACTCCTGTAGGACTGCTTTTGCCATGAGAGGTGTGATGAGTCGCTTTGGAAAACAAATCGAGCAAGGGATGGTGACTCAAAGCCCCAAGATCCTTCCTTGAATGCAGATGGTCCTATTACTCCCCGAGTTTTAGGGTTATCTTTGTTGAATTTTGGGTTCTCACTTTCATTACTTGGGGATGAATACGAGCAGAAAATGGAAAAAGAGACTGAATCTTTTTTGTGTCCCTGTCTTATTGTTTTAGCTAAAGACACCTCAATAAGAATTAATGACAAAAAATAAATGTGAATAGTATTAAAGGGCAAAGAACATAATTGCTAATTTGAAGAGTTTGAAGAAAGGCATTGAGAACAGAGAATTTGACTATTAGACAAACAAAACCTGAATTTTCTAAGCTTAAATTGTCATTTTTTTAATGAAAAATAGATTTTTGTTGTAACGATTGTTAAGAAACAGACAATTATCTGTAGGGTGGGATATCATTAAACTTATTGAAATTAAGACAAACATGTATTCTTTAATTTGTCGTTATCTAAAGTCTCCAAAAGTTCATGAGGGCTTCTCATGTATGGTTTTTTTAGTATGTTAGAAAAAGGAAATCATGCCTGAGCCAATGAAATATTTTTGCATAGAAAAACGTAATTGCATATATATATATGTATGCTCAGGTTAGAAGTCAGTAAATATTTGCACATTTCTCTCTATGGAATCAGGCTTTAATTCTCTACTATTTTACTTCTCATCATTTATCAATCTGCAAATCAGAATTTATAAGGCTATCATGTTGATTTGGCAACAGCCCTTTTGCATTAATTTGCACTGGCAGTGTTAAGAAAAGGAGAACCAGAACCTGAAACTTCAGTATCAGTTCAGAAAAGTCTCAGTCAGGAATATGTGTTCTGCTGCCACATGAGAGTGGACTTGAATTAAAATTCCAAGGTGTATTTGCACTATGGATCACTATATCACTTCCTGGGATGCATGAACCAATTCAAGGACAAGGATCATTCCGTGCTCTGAAGCGCAAATAGAAGCAATTTCACCAAGAAATTGGTGAAATATAGAGAATAGAAATATCTAGCCAGAGGCCACCAGACTCATGTTTCCTCGGGAATACTTGATCGTACTTTGCAGGACAGACTAAGACAGTAATAAAACTTTGGGGGCTATGGCATGGTCTCCTTATCCAAGAGCTTTAGAATATATTATTTTATATATTTATAATACATATAGCATATGTTACAACTCCTGGGAGAAACAGCTTTCAAACAGAATATCAAATATTGGAACAGCTGGACCGATCCTTAAGACTTCTCACAATATACTGGCTTCCAGGGGAAGTCTCAATGTAAATAAAATGCTTATCTGATTTGAAAATGAAATACCAAGTTAGATTGGTGCTTTCCTTGTAAAATTCAAAATAGGGAAAATATTCAGTTTCCACAGAGATTTTCCTTTTAGGTTTTAAATGAAGGGCTTTTGTAATGAAAAAAACCCTCAGCTCTGAGGATGTATAAAGTTCTTTTCCTGCTTGGGATGAAGAAAGTATTTGCTTTGGTATCTTTTTCCAGAATCAGTTTGACCACAAGTCTTATTTATGCCTACCTGCGGTTCCATGCAGAAAGTCATAAAGACACTTTATTACCTTGTACCTGGTCTTACACATATGAGCCCAAATCTTCCTTGGGGGTTCTGAGCTGCAGTGGCTGAAAATCTTCCCTGTTACGTAGACACGGGTTTAGCTGAAAAATCACTGGATTACTAGGGAATCTGTTTAAGATGCTGTGTTTCCCTGGATAACCTCTTGACCTGAGCACACCCACTACTTCTCATGGTGTGTTACGTCAAAAAGATGAGCTTGAGAACAGTGTCTTAATTGCTACTTCCAAAACTGTGATTATCAGCTTAATATTGTCACCTTCTTGCTGTTTTACCCTTTTAACACACACTGCTCTGCACATATGTATTGCAGTCAGATCGGAAAGCAGGTGTGCTGAACCCCACCGTAATCGGCATGTTTTAATTTTAGGTGTTGTCTCATCAGCCTGCTTGCTGGCATGCTTTCATCTAAAACCTGAACTCTTTCTTGACTGTATTCCATCCTCAGAAATATATATTAAACTACTTACTCTTCTCCCAGCTCCAGGAGAAAATAGACTATGTTACAAATCTCATTTGCCACTAAAAAAAATGCATTTCAACATTTAGTTTTGTGTAAATGCTCAGGGATTTTTTCCCTTTCTCCACAGCTCACAAAAAAATCAAAACAAAAAAAAAGCCAAAACCAAACCAAAAAGCAAATAATAAAGCATCTTGGCATGATAACAATTTTCTGGTTTTCTGTTGACTCAATTTATTATTCTCTGTGTGTGTGTGGTTTTGACATTCAAGCCCCTGAAGCCCTTATTTTAGACTTCCTGAAACAAAATTCCACAACAACTTTCAGAGGTTTTTGGTTGAGTGAAAATTCAGGAGTCCCCTTGTTAAAATTACAGTCCCATCCTGGCACCACCACTTTGAGCAGAGATTAACTTAATTTCTGCTAAACTAAATATGATGCCAGTTCTGCGTCTGATTGAGGACATGAGGGTCTGAGTGAAGCAGAAGGTACAGACCCACAGTGTAATTACCTTCTGGCCTCTACAAATCAATGCTACTTTATCCTGAACCTACTCAAATCTTCTTTGAAGCCAGGAAATGCTGATATATTGATGATGATCAGGAGCATAACAAGCATAAGAATCCCAGCTGAGATAACCTAATATCAGGTGAATTTCTCTTTTGGCTTCTCCAGCATTTCCAGGAACTCCTAATGCTTCTTTTTGTCTGATTACTCTTTGACCGAAAACCTTCACCACGGGTGGCTCACCTGGCATCTGGAGGAGGCACATTCATTCCCACCATCACTGAGCAGGCTCTTGTGCCTGGCTGCAAGCCCCAGGTGCCAGCTTCATCCACACAATAACAGCCATAAAACACATGTTTCTCAAGCTAAGTGAAGTCTTAACACCATATGGTTGTCAGTGTTTACAAATGAGGTGTTATTAAGTTGTCAGTTAGTTACAGAAGTGAAGTGGAATGGACTGGATGAAGAGGGAGGAGTGACCTTGAGTTAATGGAGGCTATTGTGACACACTAGGCAATGAATAACACCACGGATAATAACTAGCTTGTTCTCATCCATATCCCTTTTCATGTGCACCTTCTTTTATTACATCAGTGATCAAGTAGTTGGTGCATATGGCTGGAGGCAAGGAATTAAAAGGTATAAATAACACACACTTTAATTGAAATCCAACTGTGAATGCCTGGCCTCTGTGATTAAACCTTTTATCACATGGATTGTCCCACCACAGGTATATTCATACTACTCAGAGAACTACTTAGCTTATAAAGAAAAAAGGCCTTTCTTTCCTTCAGATGTCCAAATTGAGTCATTTGAGAGTTTCTTTGGCAGTACCAGGGCAAGTATTGTGGACATGACAAACACATTCTTGCACGTATGCAAAATCCTCCTGCGGTCTCTTCTGCTCCAACACTGGCGGCAAGCACTTTGAACATGGCAACACTGCAAAGGGAGAGGGAGCATGAGAGCTGATATTGTGGATATTGAGGGTCGTCTGCCTTAGGGTTTTCCACTCCTATTACAGCTCATTAACGTGGTCCCTAGGATTTCTTAAAAATAATATAAAGAACCATTGTCTTGGGCTGGCCTTGGTAGGGTTGCCCAAGTACAAAGGCTTGATGCTGGATTTCTCCAGGCTTTCTGTCTTTATTAAACTTCAGTGAACAGGCTTGATGAGCAGGCTGCTGAGCTCGCAGTGTGACTCCTAGGGGGCTTTAGCTGTATGAGTGAAACAACATTTGCCTGAAAATAGGGGCACTGCTGGTGTCATCCTTTGCACAATATATAGCAGAGTGGGACCTTGATTACTGTGATGGAAACAGCAATGGGTGATATTTATTATATATCACTTCATGGGTAGACTGTCTGCAGTGATGATGAATTAATGTTTTTCAGGAGAGAGGGATGACTGACTGCTGCTAAGCCTCAAATTTAGGAGCTTGGTTTGTTTATAACTCTGTCTGGAAAGAGTTCTCCAAACATTATCCAAGATTTACACTTATGTGATATGATAACCAGGCTGAAAAAAACACTGTTCTTGACAGCAGTATCCAAGCATTTTTCCAGTTCAGGTGTGCCATATCTGCAATGTGATGGACTTCTTTTAACAAGTCAGTGTTGACACAAACTTGATGCTTGGTATTCCCCGAATAATATTATGTGGAGGAAAATCTCTGTGTCAAAGCTACAAAAAAAGCTGATTGCTGCGGAGAATACAGAAAAATAACATTAAACAAAGCTCACAGGCCTGCGTTAGTGCAGCGAATAACCCTGATAATATACTTTAAATTACTCAGTTAAAGAAATTTGGTTTGTCTCAAGGAGATTTATCAGCCCAGACAAGCTTTTGTGGATTGTTTTTGAACCTAAACTACATAAAAGAGGCCAGTAAATATAGACCACCAAAAGGAGAGAAGGGCTCTGGGAGCTGTTAGAGATATAAATTATTTGGTTTTATTGCAGCATGTGGCTGGAAGGTTCTTCCTTGATTTAAACAGATGCTTTGTTTTCCCTTTTGTTGTCCACTGTTTGCACTTGACCTGCCAAATATCCGAAGGCACTTGAGCCAGGTAAATCAGTATTTTTAGCACTGCAGTAAACAGGCCAATTGAATATGGTACTGTGTAGAATTCTGAATTAAAAACTAGATGAGAAGTCTCATGTGACGGCAACAAATGCTGGTGAAAGGACAAGTCTGAAACTGGTAGGACTAGTTTTTCATCTGTAGGAGCCAACAAGCGCCGCAGAAGCTACATTATCCTTCACACAGCACCTAGGGTTTTGAACCTAAGCTGTTTGAACCTAAATAGTTACAGCTTTCTAAATTCTTACAATTTTTTTACCATATTTAAGTTACTGTGCAGGAGTATGTGTTTCAAGAAGAATGCCCTTGGCATTTGAAAGAAGAGAATTTAATAACTAAATTATAGAAAGAAATAGATTAGGTTTTTACCCCACAGTCTTCTTTCAGAAAGGATTCCCCAAAGGCCTTTTCAAATCAGCATGTTCCATCCCAGGGAAGGAGAGGATGAAGGCTCACCTTGTTGCAGCGTATGCCAAGATTTTCTCTAGTGTGTCTCTATCATCTTCTCCGAGACTGCTTTTGCTTTGAAGCAGGTTAGGAGAAAGCAGAATCCTGCAGGGACTGTGCAGGCAAAAGTAAGTGCTCTGATGTACTCTACAGTGGTTCATGCATATATACAGGGGATGTATAAAAGCTGTTTTATTGGCAAGGGGGCTGTTGGCCAAGGCACCACGGTTATATAGTAGTACCTTGGGACCAGTACGTTCCACAAGAGCAGACACTGTGAATTTTGAATTACTGTTGCCTCTAAAACATTATGTTGCCAATAGTGCTGTACCTCCACACAGTAATTGTCATTCAGCACTCAGACTTTGCCAGCTATTTTGAAGTTCCATGGCAAATCAATGTGTCCTTGGTATTTCACAACACCAGATCCTAGTGGTTCAATGTCATCCTGATACAAATGAGAGAAAGTGTGAAAACTCGGTAAACACGAGAACCTATATATTGTGGGGAATGATTCTCTGTTGCTGAATCCTGGACTGCTCAGGAGCTTACATATGCCTGTATTATTTTGGGCCTTTTGCAATAATGCTGAAATATTTCAGCTTGCCATGAACTTTCTTCCCATCAGTTCATACTGGGTTAAAGATGAAGCAAGGAAAAGCTATGGTGAGTGTTATGCCAAAAAGAAAATGATTCCATCTCACTAAACTTGTGGAAGCTTATCAAATTTATTGAAGAAGGTAACCGACCAAGCAACCAAATCTCCCCAAACCAGCTCTGGGTGGTTTTATCAAGCATGACCTCCTACAGGTCACAGGCTGTAGAATGTCCACAGTCTAAGGCAGAGTGGAGATTTACTAGGTTTGGGATCTGTTTACAGCAGGGTAAGAATAAATCTGGAAAACATATAAAAAGAGGTTCTGACCCAAAGTAGCCCTTGTACTCTGCAGTCTTTTTGAGTCTCACTAACTTACCAGGTTTGTCTGCTCAGGCTCATCTGTTGTAAAAGTCCAAGCTGTCTTGTGTCCCACCCTTTAAGGAAGCATAGTATTCACAAGTCCTCCAAAAGTCCTGGAAAATCCTCATTCTCAAAAGCAGTATCAATCTCTGATGCAAAAGATATCATGAAAAATATTCACATGAATCCCCTGGCACATGGAAAATTATATCTTGGTAAAGGAGTGTTGCTAACAGAGACAATGTCCTTGCTTTGAAGATGATCCAATTTGTTGTCTCTCCTTGTGTAGAGGTGACTAGTATCTTGGGCACTGTACAACTCCATTATCATGATGTTACTTTCATAATTAATTTGTCATGTGTGTATAAATTTGTGCCAAACTATCTCAATTTTCGAGTGATACCCCAAAAGTAGGGGATTTCAAGCACATTTCAAGCGCGTACATTAATTATCAATTACTTCATTTAAAACTGCACCCGCAGTCTAGGTAAATTTTGTAGTATTAAATTTAGCTTCAGCATTGTCAATAAAAGTTTGATGTGATGTTACTTGAACTTATAGTACAGGAATGAAGTCACTGGGGCAATGGAGGAGAAAGACTGAGTGAACTACTTATATTAATTACTGAGCATTTTCACAGAAAAAAATTGCACATATTTTATTTTTTTTCTCCCATTTTCTGTAGAAGACATTGTTACCTTATATATGTGGACTATGTCCTGTTGACAGGGGGAAGTTTTGCTTTTTAACTATGCTGATATCATTAAATTGGCAAAACCCCTGAAGTGTGAATACAGTTATTGCTAGAATAAAAGTGCTCATATCAGTATGTATTATTCCATTTCAGCAGGAGAAATAATTTACACACCCATAAATCACCTTATGTTTTTCAGACTATATCTGCACTAGGGCTTTTATTGTAGTACTTCACTGGCAGTCAGGCTCACCAACTCCCTTTCTACCCCAACAGTGAATCAGGGTAATGTGCCAGTAAGCACAGCATTATACTTGCCTAAGTTTTCCCAGAGCAAGCAGAAGGTAATAGTGAGATTTTGTCAGAAAAAAAAGTCAGAGTTTTCTCTTTTTGGAGAGTATAAAATCATTTTGAGCTCAAAAGGTAAACAAGTTTTAGCCAAAACCCTTTATCTGAAACCCAGACATTTGATTTTTGAATTCTTCCTCTTTGTCTCTTCAGAGATGCTCAGGTTGTTTATGTTGTCAATCTGCTCTGTGCTCCAAACACCCTCAGTGAAACTCACCTTCCAGCTTCAAGTCCTTGTCTTGCAGGCATGTTATAGTTCATCACTGATGTCCTTGGCAAATGGCAAAGGAGCCAGGTGGTGAATGAAGCTCACAAGGAAGGACTTCTATTGCCTGAAAAGACATGGAGGTACTTACATGTGAAAAATGGGAGAGAAAAGCTATTTTCTATTCATAACTTTAAAAAAAAAATTGATTTCTTGTTCTCAGTAAAAAAATTCACAAGGAAAGGATACTTTGGGAGAAGAAAAAAAAAAAAATCCCCCAAACACCTTCTCCTTGATTAAAGACCTTATTTCCCTTTCTTCTTAAAAAGAAATGGATTGTAGGAGAAAAGGCACCAATGAACCTGATATCCTTTGGTCAAGAATGATGGCATTACAATCATCATAGCAGTGTGTCATGAGAGGTGACTGAGACCATTCCCCTCCTACACCTCACAATCTATCTGTGCCCCTTCTTGCCAATGTTTTTCACCGTGACATCCAGCATGAACACGTAAAGAGCGAATTGCAAGAGGCTTCTGAAGCATCTGTTTTAAAAGCAAAACATGCTAAATATTACTTGAAATTAACACACTGCTTACAAAGGATAAATCCACATGACTGACTGACCCATTGGATTTCCACTTCCCTTCAGTCTGAGGTTTCACGTGGTTCAGTGACAAAAACAATTGTGCTGCAAGCTGCTGACAGAAGAAGTAGCAGAGCAAAGGCTTTATTTCTCTGGCCGCAAGTACAAGTTCAGATTTCATGTCCCACCAGAATGGTTTTACACTCTTTTGCAATGTTAATTTTTTTTTTTTTTAGTTTTTGGGAACCAGTGTACTGTCTCCTCTCTTCTGCCTTGATATAAGTTTACAGTAGTACCATAAATGTTGAAAGGTAATGTTCAAAGCATCCAAAACATATTGTGCACTAGATTAATTCAAATTAGAGTTACTTGAGTTAGATCCCTGTAAAGCAATACCTCTGAAAGTTAGAGAGTTGTATAAGCCAGGGACCCAGACTGAAGCACTCATGAACATCTAGTTAATTTAAATATGGATTCAGGCATTTTATTGACATGTTTACTTGATGTGATATTTCTTTTTTTTGGATGTCTCTGTCCCATTATTTGCGTGTCTGAATCCTGATGCTGTCTTAGGAGAAACAAAAGACTTTGCAATTTTCACAACCTAGGTAAAAACAAGAAAAATTAAAAAATATTAAGAAGCCTTTTCTGGTTTTGCAGGATTCTGATTTGCATGTTGTATTTTGAAGATTTTGGAAGAAAAAATCTGAAGTTTGCCTCCTTTCATGAATAGAGCGCCCACGCCTTTTAGAGACATTCCTACTCACAATCTCATCAAATTACAGATGGGCTGAACACTGATTATCCAAACCTTGGTTTTTTATTTGCATGATGAAGTATCACCATGGTATTTCCAGGCTTAACAATTTGGAAACTCACGATTTGATTGCTTTCCTTTTAATACAGCTCTACCTTGGCAATCAAGTATTTGTGAATGCCTTGACTGCAGTCAGTCTCCTGGGAGGCTGTGCCTCCATCTAGTCCTGTGGCAGGGCTGGCCTCTGGGTCTGAGCAGTAGGGAGGGGAACCTCACATGATGTCTTTTGTTGTATGGTCTCTGACATAGATCTTATTTGCTACATTCTAGCCCAGACTCCCTCTCTGAGTGCTTTAGCATTGCACAGTTTTTACAGCATAATCATATTATCCATATTTATGGCTGCCCTGTGTCCACCCTGTCCTGCACAACCGTACTCCTGGTTTTTACCTCCAAACCCGTGCTCAGCTTTTTGTTTCTGAAATCATGCACTGGCCTTGCTCCAGCTCTTCAAAATTTATTTCCCTCATTTTTACAGGGATTCCCATACTTCTTGCTTTTTGACCCTCTTTCCATCTTAATTTTCAAACTGGATTTTCCATCCCTGATCCGGACCCTGCCTACTAACCATACTTTATGCCAAATGCAGTGCTTTGCTGTGGATTTTGCCTCCTCTGTGTTCCTGATTTGTACTTGGTTCAGATTCAATACATGGACCTGCCCTGTTTTTACCCTTAGTGATCCCATCTGAAGATTGGACTTTTCCACATCCTTGTGAAGAAAAAGTCTACTGTTCCAAAATAAAAGCATTCACCTCCATTACCCTTGATCAGAAGAATATTTGGGCTACAAGGAGCTAGCTTGTCATTTTTTCCCACTGATCCCCATGGTCAGGCTAAAGAAACTGCTCTTCCTTCTTTGGCTCAGCTACTGGTCATTCTGTTGTCCATCCCTGTACTTCACTTTTATGTCCTTCTTTTACATGTAGAATGATTCTGCAGGCAGGCAATTTATGATAAAGGATCTCACAGCGCATTTCAAATTGTTACTGTCCCCAAGATGCATTTTCCAGACAGCTGGTTCAGCATGCAAGAGCTCATAACTCAGTATTTTCCATCAATGTCTTATGCACATTAGGATTGTCAAGGGGATTTTGTCAGGACCATTTGCAGAAGGAGTGAGCTAATAGAGAAACATTCGACTCAGTTTGCAAAGAATTTGCCAGGCAATGCCTATTAATAATAATGGTGATGATGATTGTTATTGTTTGTTTCACTGGGATGTATGTCATTCAGATGTAGATTTTGGTCTGTTGTGGTAGTTTTATTTGTGATCTGATTTTCCCAGGGGTGTGAATGGATTGCTGTTTATACAATGCAGCTGTGTTTTGGGTAGACTGGTACATAAGCTGTGGACACGATTTTTCCCTGAGAGAATCTGGTTTTATTTCCCTGTGACAACACTAATATGCAGCTTTTACAATTGGCATGAATGGTGGATATTCTGCAAATTCATCAAAAAATTGAGGAACACAGAATTTTTAAGCAATTATAACTAGTATCAATTACGAAGCAGTTATAATTATGAAGTAACACAAAAAGAAAACAAAAACCCCATGAAAACTAAGGCACAAATAAAGATTTGTGTCCAGAAGAGTGATTCTGAATTGGGCCTTGTCATTCAAAGCAGATAACTAAGTTAAATAATACGGAACAAGTGGCTGCATATATGGCAGAAAATTAGCAATTTATTAATATTTAAATACTAATATAATTTACATAATACACCTCAATATATCCTATTTCATTACATCTAACTACATGGCATTTTTATATTTTAAATTATTCTGTATTTCATGTTATATAGTAAATATAAATTATATAATTATTTTTATTAATTATATTTCTGTTAAGACATTTAATATGATGAGGAAGATAGATTTTTTAAAGTTATACAATAGATTAGATCAGGTCAATCTCTCATTAAAGTTAGTATCATGCCCTTTGCAGCAGCTATGATCTCCAGCTGGAAATACGGATGAAATACACCCTGAAACTATTTAGGCAATGGTGGCTCTCTGTTATCAGGGAATAGGAAGTGAAAGGTGGTATTCCTCACTATGTTGACTGGGTCAATGGTGTTGGACAGAAGAACTGATACCATCCCAAAAACTAAAGCTCTAAATTTTCACAACTCTCTATAATGATAGAAGGATCCATGTAAGGATTGCTGGTACTTAAATTACCTTTTCAAAGGTGATATGATTTGAAATCATGACCTAACACTAATATACCCCTTAATAGCAGGTGAGAGAGAAACATCTGGATGTGCAAGAAGGCAAGCCAGTCATGGATGTTTCCAGAGATAACACCTTCTGAAAAAATAGACACCTGTTCTTCCTGCTCTGTGGTTTAGGAAGGAGTGGAAATGAGAGACCATTGTAGACAGAACCATCAAGACATATCTAGTTGGGGTGTTTTGGGGAGGGGGGGGAGAAAAAGCAAGAACACACAAATAAAACAAAACCAAACCCCAAATCAACAAAAAGCAAAGAAAACAACAACAACATCCATAAAAAATTTCCCCAATGACCACCTTTACTCTCCAAAGCTCCCCACCCCCAAACACCACACTATATGCCAATTTCTGAAACATGCCAAGTGTTGACCAAATGTATATTGGCCCGTGGACCAAGAATCTCAGACCTGATTAGAGGTCTGGATGTCTTTGTTTTGGGAACTCTCACCTTCTTCGGAGAGACAAGGTTTTAATTTCTCCTCATGTGTGCTGAGATACCAGTCACGAATACGCCCTAAGAAGCTCCCAGTTGCTATTAAAATCCCCGGCCGTCTGTTATGATACTCACTGCAACCTCTGCGTATGATGGAATGCATGCATCAGTTTTCCATACACGTGTGAGCAAATACAGCAACTACTTCTGTTCTAGATGTGCTGTGCAGCAGATGGGATCCAAACATGAAAATATTAATACAATTCCCATGGATCGTTTTTTATTTTCTTTGTTTCTTTGTACCTCTGAAGGTGCATTGGAGGAACTGATTAAAAAAAGGAGAGTCAAAGGTTGGAAACAAGTCTAAGACACAGGAAAATTAACATAGAAAATAGTTTATGACTGAACCCCTGATGTTATAGCACTGAGAGAAGGTGAATGCCGTCAGGAGGTACTACGTGGTTGAAGAGCCCTAACTCTTATCAGACTAATGGGGTCTCATCTTAAAGTAGCTACTGGTGTGCCATCAGAACAGAGATGTTTTGCCTTTTTATGTCTGTTTCATTTTCTCTCTGGTTCCATTCTTTTTTCAGGGATACTTCACATCCCAGCACTCTGCAGCATCACAGCAGGTCTCTGTGTGTGCTTTCACATGCTCGTGTCTTCACACATGCACAGACAGTGTGACCCATGAAGATTTCCTGAGCTGAAATAGGTAAATTCAGATCTATAGAGTCAATTGATAGAGCAGATAAAACTAGATCACCATAATCCTATAAATCTATGCACTGACCTTGTGGATCAGAGCCTTCTGTAATCTACAGATAGGATAGTAAGGATTTGCCAGCGTGGGCTTGGAATGATTGCATTACTCACAGGTAAATAAACTGAGTTGTCTCTAAGAACAAAAAGAATGGCAACAGGGACTCAGCAACAGACAGCATTCAGTCTCCGAGCAGCCATTCAGGCTAAAAATCTGTATCTGTATTTGTGTTCAGGAGTGGGGAAAGGATTCCATCAGGCCAGCCAGCATAGCAGTGGTACCTTTCCATATGTGCCATGGATAAAGTTATGCCACCTGTAAAGTTTGGATGGGATCACCCACTAGATATTGTTTTCCCTCAGTTACAGGTTGTGATTTTTAGAAATGCCTTATTGTTGCTAGTTTTACTACTATACCCACACACAAAGCAACTGTTCATCCAGCCAGTTCCCTCAGCCAGGCAACATCTGCAGTGTCACCTATGCTGGCATTTGGCTGCGGGGGTGGCAGAGTGCTCTACACGAGCATAAAGGATTTATGCTCACCTTTTCTGATGCATGTCCCTTTCCTTTCCCTGGTTTGCACTATCCTACCAGACCTAATCCACAGTCACAGACGCAAGAGCTTTATCTCGCTGCTGCACTGTCCTCAGTGGTTCATGTCGGACTAATCCACTGTCAGTATAAAAACAGCTTTCTCACTTTGCAGAGAGGCTTTCAGCAGCTTCTTACTGGATCCAGACAGCAGGAACTGCGTGGTGCCAGAAGCAGGGCTGTGATGGACCCTTGGCTCTTGGAAAAACAAGAAAACCAATGAGAAGCCTTGCATGTCCTCTAGCTTCTTCCATCTGTGCACCAATTCTGGAATATGAGTCAGTTCACAACATATTGTGAGCAGAGAAGGGAGAATTTACTGGTTTTTGCTCATGAGGTGAATAAGGTATAAGCTTGTAAAAGCATAAGTATATGTATTTTAAAAACGGAAGGAATTTCAGTAACTTTATTTTTGTGAAGTTCAGATGAGATAGAAAGGATCTGTGGTTTTGAGTTTAAAATATCAGGATATTGTCACTGATTTCAATGAGAGCTGAAAAACTTCAGCATCTTTGAGAACTTAAACACTTCAGTAGGGGTCAAGATCAGCATCTAAATCCAATCGCAATCTTGGGGAAAAGAGATGCTTGTGTTTTGTTGTAGGTCATGTGGCCCTCAATCCAAGGAAAGAAGCCAGGAATCCTGACTCTAGCTCCTAAAAGCTATTTCAGCCAGTCTTCACTTCTGTACGTAACGATGGAAAAAGCATCTCAGGGGCCAAACCACAGAGGAGAATTTGTTCAAATCATAGGAGCACTGTGGTGTGTCTATGTGCTCTCTCCTTCTGGTTCATGGGCTGTTTCATGTGGCTTGGCAGAGAAAAAACTGATTAGGGCGAGCAGCTTGTGAATCTCAAAGCATTTTGATTTTCAATTTAGATAAATATCAGAAAGGTCAGATGCTTCTAAGGAATTCCTCCCATGCCTTAACTGGAGAAATCAAATTGACAGGTGTGTCATGTAGAGAACTACACTGTAAATGGTATCAGAAGTGTCAGGTGGTACCATATTTTTGAATAAATAAGGACCTACTCTGATTATTTGAATCTGTGAGACATTTTCCTTGTTTGATAGGAGAGCTGGCAGAGTTCTGAGGGGGAAAAAATCCTAACTTTTACACCTTTACTTATTTGGTGTCCTGGTTTTGGCTGAAATAGAGTGGGGTTTCTTTGTTTATTTTGTTTGTTTGTGGTTTTTTGGTTGGTTTTTTGTTTGTTTTTTTGTTGGTTTTTTTTTGTTTGGGTTTTTTTGGGGGGGGGTGTTTTTGTTTTTGTTTTTCTTTCTTTTTAGCTTCTAGAGTGCTCTATTTTGGAAACTTAATAGTCCTAGACTTCTTCAGAAGTTTCCTAAATTCTAAAATTTGTGCTGTATTACCCAAGTTTTGCTCAGTCAATGCCCATGTGTCTTGAGTGACAATCCTTACACCAAGAAGGTGCTCCACCATCAGGTCCATCATCAGGAGACTCCCGCTTCCCCCACATCCTTCTGCCTAGACATGTCTGCAGTTCGCGTACTCTTATGTTTTCTCTCACTAAGCCATTGTTTTAGAAGTTACTATATAATTAATAATTCAGAGTAATAACTTTTGAGTGAGAACTTAGTGTACCTAAATGGTTTTATGATTGTAGCTGTCCCTTGTTAAACTTTCCTATAAACTTGTCCACTTTTGGGTTATGAAAGTTTCCAAAAAATAAATGATTCACTGCAAAGTCCTGGCAGGTCACAAAACTTTAGAAATAGGGATTTCCTTGACCAGCTAAATAATGTTTTTAGTAGTATTGTGTTCTGAAAGGCTTGTGGAAGCTTTTTATCTGTGTCAAGAGGTCTGGTGTTGTAGTAGGATGGTATCATGTTCTCTGATTGTCTCACAGTGTGAAATCTTTCTGGCTTGACCCTCCTAAAGCATCTAGAAAATCAGACCCTGAAATTAATCTATAACTCCAGTGTTTTAGTAAAAGAATATTTGTTTATCTTTGCCCCTCATCTTAGTTTTTAACATCAGTGGTAAATGTGGGTGTCAAAAACTACTCCAGTGTTATGTACATATGAATTGCCCAATTTCTCTAATTTTAAGGGGCAAAGTCAGTTCAGATAAGTTTATTTCAGCTCTCAACAGCATCAAAGGTATCCTGACATTGATACTCAGAGCAACTACACCAAGCAGCTAGGAGGAGTATATGGAGTACCAGTGGAAGAGAAAATAGGTAGAAATTCTGCAAAATAGTTTGTTTATTTCTTTTCGATAAGTGGTTTCACTATGTCGCTCACATTTGATTATTGGGCTTTTGGTAAAATCCAGAAGGAGATGAAAATTGTTGAACTTGAGCATTCTGAGGAAAATTCATCAAGAAAGCCAGCAGAGGTAAAGATGTCCATCTGAGTAGCAGCTCTCTCATGATCTCAGACATTTCTTAGCATTGCCCTGTAATGCTCTTACACTCAAGATCACTAAAGCGATAGGAAGCACCCAGGAAATTTTCACACCCCTGGGAAATAAGAAGTAGAAACAGACTCTGATCCACCAGCAAGGTTACCCTTTCTCTCTTGAGGCACCTTCAAAAGGGGATCTGGAGGTGAAAAGATTACTCTTTGCCTTCAGTCTTGTCTGTGTGAGTAAAGTCCCCCTGTTTCTTATCACTTCTTGTAAATAAAGTTGTTGTCTAATAAGAATCTCTTCTATTTGAGCATCTATTTTTCCAGCAGTAAAATGGTACCCTAATGCAAATTTACTGGAAATATTTATTCATTTCCAGAAGTGCTTAAGTGGGTTTAATTGGCACCACTGTAATGAAGTTAGTAATGCTACAGGCTTCTGCTGCACTGTGAGTGTGCTCATAGAAACAGAGGTGGATTTGGTGAATTTGTGCTGCCTTCTGTCCGAAAGCAGACAGGAAGGAAAAGCAGTAAAAAGACTTCCACTTGTTCACTTTTTAGACCAAGTGACTGTATTTCATTTGTCCAGATATTCATGTCATTAGGTTGTTTTTTCAGTACTTGCTGATGATGGCTGGAAATTCCATGGGTTGATATCGACTGGTACCAAGAACTTGTGAATGAATTGAGGTGGAGATTATTCTTTTATTTTGGACTGTATAGCATGATATGAGTAAGAACATAATAGGGCCCCATCACTGTGTGCAGGGCTTTGTGCCGGACTGTGGGCAAGGTGGACCAAGATCTGTGTTCTCATTTTACAGATATCCATTTTCTGGCTCTGACATTCACATGTTTCTCAGCAAGCTGCCAAGAAAAAAAAAAAGTGCAAAAAGGGAAAACTTAAAAGACTGTGAATCACGTCTCAGGAGCTGCTAATGATCGCCCTTCAGCTGCTAGCACAATGCCTGTAAATGCCTATTTAGGAAAAGAGCAACATGAATTCTAATGCCAGTGATCAGCACTCTTATGGTTAGTAGTTACACATGTGGTGTCATTTTGTGAGGTTAAATCACATCTTTTCTTTCTCATCTAAGTGTTCAGAATGATTTTGTCCTTTTTTCCATTGCTCATTAGAGAAATCAGAAGTGGGAAAAAGCCACTGCAGTTGATGTGTGCACACTCTGATAGTAGGAAAGTTAGAACAGACTAGACTGTTTAATTTAAAAGGGATTTGCAATGATCTTCTGGTCCAACTGCCTGACCAATTCAGGGCTGACCAAAAACTAAAACACATTGTTAAGGGCATTTTTCAAATGCCTCTTAACCACTGACAGGCTTGGGGCATAGACCACCTCTCTAGAGTGCCTGTTCCAGTGTTTGACCATCCTCTCAGTAAAGAAATGCATCCAATGTCCAGTCAGCCAGCTTTTCTCAGAAATTAGATATACTTTATAATCCTTTGTGTACTGCTCTACATTTCCAACTAAATCCATTCATGATTTTTATCAATATTATAAAAAAAAAAGAACAACAAAACCCTATAAACCAGTCAAGATTTATTTAATTTAAATTAACTTGTTTCTAATTCAGAATACAAAGTATTTATTAATCCTTGTTGTTTTTAAAAGACTGATTTTTTTTCTCCTAGACGTAGACCTTTATGTGCCAAAGGTCAGTCTTGAGCACTGTTTCTCAAACCACGGGTTGTACTTTTGAGTTGAGTTAATCTCTCTCAGTAAGTAAACAAGAATTAGAGCTTTGGGCTCATGTTCAACCTCATCAGTATTGTTTGAAAGGCTTGGTATTTTCCCAAAAACTGTCTGGGATGGAAGACTCAAAATTTCCCAGGACACTCACATTTTTCTAATGACACAACACTGAAAGAGGAAACCTCTGTCCCAATAATGTGTCTCTAAGAGGTGAAGGGAGATCTGAGGTGGGCACCTGAGGTTTTCTGTTACATGATTTTTGAAAGCTTTGATAGCACGGCTAAAGATGCCAAGTTTGAGATGTTTATCAATTCCTAATATGTAGGTTTGGGTTTTTTTCTAATGTAAAAGACATGTAAGGAGTTGCTCCAGGAAAAGTGTTTCTGTCTGGAGTCTGCAGCCAGAAATAATTCAGGAAGTTATGCTCCATTTTACCTATAACTGAAGCTGTATGTGCTCGTTAGCTCTTCCCTTCACCAGCTCTGCTCCTCAGTAGAGTCACTGACTCTGATTGCAGTTAAGCTCTCCAAGCAGAGAGATGTTTCCTGTTTCCTTCTCCTTCTCTACTAATGTTTCCTATGGGACTCTCCAGTTTTGCTGGGGATGTCCCAGTAAGGTGGATCACAGGTGTGCAGTCAGAGGGTGTGTTGTTTGGAGAAAACATCTCTCCAGCAGTGCCATTAGCACATAGAGGAGGTTCAATTGGCAGGTGTCCCAACATTATAACGCACTCTATTCCCTCCTTTTAGTCACACTGTTACTTCATTCTTCATCATTTCCTTAACCAGAAAAAGAACTAGAAGACAGACATTCTTGCAGGTCAAATGCCATGCCAAAATACGAATATCCCAAATATTAAACCCAACCTAAAATGACTTTCATTTCAACTGAGGGGGAGACTTCTGGGTCTTCTGGCTCTCACTATACCAGCAGCCAGGTAGCAAGTTCAGCAGCGTCCCACCAAACCACCTGCCTCAGGAGGTAGGGTAGCAGGCGGGCAGGCAATTGGGTAACATTTCCTTGCCAATTACGTTCCTGCAGATTTCAGATACATTAAGCTGGTGGTTTTTCAGCGTAAAATAATTCTGTGGACACTTCCGTGCAGCTGCTGTTCTGACAATGGTGATTGACAGAAACAGGCTGGGAAACATGCTCAGAGCTCAAAAGAAAGGCTGAGGAAGGCAAACAGAGTGCAAAGATGGGGTGGGAGGAGGAACTGTTGAGCAGGAATCTGTGAGGGAGTTTTTGTACTCCTAATGCTTTGATCATGTAGAAGAAGCCCCTTTCCAGAGCCCTCTTGACCCTTGTTGTTCCTATTTGGTGGAAAAAACAACAAACCCATAGACAACAACCACTGGACAGGATTGTGTCTACTGTGTTTTTCTCTATATCAAATACTACCTTTTTTATTAATTATTTAAATAAATTTCTTCTCCCGTCTTTTTTCACTTGCTCATATTGTGTTCTCCTGATTGAATAAACACTTTCTATTCTGAGCTCTGAAAGACGATGACACCTTGCTGTTAAACAGACAAGTATGGATTTTAAAAGCAAATCACAGATCATTCCTTTCACAGTAGCAACTTTGTCACGCATATAGAGACATCTCTGAACATGATTATGGGTAGATAAGTACGTACATTTTGTTTATACCTAATGGGCTTCTGTGTGGCTCTAGGAAATCCATGAAGGTTTCTATCTGACTGTTAAGAGACGTGGTACCAAACTAACAAACGGAAATCAATGAGGATGTTATTTTCACTCTGACCACCGATTTGACTTTATGAGTTTTCTTATCAGAAAATGCAAATGTCTCAGCAGTATTTTGTTAGGGGATATTTTAATATTTTGATTGAGTCCAGAATATGAAATCAAAGGAGACCTTTATTGGCTCAATATAAATAACTTATACATGGTGTAGCACTCTTCTCTGCTGCATAGAATTGCAAAAGAGCATTATAGATCTGCACTTTTAATGTTATAACACAGAACTGTGTAGAAGATAGAGGTGCAAAGCTAGATTGTTAAAGGTCATTCACAATCTGTTCGTAAGATATGGAAGATTTCCATAAAATAATATTATCATTGAGCATTTTGTTTATATGCATATTCTGAGCCATATTTGCTGTAAATTTAGGCTTTTTAAAAATTAATTTAGTTACATACAGCCCTATAAAGTGGGTTGCATAAAGACAGCAGAATTTCATGTTTTAACATGGCAGAGAGAGTGTCTCTTTTTAATTCACAGCCCAAACTTCATCACTGGCATGTTCATCATAAAATCCTGACAGTCTTCTAAGGTGTCTGCTCCCCAGAAGTGTTCCTTGAAAAAAATATCAAGGTTCAACTTTCATCTTCTCTTTTATCTAAGGTCCCTCTAGGTATTTGCAAAGGTTTATTTGAGCAAATGGTCACCTGATTTCCTCTTTTGATCACTCAAAACAGCGGAATAGTGAGAGGTTAGCCTCAACAAACACTTAGCTGCTGTTGACATTGGGGAGACTTTCATTAGGAGTGAAAAAACTGTGTGAACGATGAACAAGTTGCTGCAAACAACAGACCTGACTTACAGTATTTGTGAATGGATAGTGCACCTAGGTTTTTTGTTTTTTTGCTTTCTGGTTTATTCCATTCCCAAAGGGAATTACGCTACATGGATGGTTAGACTATTGGCAAGATTGCTACATAGCTACGTAATGATTAGATTTTTTTGTCCAGAAAAAGTATTTTGCTTTGCATATTCTATAGTGTAAAAATTTTGGAGATGCATTCTGTTTATTTTTATACAATTCGAAATGACAGAGAACCCAAGAAAGACATTATTTGAGATGATGTTTGACTTCTACAAAAAAAACCCTTGCAATCGGAAGAAAGGAAATTAATCCCCGAAAGCATGTAGTGCTGGTTTTGAGGCTTACATGGCTGTGTCTGCATTGTGGAAACTTCCTGCTTTCCCCATTCCTGCTTCAAAGATATCCACGGTAGGCGGTCTCTCTGAATGAACTGGGATTCTCTTCCTGCACTTTTACTCAGATATCCTTTCAAAGGGTGAGTAGCACACCTGGGGACCGGTGGTTTGTAAATGTATTTACAAATACATTTTGCAAAAAACTGAAAAAAAAGTGTATTTACACTTGACATCTGTTTTGATAAAACTTGCATTTGCCAGTAATCTTTGCCAAGACACTCTCTCCTTAGTAGCTGTCTGCCGTAACAATTACTGGAGATTGTGTTTAACTGAATGACGGCAGAATGGTTCACTTAGCTCCAGCCTTTTGGCTTTGCTACTGAAGACCTGGGGCTGCATCTGTGGTACAATTTACAGTAGAAAATGGCTTTTCATTCATTTACTCCCAGGAGGCTGAAGCAGTTTACAAGGTTTATGCATTTGATAAGATCAAAGAGCTGGAGAATGAAAGAAGCTGTTCAGACTTATTAGCGTTATTATTAACTCAAATGACAGTTTATGGTCAGCAGTGTTTTTCTTGATGAGTGGCAGGGTGTTTCAACTGCATTCATAAATTCTTCTAAAAATATCGGTGGTACAGGTGATTCATAGCTCTTTGAAGGTTTTAAAAAGAGAATGGGAGTCTGTTACACAAGATGACCATGCATCTTACTGAAGTTTTCCTGCCACTTGTTCTTTTTTTCCAAGTTCTTTCCATTCTAAAATGTTTTCTTACCAGATGTCTATCTCATCTTTTTCATCTACAGTCAGAGCAGTAATGGAAAGTTGCCTTGATTTTTAACTCAAGTGATAACCCATCTTAGAACCTCAGTTAACGTGCCACAAATCTCACATTGCTCTACTGACTGCTGGTAGAATGGTCTGGCATCTAAATATAAATTATTGCTAACCTGTTTCTGAAATTCATGAAGAATTTAAGCCTACAAAACCAACTAACATTTCATGTCAGTGTGATTTAATTATGATGAAAATTTCAAGCATTTTGACCAGCATTTTAACATCAAAGATTTGGACTCCAATTTAGGCAAGTACTGCTATAATTCTTGGTACATACCCTGACCCTAAAGAACTAGAAAAACTCTAAAAGTCTAGTACACATACAGATAACTAAGGAGACAACATGGTTGAGAGGTTTAAAACCCACTCAGAATTAGGACATTTGTATTGAATGTGCAGCAAAATTATCTTCTTTGTATTTATTATGTACATGGTTTGCTCCTGCTAGAGAAAAAAAAATCGGGAAGTGGCATAACTTCAACAAGAAGGTACTTGAATAGATGTGCAGAGAAAATAGGTGCAGTCCTCTTGTATTATTGAAGCTAATATCATCCTTGAGAAGTCAGATGATCTTCTTAAAAAAAAAAAAAAGCAGTGCAGTTACAAAATAAAATTGCTGTGATATTTGTGAATGAGAAAAGCTTTGTGCTTCACATAGTCAGAAGAGCTGAAATGAGATGCATTCAGTTTAGAGATGATTTCCTGTTTTCATAGCTTTTGCTACTGCTATTGTTTCAACACACGCCATATTTACTCTATTCTGTTCTTGCATGCAAAATAACATTAGGTCTTAAAAAATCCTTTTATTTATTGTTGCTTGACTACCAAATCTTCCCAGATGCTTTTGTTATTGGATTTATTATTAACCTTTTTCAGATAAAATCTAACCACAAATAAGTCAAAAAATTTTGGTCACCTGGACACTAAATTAAAAAAACCTTGAGTTAGAGTATATTGTTTTATGTTTACTCTGACTCACCTCCTGCAATCAACTTTCTCTACACAGTCACTATGCTAACTGTTCAGCAGTCTTCTACAGCAGTGGCTTTTGACTACATGTCAGGGTTTCTTGCACTTATTCATTTTTGTGGAGTTTCTCTAGCCTCAGTGAAGCAATTTTTCTTTCTTTTCCTTCATTTTCTCAGTAACCTGAGGGATTCCTATCCATTTTTACCAGGCAGCAAAGGTGAAAGCATCTCTATAATAAAAATGTGTGTAAGGAGAGCAGAGCAATTTGCAGTGTCACAACATTGTGACACTGGTATGACATCATGAGATGCAAACGCCACGCTCCCAAGCAAAGAGCATGCCATGCAGCCACTCCTGGCAACGTGTCAGAACTGCTCCTCACTTGCCTTGTTCCCTGCTGCAAAAGTTACAGAAACCTTCAATCCTCATTATCCAACACTATTAGAATACAGGGCAGTAAAAGGCAAGAGGGAATGGGTGAGATAGCTGTTCTGCAGGTTTTTGAGAAAAATTTCCTGTGTCATGGAGGATTTTTTGCTCTTAGTTACGATGTCCAAAGTAGTGCTCTTTCTAGGGCTTAACTTTCAGGATGAACAATTTACTTTTTGGATAGTAGTTACTGGATATTGCTGATATGATCAAATCCACTTTCAGTATCTGGGAGTGACACCTCTGCAACAGACAGAGGCAGAGAGGACAATCCGATGAGCTGCTGAGCAGTGAGAACCGAGATCCAGGGTTATGGTGACTGCCACATTGTGATTTGTAGGTTAACCATGGACTTTTATTTCATAGCCATACATTGCCAAGGGAGCTGCTAGCTTTAGAACCCATTAAAGGCTCCAGGTAAAGAATGGATGTGAGCTCCTTTCCCTTCCCCAAACTCCACCTTTGCTTTTGATAACAACTACATACAGCCTGTCCTCCTGATAGGACAGCTCCATTCTTCTGCTAACACCAAGAAAGTGTTAGTTCATCAGGTTAGCACTGCAAAACAGGCTCACCTGAGTTAAGAGCAACAGCCGTGGGCCACAGAGATGTCTGTGAATTATCTGCCAATCACCAAGGAAACCTTCACCTTAGACAGTCAGACACGTTGAATAAATATGCTGTCAAAAGTGTTTGAAAATGTCGCTTTTCACTCATTTTCCAACAGATTCAGAGAGAGGGATGGGGATGATTTTGCAGTGGACCCAAGAAGGGATGCATCCCTCAAAGGATCAGCATGGACGGGCTTGATGCAGATATGCAATCTTGGCAGAGACCAGGTCTATGCCTGACAAGCCAGATCTTGCACTGAGGGCTCTGGAGAGCAATTGAAGTGATTTCTTAGTGGGTGGTTAGCATTCTGTAGCAGCAGAAGTTATTTGATGCGGAAAACTCTTTTCAGTACTGATGATTTTGCTTAAGCACTCAAAGCAGGAGTTGCTGGCATTGGCTGCTTACCCTGGGGCTGCAGCAGTGCTGCTCAGCACACCTGCCCTCATGCTTGCACCCTCCACATCCCCCTGCTTCAAAATTGATAACTTGGGGGGCAGGAGAGGAGTGAAAACAGAGAAAATGTTGATGGCCTAAGTCTGGCAATATTATAAGTCAGCCCCATAACACTGAATTCTATGGGATTGACTGGAGCAACTGGTCTATGTACAGCACAGAGGAGTCACTTCCACAAAGAGCGGTGTCAGCAAAGAAATACTCAGGAGTAACAACATGACGTCCAAGCCTTAGCATCCACCTTGAATTCTTGTCACTGAAAATTTTCTAGTGCTTTATAAATAGTGGCTAGAGTGGTACTGCTTATTTAGGTGCATGAGAAGTAGAAAGAAACAGCAAGGGACTTACTTGTTTTGATCTGTAGGAATTAAAAAAAAAAAAAAAAAAGAAAAAAACCCGCTTCTAGTATAAACATTTTTAATCCCTGCAGTTATCATGTAGAAGATCTCTGTAAAAACCTGATTCTTATTAATCTCAGTTGCTTCCTCGTTGTTGATCAAACTAACATAGGGCTATGGATATTCTTGCCATTAAATTATTCCACAGAAACCAAGGAGCATCCTTCCTTCTCCAGCTAACAGAAGGACCAGCTTTCATGCCTGCGGAGCATCATCTAATCCAAAGGTGGGGCCATCAACTTTATCACTGTACAGAGGATGGTGTTAATGGTTGAGCTTAGCTGGCCAGTTGTGGGTTGAGCTTAGCTGGCCGGTTTTGGGTGTTGGGTACAATAAGTTGTTCAGGACCAGATCTCAGGAGTATTTGCTCTCCAGTGTACGTTCTGAATACCTACAGACCTCCATAACCCCTTGATCTGTACAACTGCTTACCCTCTCCCAAACAGGTAAGGGTGAAACGCTGTGATCAAGCTCTCTGTCATCAAGCCTTTCTTATTAGCAGGAGAAAGGAAAACACATTTCTAAGCAGTTTGCAGTACTGTGTGTTTGTGCAGGATATGAAAGAGCCTGTCTGCTGTTTTGAGGACTGAGGGGATAGTGCCTTTCACAGTCATTATACCTTGGTAAGGATATTTAAAAAATAATCAATTGTTTTAGTCTGACTGAAATAAAATGTCTTGTTGACTGTGTATTATAAAAGCACCCTTGAGATTTCCCTTCTTCATTTAGATATTTTGGTTGAATTGATTTAACAGGACATCTTTAATGTCTTGCTATGAGAAGAGAGAGAAGTGGTATGTGGTTGAGTTTACACTATCTGCCAGGATGCTGAGGCTCAGCAGAAATAAGATAACCTCAAAAATAAACAACAGATGGCCGATGGCCTAATGCTTTGATTTGGGTGTACATGACAGGGATTTATTCTTTCAACCTGGAGAAGGAGCCTCGGAAAGGCTGAAACTGCAGAAATGCATGTCATGCGGACAGACACAGTTTGTTATGGGGATTTGGTCTGAGCAGATGGTATTAGAATACAGATCTATTATTAGGCATCTGCTTCCCATCTCAGTTATATGATGTGTAAGACTCAGATTAAATTCCCCAAGGAATGCCTGGATCACTTACTAATTTGTGCATGCGCATCTCTATTTGTGTGTCTTTGAATACAGTGGGCTACATCCTGAGCTAAGTTACAGAGATATACATTTATAAAGTGACAGCAGCGTAACTCCCAGCATCATCTCATCTATGTTCTCATTGCACAGAAAGCTCCTTAGTGATAAACTATTAGTTAAGGATTAGTGCTCAAAACAGCCAGAGTTTCTGTGCTCTTTGAGTAAATGTGCATGGATCCACACACCAAGAAAGCAGCAACATATAAATGTTCCGTAAGACCTGCAATTAGGTAGATACAACATGGATTAAGATTTATTTCTGCCTTATCTCCATTTTCCTTCGAGTTAAGGTACACCGTGGGATCAGTACTGTGGATATCTTCATGTCAACCCCTGCTGGACTCAAGGCAGGAACTATTCCAGGCTGTGAAAGGGGGGCTTCAGAACATCTGCAGTAGTGAAAATACCGTGTCTTGCAACAAACCAAAAAATTTAGGGACTTTTGAACTCTGTTTTTTATGCTTCCCATGTGAACAATATGAAGCTGATCAGCAGAGCCCAGTGGCTCCCTGCCTTGAGGGACCAACCTTCCACTGCCCCACCTGCAGCAGGTTTGAAGCCAGTTCATGATTCAGCGGTAAACCCACACAGCCTCCCCCTGGGGGTGACCTGACAGGGTTACAAGCACTGATGGGAAGGAGCAGTAGCCCTCAGCAGTACCTCAGGCCAGTAACCTGCCTTGTACCAGAGAGCTGCACCTGCTGATAGCTGTCTTGCTAAGAACAGCCCGGGCTGGCTCAAGGATCTGTGTTTCACCAGCATTCCTGCACTTCCTTCCCTCACTGCTCCACTCCCCCCGAACTACATACAGGGGGAAGACTTTGAGCTCTGAATCTCCCGTTAGTAACACTTCCACTTGGAAGCCTTGGAGCATGAGAGAGGCATCCATGATATCACACAGCTCTCCCACTGACAGCTATGTCCAAGCCCTCACAAAAGCAAGAGGACCACAATTTCATCTGCTTGGGCCCTCTAGGGGACTGATTGTGTGGAGGTTGAGGGAAACTAACCCACTTAGTGAAAGAAAACATTCCCAACCCAGCATTTCTGTCCCTTATCTTTGAATATTTAGTAATAAGTATGTTTTAGTGCAGGAAAAATGCTGCCCTAGATGTGTTTCAGTTATAATTGGGGTTGTTGTGGTATCTACTGGGTTGCAGTGAAGGAAGAAAAAGATACTGAACTTCAGCTCCAGCAAAATGTCTCTGATAAATATGTAAAGCAAAATTCTGATTACATCAAAGAAAATAATGTATCTGTTAAGCTCTACTTCTCTGAAGCAATTTCAGGCTAGTGTAAGTAGCTTTATTAATAAATAAATATACAGATTTAACAAGCAGTTCTTTCCTTACACAGAGAATCTAAGGAATGAAGTGTAACCTCTGAGATAATTCTTCTGCTTTCAAATTCCCACCATCTTCTGGAAAGTAAAAAAGTGCAATACTTGTCTGTCTTTTTCAAGTTTATGATGTCATTTATGATCCAACCTGCTGTGTTTAGGAATGGGTGTATGTTACCCAAGTAGTGTTCAAGTGTGAACAAGCTCTCACGTCTCATCCCAATTAGAGTGGAAGAATAAGTGCTGAAATTGCAAAATTTACCCCAAAGTTATGTTCTTACCTCCACGGTGAGCAAGCCTACGTCCTAGGGCTGCTAATGCAGGTCAGAGGCCCGTTCTTTGTGGCTGAAGGCGATGTCCAACTCGTTAGTCATTCAGTTCTTCAAAATGCGTCAGGATGAGCGTAGTACCATTGAAATTTGGTATATTTCAAGTGCGAGATTTCTTGTAGAGTTTAGGGGTTGTGCATCTGTTATGATGACTTTGCTGACCAACCTGATTATGCAGTCACTGTTAGTCCAGGATTTCTGGATGTTCATAGGCTTTGTCAGATTTACAAATATATAAAAGCCCATGTCCTTCTTTTTTCAGTCAGACGAGTATCCCAGCTAATCCAGACAGTGCTCATGAGGTGGAAAGGAAACTGGACACCTTTTTTCCCATTCTTTCTGTGACTATAAATCAGTCTGGCTCAATTAAACCCAGTTTATATAATTGCGTGAGAACAGCCATATCTCTTTGAGCTATGGAGTGGTTACAGCCTTATTTAATTGCATGTTACTTCATTTTTTGCTGACTACTGAGCTGGTCTCCCGAAAGATTAGAAGACAGATGAGGCATTGCAGTAACATAGTTAAGTTCCCTGAGGAAAGTTTTCTTTCTAAGAGCAGAGTATAAGGAGATGGGTGGAATTCTGAGATGCCAGTAAACCTCTGTGGCTGGGGGGTGGGGAATTAATATCTAGGGGACTAGTTAAGCTATTTCAGCCCTGAAAAAATTCAGTGTCAAAGGCCATTGCACTGATCCAAAAAATGCTGTGGATTATTAAGTTTTGCGTTTTCACTTTCTGTACTAAGAATCCTAAGTGGGGAGAAAAAATAAATAGAAAAATGGGAACGGGGAATAAAGCCTCTTCCATGAAAGACATATAATGAGCAGAGAAAATTGCCTCTTTTCATTACAGCCTTAAGCCTGACCTCATGCTCTGTCTCACAAGCTGTATTTTTCATTATTATCCTCAGAAATATCTTATATTCCATGTACTTATTCTTCCTTTTGAAGAAATTCAGATAATGATGGTGATGACGGTGATGAGGAACTCTGTTTTATGGGAGCTAACCTGTGGCCATCCACTCAAGGCTTCTAAAGAATCCAAAAGGGGTTCTCTCCACAAATTTATAGTTAATTAACACTTTTCACCCTCAGCTGATGATTTTTCATACTGAGTAAATTGTATCTATCATTGCTCAAGTGGAACTGTCAGATACATGAACCCCAGATTTCTTTCATTTAAAAAAAAAGAGAATAAATTTTATGGATAGATAAAGGAAGTAGGAGTCTACCCTAGCATAGGCTGCAGATGGCTTAAAGAGAAAACGTCAATCTTGTATTAATCACCAGCAACAATTGTTTCACATTAAGCTTAAATCTTGGCAAGAGCATTGTTTCTAATTCTCTCAGTATTTATCGAGGTGGTAGAAGCTGATGGGGAAGAGTGCCAAAAGTATTTATACTTCCTTCACAAAGTTAAATAGAATCAATCCTGAGTACATCATTAGACTTCACTAAAAGCAGGGCCATTTTGAAAAATGAAACTCATTGATGTAGCTAAAAAATTAATGACATAATGCCATATCCCGGTAAAGAGATCTAGAATGCCTAATTGCCCAGAAATACAGACTGAAATGAGCCTGAAAGTGGAGAAAAACATTTAATTTTTTAAAATTTCTAAATTCCATCATTTTCCTTTAATAAACAGGGGTCAAACAGCACTACCCACAATTCTTCAACAACATGCACCATTTTAGGACATTGAATCTGAGTTGCTTATCAGTCATGGTCCAGAGGCTTATTTATGAGCTGAAGTTTCCCAGGATGCGGGGTTTTTTTGTTTGTTTGTTTTCCTGTGTATGTGTGGCCCACATTGCTGAGAATCCTGCTGTGTATTTGGCTGGGTTGAAAGAGTTTCTAAAATAAACAAATTAAGCTTTTATATGACATTATATTATTGGCTCATCTCTTCATCATCTGTAGGATTTCTTGAATCTTATTTCTTCATTCTTTTCTTCTGTCTCTCCTTACAACATAGCGTTTCCAGGTTCTTGACATCTCAGCTTGGGGTTTTTTGTGAAACTTAGTCCTAGGTTTTTTTTTTTTTATTTTGGAGATATTTGTTCACAATATTCCATTGTGTTGATAGTATTCACTGACTTTTAAAACATTTCAGTTTCCCGCCTTTCTTTTTTTTTTCTTTTTTTTGGGTCAGAAAAAGGAGATTCAAAATACAATCTTTTTAAGCAATGAAATAATTTCTTTTCTGTGCATTTTTTTCTGAAAAAAATATTAATTATTGACAATCAAAAATAAAGGAAGAAAAAAAATTAAGGTTTTTCCCAAAATCTGAAAGTTGCAGTCATTTCAAGTGTAACAAGCGTAACTCCAGAGTAATTCTGCCAGTTTGTACCATTTGGGAATATGAAGAAATGTGACAGAAGCTAAACTTTTTTTTTATCTGGTTCAGTTGGGCATTGCTTGAGTAAGAACTCTCAAACCTCTTCTAAGATGGGCAGATCACTTATCCAAAGTTGAATAATTTAAGAATTTCAGATGCTCCTAAGAAATGTGGTTTGAAGAGCTGACATGTTTTCAAACTTTATTGACACCCTGCATCTTAGACAGAAGTTGAGAAGACAGAGCTCCTGCTCTTCCAAGTCTCTTCTATGTGGTCTTGAAAAAGCAAAATCACCTTTCCTCCTACTGTATCTGTCAGGATCAAATATTTATCATTAGACAAGATACCTCACCCATAATTTTAGGGGTGGAAAGAAGGTAGCAATAGGTCCCATAGGAGATTAACACATCCAAAAAGCCTAGCAAGATTAATTCTCTACCTGTGCACCACTGCTTCTGAATGGAAGCTTTGTAATTGAAGAGGGAAGACCTTCCCTAGCAAGTGTTTTCCTTATTGACATGATCATTTGTTGTTTATTCATGCTCAGTATAGCAGAGAAGACCTATTTTCTTCCAAAGAGGCTATTTATACTGCTTTCTAATTTTCCATTTCAATGGCTTTATGACTTGTCCTTCAGGTTTGCAGTTTTCTCTGCTAGAGGAATTTTCCTCCTCTTATAAGAAGAGAGGAGCAACTTGAGAAAGAATACAATGTACATCTTTTTTCCAATTACAGCAGGTAAAAAAGAAGCCCCAAGAAATGTGAGTGGGCTTTCTGTACCTCCTGCAGAAGTCCTGCTGGCCAGTCAAGTGATTTAAGCCTCAATGTAAAAAGGCTTAATGAAACCGGAAGGAGCAGGAGTGCAAAGCCATCTCTAGAGAGCAATGGACTTCCAGCTTTTTGTATCTGTTTTGCAGGTACAAGATAAGTCTGTGCTTGTTTGGGCTTGGCAAGAAGGAAAGACCCCATGGACACTCAGGCTCAGTGACACTGTGGTTGAGGAATCCAGCTCCCTATCAAATGCTGGCCTAACTTGTTTCACTTTTTCAGCCAAGCCATTCCTGTAATTTTCCATGACAGCAAAGAGATACACACAAGAAAAATTAAAGATTATTTCCTTTCCTTCTATGAGCTAGAAGAAAAGTCACCAAAGAAAACCTTGGGTGACTTTTAGAGCACACAGCATCTGGGTAGGTCCAAAATAATTAAAATTCTGGATGTTCAGGAAATTCATTACTGTTTTGTTTTGGAGGACTTTTTTGGATTTACTAAAAGATAGGGCATTGTTCCATAAAGGGAAAGTAAAGTGCTTTTATTGAAAGCACTTTGTAAAGGTGACTAAACTGTTTCATAGCACACTGCTGGCTTTCTGTATGGAAAGTTAGAGCCACATTCCTCTGTTATAAACTGTGCTGTCTGCAGCTTGGGTCACTGGGGACAAAAAGTCACAGCCACTACCCTCATCATCACAGCAGCCACCTCTTTGGTCTCTCATGTGCTGCAAATATTTCTCAAGCTAGTTTTCATTACTCTGGCTGAAAAAACTTTTGGGCTGCTTAAGGGTCTAGAAACTGCAAAACATAATGTGAATTTCTATTCTCCACTGTCCTTTCACACATCACACAGAGAACTGAGAAGGCCGCTCTGGTAGATGTCTACTCCACATGAAGTTTCAATAAGAACTACGTTTATTTACTCTTTACATGCTTTGTTAGTGGATGGGAAGTAGCCCATAAACAATATTTTTATCACAGAATAATATGTTTTGGAAGGGAACTTGGAACTCAGGAGGTGTTTAGACAAACCTCCTGCTTAAAATGGAGTCAGCTGTGAGGTTGAGTCAGCTTAATCAGAGCTTTATTTAGTCAGGTCTTGAAAAATTCCAAAAATGGACATTGCTTCAATGCTTGACTGTCCCCATTGTGAAAAAGTCTTCTCTTGTATCTGACTTGAACCTCTCCTGATTTATGACAATCTTCTTTTTCTTTGTTTTCCCATCCTACTCCTCAATAAAGAGCTTGGTGTTGTCTTCTCAGTTACCTTCTTGCAGGTATTAGAAGGTTTGTTCCACCTAAGTTTTCCTTCTCCATGCTTGCCATGGCTATCACAAAATGTTGCCAAGTATTCTCCTCTAAATTGTCTCAAACCAGGACAATACTGAAGAAGTGTGTAGGCAATTTTCCTTCTTTGGTCATTGGTGCCGCAGTCAAATAATGCCAAGGTTTTGGTTACTGTTATATTATTGTGTCAGTTTATTTCATAATTAGATATGTGTTGCAAATAAAATAATTCCCTCTGCCATATGATGTTAAGCACTACTAGACTGACCCACAAGTCTGTAGGCACTCATCAATCTAGCTCAATTCCCATGTCTAATCGGATGGAAGTTCTCTGTGATTCAGGCTTATCTTTTTAATATGCAAACTTTGTTGACTGAAGTTTCAGAGGCAATGTTCCTCTGCCTTGGCAGCCCACTGTAAGTCCCACTGTTTCTTTGAAAATGTGGTGGGAGACGACACAGAATTACCCATTCACTCATGGGACACAACATCTGTAAAGGTCTGAAGACAATTTTACTAGCAGGATTATATTTTTGAAGATTTTGTTATATTTATTTCTGGAATAGGGTCTTGGCTCTCCACTCAAGAAATCTGTATGTGAGTTAGGAGATGTGCTCTCAGTTCCCTATTCTACTATGGATTTATTTTTAGGCTGCAGAGGTATAAATAACAGGGCTTTTATCTAATCTTTCCTTATAGACAAAGAAAGCAAGCAGGCATTTCCAGGCACTGATCAATTCCATCCTAAACCAGACACTGAGAACAGCTCAGCCCTACGAGTCCCTCTTTTTGTCTAATGTCTCTTATAGAAAAACCTCGTTTCCTACCTTAGGCGCACACACCTACATTTCGGGCTTCTCAAGTCAGGTGAGATGAATTTTACTCTGAGTTTTTCTAAGGCTCAGTTCTTGGCTTTAAACTTGCCACTGTGTCTCAGGAGGGATTAACTGAAAGGATAAGAGCCTTAGGGAATTTGAGGTGTCCAGTGCCATGTAGAGTCAGGGACTGTGGTTTAGTTACATATATGCATCCATTAAGGTGTAGATAAAAAAGATGTGTGGGGTGAAAGCAGAGCAAAGACTATGATGGAAAATCTGTAGCTGAGGTCCTTTCAGAAAAAGGCACAACATGCCTCCCAGCTCCTTCCTCCAGATAAGAGCACGGAGAAGGTGGCACTGTCTCTCCATGCAGGGGAATCTGCCTCTCATCAGTAGCACTGTGCTAAAAAGGAGGAACCAAATTAATGAAACTCAGAAATTCACCTCAGCTTCCTCAGTTGCAAATCATGCTTTAAATTTTTATGTGGAATGGTGTGATGGGTATAATGTACGATTCCATTTCAGGTAATTACGTTCTCCCTGCTTAAAATTCTCACTGTAGTTTCCACTGGGAAAATGATTCTTCATTTCTCCCTCCTGCACCCCGCTGGGTAGGTACTATTGCTACCAGAGAGTGGCTGCTGTGTGCCACCCCTGTGCACTCCATGTACATACATATACAAATTTTGGTGATGTTAGAATGAGCCCTGCATATGCAGACTTTTGTCCTGCCTGCGACTGAAATTGGTTGGAATTGCCCGGGTGTAGCTGAGAACAATATCTGACCTGCAGTTTTCAAACCATAGGGGATGGAAGAGCCTGGGAAAAATCAGTGCTATAGTCAGTCTTTGCACCTAGAGAACAACGTTTTATCAAGTATCCAGAATCATATAATTCTTCTTCATTCCCCAGTAAAGCAGATTAATATTATTTGATGGATTGTAAGACTGGAAAATCTGGGGCCAGGTGAGGTGAAGCAACTTGATGTCTACCAGGCAATGTGAACAGTCATGTGAATGCTTGCAATGTAGTCTGGGCTTCTCAGGAAGTTAACGGACTCCCACATGGATTACATGGTTCTGCCAAAGGTGGTTTAATTGGTCTGTTTTACTGGGCAAACAATCTAGGAGAGCTCATGCAGTCACTGCCTGTTGAAGAAGGTAACAGCCAGAAACAGACAGGGGATAGCTTGTCTTAAAGCTCCAAACCAAGCTGGCAACATTTTTTAGCTAGGCACTGAGACAATGGCAAGATGTAGCTAAAAGCCAAATGGATGCCAGCTTTTCCCTCTTCTGCCAAATCACACACAGAGCAAGCCTTATTCTGTGGCCCTCAAGGCAAGTTCCACAATTCATTTGGGTTTAAAACTCCCTAGTCATGTGTGCGGTTTTATTTTTTTGTTGGTTTGAGGTTTGTTGTTTTGGCTTTTGTTTTTTGGGGTTTTTTTTTTGGTGGGGGGGAATAGGGTGTGGACCCTCTATTTGGTTTGGAGTTTTTTTTTTTTTTATTATTTTTTTTGTTGGTGTTGTTGTTTGCTTTGCTCTTTGAGGTATTATGTTTATGCTCCCAGGCAGCTGCCGCACTGTGATGTGTGCTAGCAGTCCTAGAGCCTGCTTCCTCTTGGCATGAAATGAGGCAAGACCCAGGTGTTCACTCTGCAGACTGTATTGTTTCATTCTTCTACATTCTTATGATTGATCTGTTCCCCCCCTTTTTTTTCTTTTTTTCTCTTTTTTTCTTTTTGTTCTTTTTTCTTTCTCTCTCTCTCTGTCTTTATCTTTCTTTCTCCTTCTTTCTCTCTTTTTTTTTTTAATTCTCTTGCAAATGTTTCCTTCTCAAGATATATTTACATTTTATTCATGACTCTGTCAGGATTAATTTCAGTGTTTCGCGCTGCCTGTGACTCCTCATGTATAATGAATGAAGCAGCAGCTGGTGCAGCTGACAGCCTGGGCACTCCAAGGGCATAGACACACCAGCATCATTGGCAACTTCCTACCAGGAAGGATTTTAATACCCCTGCTGTCTGAAATGCACTTCTGGCCAGGGCATGCTTTAGGAAAGAATTGTGGCAGCTCTAAGCAGAAGGTACTTTCCAAATTACTTTCTTGCTGTTTATCTATGTGCATTGATAACTGCAAAGGCTTTGGCTCCATCACTGTCTCAAGGCTATAAGATGCTGAGTGTCTGGACTTGATTACCTTGGTGAAATCCTGTGGAATTACTTAGCCATCTCCTTACTGTAAGAAACTAATCCTGGATCTGGTGTAGCTTACAGACACAGCCTCTGTTTTCCCTTTTTCGTCACACAGAATCATTTCTTTGTATCATAACTCTCCAGAGGCCAAGGATGCTTTCGCACTGAATAGGCTGTCAGAGAGTCAAAATCTGATCCCTGATTCTGCCACCGGGTTCTTGAGTAGTCTTGGAATGTTGTTTCCTCTTGATGTTTCATGCTCTTCACATTCAAAATGTGGGCTAATATTTCTGTTTTCCTCCCAGTATTTTGTCTATTTATATTAGACGCATCTAGTGTAGAGGAATGTATTAGATGTTTGGGATGTTTGGATGGACCCTAACACTGACATCTTGATCTTCCTGGAAGTTTTTAAGTTAAGCCATAACATGAGCAATTATAGTAAAAAAACATTGTTTTCTGGGTTCCTAATTGAATTGCTACCTCAGCCATGTACAGCACTCACTTACAGTCAAGCAAAAAAAGAACTGTAGAAGTTATCCCAACAGTTAGTGTTTTGCCTCTTTTTTAAATGGTGGAAAAATCAAGTTTGAGGTAATTTGGGAAAAGGCATTTCAGATTAATCTTTAAAGATACCAAAAGACCAAACTTTCTGGATGATCAAGTTTGCTTGTGTTTCAATATTTCTATTTATTATGACTGCTTTAATTTTAACTCTGTAAATACTTTTAACATTTAGGCTTCTTCGCAATGTTTGGGTTGTAAAGCAACATACAGCACACCAGATTGTCATGTCAAAATTGAACTCTATTTTCAAACCATGTCAGGCAAAACCTCAGATGGTAGAGCTCTCTTCTGTCTTCACATTCTCTTGTGAATACAGCTCACAAGGTAGGGATGCAGAATCCCTCCTAGCACCATGATTAACTATTATCTATCTTCTGGTTCATAAAAGTCATGCTTCTTAGGAAAAAATAAAAACAAATCAGTATTGAGTCTTATAAGATGGTGTCATTAAGAGGTCTTCCAAAATACTGTGTAAATATTACAGTCTTAGTTAATAATTAAATATCTAATTCCAGAGAAATTGGACAGATTAGCTAGGTGAAAAACTATTCATCTGAGGACTAAGGTTTTATGCTCTGACCCTTGCTGACTGATTTTAACACTAACAATTTGACAAATGAAAGAGTTTGCTAATTTTTCACAGGTGGGGAAAATGAGGCCTATGATGTGCAGATGGTTTGTCATAGATTCAGTCACCAGAAAAACCAGGATCATCACTCAGAGGGATTTCTAGCCTGCAGTACTGCATACAGTCCAACACACTTGATTGGCATCAGCCACCTGAAATAAATAGTGAGGTGCCACACAGCACAGAGGACACATCTTCAGAACAGATTTTGCAGAGAAAATGGTTCTGGCCCTTCACTCCGCCCACTCCTGCAGGAGAATGCAGGACCACGATTCCTTACAGTGTTTGAACATGGGATGTTTCCCAGCTCATTTGTCCAGTACTTTGTTAAAGCAGTTACATCCAATTACTGTGACTTCCACTATTTCTCCCTTCTCACAGTTCTTCTGTTCTTGCATCTGCTTCTTTCTTCTTCCTTCTGCTAGCTGAAGACAATGAAAGATAAATTTTCCCTTTCACAAACCAGACATCTCTTCCGTCAAGAGGTTTAGATTCATTCAGATAAGCTATCACTTATGTAATTCTTCTTTACTTTTCTGTTGTACCCTTGCAGATTTGTAACCAAAACAGGTCTAAGAGGATTTATCAGACAGGAGAATTCATCTACTGGCAGCTCAGAAGACTTTATTTTCTTCTTTACAAATGCTAACTTTTTGGATCCAGAATGGTTGTGACCAGGACACTAACCAGATCTGATCCCCCATGTACCAAGTTGTTCAGCCCTGTAATTATCAACTGCAGAGTAATTCCCCTTTTGTGACCCTTAACATTCTAACTGTGGTCCAGACTGTACTGTTAATACATTTAACATACAAATTCTAAAATATCCCCCATTCATCTGGGTAGTGCATTCTTTATTGGCTGTCATAATGGTATGTGTTGTTGCTATGCATGGTTGAACGTCGAGGGACTGCTCTGCATTTCTGTGGATGTTGCTATTTTCTGCACTGAGTTTCCTGCTATAGAAACATCTAGATTCATAATTCCCAAACTTGTGAAAGCCAAGCCTTTATTTCCTCTTAGGAAAATAAAGCCAGTCACACACATCCTGACTCCCCCAAGACATTGAAAAAGACTTATTTGTGCATAATCCACTTCTTGGACCTCCACATCCCCCAGTGCAAGATACCTTTGTTTTTCTTACTTCTGGTATCTGTCAATAACATGCCATTACAGAAAGCCATGAGACCCCAGCAGAGGGGTAAAAATAGCCCTAGAAGCTGAGAGGGCGTGAGTGTAATGCAATTCTAACTTTCAAACTCTAACATGACAAGGTCATGGTGCTGAGTGACTCTGAGGACCTTCTTTGTACTGAATGTCTTCCTTATCCTACAAGTAATTTGTTTACGTGTATTAATATCATAAAACCATAGGTTATTTGGCTGCTTGATCCTAGCAGCAAGGAAATAAAATTGTTCATTTCCCTGTCATAAAAAATAATCTAAAATCTTGGGAATATTCATTATAATATTTAGACAAAACAACTTGTCAAGAGCACAGTGGATGTCTGGACTGTCCTTCCAGTACCTACCTGAGCTCAGGGAGAAGCATGGCTCAACCCCTGGGGTTGTCTATGCTGTTAAACACTTCTTTGAGCAAGGAGAAGACAAGAAGGCATGCCTGCTGGTCTCAGTACTGATTCTGCTCCCATTTGCTCAGTTTGCTGTAGTGTTCAATGCAAGGCAGCTTAATCTTTTCTACCTTTGAAACAGCAGCCACAGAAACTTGCTCACCGGTGGCAAGAGAGTGAATGTCCCAAAGCTTAGCTAGAGGGGCTGAGCAAGCCTCTCATGTTGCTGGCAGGGAACCAACCAGACTTGCCTTGTGTAGTCTTGGAGGTTAAAAAGTTCTTTATTGTGCTCAAGGTAGCAGTAGGGACATGCACAGTGGTTTCTTCAATCTAAAATCTTGCTTGCAAATCCCTTGAAGTGCCCCCTGACACATGGATCTGTGGTATTTTCTCAGTCCAAGTCACCAAAGAATTCCCACAAAAATACTTTGTTTTTCAGTTAAATGGCCTGGTTTCACGCAGAGAAGAGTCAGAACCAAGAACAGAGAAAAACAAAACTCTTCTAGTCCAAAGTCTGATTAGAAGAAGAACCAGGCAATAGGAACACTTCTGTAAACTTTACCGGAATTGTGCCTCGTGCTCTATCAAAAAGCCAAGGTGATATTTACCTTTGTCAGGAATGAATGATATCTTCATTTCAAGGCTTTTCTGGCAATAATTTGTAAATGTGAAAAATGCTGTAGCAAGGACTGTTAAGCCCCCCAGATAGTTCCAAGTTAGAAATGAGTTTCCAGGGACACTTTAGGAACTACTTGTTTCCCCATCTGAGTGAGTTTATTGTCCTCCTGCTTCACATTAAGGAAAGAGGAAATGACATGTTCTCTGATGAAAGAGTGTATCTTTTAGTGCTACTTCTAATTCTGCAGAAGAACAGTTCCTCAGGAAGCAATCTAATTCCAGCTTGGAAACTGGATGCACGTGTATGTCTATATACTAGTATCTATTTTTAAAGTAACCTTTATTTTCCGTTTGCTAGCAATCTCTAATCCAAAACATTATAGACGAAGCACATTTGGTTCAGCAGTGCTGAGATTACTATAGCTCAGGATTTTAAAGAGTGCCAGAAGGGTTACTGGGCACCCAGATCTAATTGTTCATACTGTTGCACTACTAGAAAGGGGCCTGGAGGGGATTTGGCTTGTACACTCTCCTGGATGACCACTCAGGTGTTAGCAGGGGCCACAAGATTCTCTCAATAGGTAGCCAAGATGAATCTACCCTGTTGAAAGGATGAGGGAATTCAGCAGTACAGCTGTATGCCAGCCTGTAGCTGTTCTCTTCAGTGCTAAAGAGAGTACTGGCATAATTAATTTATGAACATGAGAAGAAAAATCTTTATATCTACAGACATAGCTGCTGGGTTTTTTTCCTTTTTTTTTTCCTCCAGAGTAATGAGATTATTGCTGCATACAGGCTTTATTTGCTCTTACATACAAGATTCGAAATTCAGAATAATAAGACAGAAATAAGTGCAAGTAATCCTGATGGCCCAGTGGCGAAAGAGACCAGAGACGTAGGAAGAATTTTGTTTCACTTTTCTTAAACTAGAGTCTAAATCCATAATTACTGAGGATCACTTTTCCTATGAAACATCTAAACATCGGACCAATACCCTCAAATCACCCATTTTCTGCAGAGTGCTTTTTACCCAGATCTTTAGATTCAGTAACAGTTTATTGAGTGAAAGGAGACTGCAGGCAGTGTTTCTGCAGTCAGTATTTAGAGTGCACTTGATTGCATTAGTAGCTGTATGTGGTGTGTTACATAAGCAGAAAATGATTAAGACACATTTGTTGAACTGTAACAACTGTTGTTCTTGCCAATAATAACAGCCACCATTATGCATGCGAAATGCAATCAGACCCCGCGCTTCAGGGTGTCAGCTGATGGCTTCTGCTGCTGAAGGTGTGCAAGGGAGGGTCAGAAAGCAATTCCCTGTCCTTATTTATTGCCACAACTTAAGAGTTGAAGAAAGGTGGACATGATGAATGACTGTTCTTACAGAGATTGGCACACTTTGCTCAGATCCAGGTTCAGTTTTCCTTGGTGCTTTGTCTGTGTAACTAGCACCTGCTAAGGACTTCCTTCTCTCTTTGTGCTTGCTGTACCCTAAAGCATCTTTCAGAAAACTGGGGTTGCCTCTGACAGGCAGCCAGACCTTGTTTGTAGTTTGCTGCAAAAGTCAGTGAATTAATAACAACAGGTAACTATTCATGGGGCAGAATTATGGAAGAAACTGGAGCAAGATGAATGTCAATATAGCCTTCAGTAAGCAGTTTCTCTTCCCTGAGCTGTCAGAAAAGTAATTGTATGTCTGATTAACCATTTTTTCCCAGAGCACCTACTGGGAATATCCTAAGTGTGTGCTCTCTCTTCCTATAAGGATAATGCCTATAATAATGTCATGTAGGTCCACATGCCCATCCTGCCACCCATCTTCTTCTCCAGGACTTGTCCAAGCCAGCCACCAAGACAGGTCAGTCAGCATTTTTATTTCTCTGTGGATCACGAAGAATAGTCACGCTCCTACTTCAACATACACCAGCACCAAGAGAGCTTCTGCAGCCTAATTCCAACTTTGCACCAGAAAAGGAGTGAGCAGACTCAGGCCAAGCAACTGTCTGTAAGTGATTAGAAGCAAATGGGATTTGGCAAGTACTGAGTTGGCAAGAGGCATTAGAGAGCAGCTCTTCATCAGTAGATTCCCCACGGTGCTCTGAAGGGTCATTGTGTGTACTGGTGGGATTCTCATGTTTTCTTGCTTTCTCCTTCCCAGAGGAATGCTGGGGAGGAAGATTATTCTCTGCCACATAATCACATCTCCCTTCCCTCTGCCCACAGCACACCCTTCCCTCACAGGTTTGTTTATCATGCCGAGCCATGATGCAGGGTTTTGTTATGCTGTTTCTCCTCTGCCCCCCTTTCTCTCCTTACATAATTTTTTGTTGCAGAAGCAGAGCTTCTAGAGATTTTTGATCAGCAAAATACTCGGGATTTCATGAATTGCTTCTGCATTTAATAGGATGCTAGCAAGGAACTGAGTGAATGCTAATGGAGTGCTGGAGGACGAGGTCCTGCTTCAGGTTTATCCTCACAGGTATCTCAGGCACTGACAGGAAAAGTCTATAATTCATTACTGTGATAGAGGCATGTTCCTTTACTGAAAGAAAGAGGTAGATGCTCAGGAAGCCATGGAGTCTGGGGTGGTAGAGCCTTTTTTTGGCCATTTTCTTCAAACTATAACTCATCTAAGCAAATTTCGCTGGCTGTCTAGGCAAGGGCGTTTGTCATACTGGGAGTGTATGGTGCATCTGGAGACTATCAGGTCAGACACAAAACCAGGGATTTGAACTGTACCTAAATTGCTATGTTCTGTGCATCTTAGGAGTTAGAAATATTTAGATGTATAAGTTCAGTCAGAAAAAATATTAGCATGGGGACTTTGGTGAAATTTGAGTCATTTGTTTCTGAGCTTTGCTAAATTATTGATAGTCATGGCTGTTTTTTAACATTAGCATTCAACAGAAAGATTTCCATGGCTGGGATGCAGCTCTCCGTGTTCCTTCTCAACTCCCTGAAGCCTAGGTTTGCTGGCTGAGGCTGTCCTGGGTCAGGATTTTGCAGGCGGAGTTGTGCATACCAGACCTGACTGCCAAATACATTTGTATTGCAGTTCCTCTGTGCTGGAAGTGGATAAGTTATCCATGGGTGTAGGTGTTAACATGCACTTATCTCTGCTAACAAAATTCCAGGGGTTGTCAATCAATCTTTGGGGAGTTTATCTTGTTCATACATTAACCTGTCTGGTGAATTATCAGAGCCTGGTTCTGCATGCTTCAGCTGCACATGACAAACACATTGAGCAAATTCCTAATGAACTGATTACTTAGCTTAGAATTTAAACTGCCACATTTAACATCCTTCAACCCTCATAAACATATTGAGCTACTAAAGGGATTATGGCTGCCAGGTTTGCTGTGTCATTACTATAAATTAATCTAAGAATTTAATCAAAGATACCACCAGAAGCAAAATAACAGAATGAGGTGTTGAGATGATAAGTAGTTAACTCAGAGCAAAAAAATATTTTTGTACTGAGAGTTCATTTTCAAGAGGGTTTATTGTAAGCAAATGTAAAGCACACAGGTGCAATATTTCCCCTACATACATATGCAATTTTATATACTGTGTTTGGAAATTTTTAGCACATTTTCAGATTGCTTTTTTCAGAATTTCAAACACCTTGTTTCAAAGTCAGCAATGAGGGGAAAACTAGCGGGCTCTTTGAAATCAACAGTAAAAATTTCACAGACCCTGGGTATTTCAAACCTTAGTGATGATTTTTACATCTATAGGAAAAAAAAGATTCATCAATTTCCATCCATTGAAATCTGCTCCACAAACCAAATTTTATCTAGGGCTGTAGTGGCAACACCTTCCATGAGTGGCTATATTTTCACAGGAATTGAGGTCACATTGTTGTCCCTCTTCACATTCTGGACATCAGGCCTGTGATCAGAGCTGAAAAGCTGTTGCAAGTGTGTTTCCCGATCTCTCAAATGTCAGGACTACATCTGCACCAGCTATTCACATAGCCCAGTAAAGCTGTATTTAGGGCACACTTTTCTCTCCCTTGTGGAGCTCTACTGTCTTCCACTTTACATGATGCATCACTAGATTTTACCAAAAAGAGGGGTAGGAGGTGAAAAGTACAGAAAAGGACCTAACCTTCAGTTGCCACTCGGTGCCATGCTTATTTGCCCCATATCCAATCCACATTGCCATCCTCCATTATTCTCCTTTTACCCTTCAAGACATAAGTTATGGCAATGAAAATTAATTGTTACAGGCATTTCTTAACTTCTGGGACAATTTACTTTCAGTTTTTCCCCTTTTAGTTTATATAAATTTATTGTTTCAGGGCACAGAGTCATTGTTCTTAGCTGCCGACAGAAGATGTCAGCATTTCTAGAAACTGAATCACCAAATGTCACGCTGAATGACCAGAAAATGTGAAAACAACTGTGAGCACTCATACAAATCTTTGTAAGGAAAGTTGCTGAGCAGCACCTAAGAACTCATTGGCACAGACATGTAATTCACCATCTTGGACTCAGGTGTCCAGAACATTATTTAACTCTAACTAAGCAACCACATATAGTCTTTCTGAAGCTTATGCTTTTTCACAGAAGGTTACTGGAAAAGATAAGTAACTCTTAATACAGCTGTCAACTGAATTAGAAGCTCTTCTGTGAGTTCCATCATCTTCCATCAAATCCCATTGATAAAGTTGCTTTCCTGTTAGCACCTAGTACAATGAAGTGACAGTATTTTCACATATCATAGCTTCTTTATTGCCTTTGCCATCCGACCTCCCTTTCTAATGTCATTTGTTCCTGTTATGTGTTTATCTCTGTGAGCAAAGGGTAGGATGCTCTGTGGACAACAAAATTCTACAAAGCATCCGCATAGTCCACAAGAACTAGTGAACTGAATCTTACCCTAGGCAACAACGTTTCTTTGTGAAAGGTTTTATTTGTGAAAGAGTTAAAGTGAGTTAAATATTAATTTCTCTGTTTGTGTCCATTAGGACTGATCTGAATTTTAATGAACATTGGAGAGTTAACAGATGCTTCATTGATGTGTATTGTACCTGTTCCTTTCGATCACTAATGTATAAATTATAGAGACTAAATGGAAATGAATCAAAGTAGAAATATGGGTCAGCAAAAGAAGTTGTGTTGCTTGGTAACATGGACCCTGTGCCTGCCAGACATTGATCATGAACCCTATGCTCCGTGTGGCATTTAAGTCAGGAGATAGCTATTATCAGGGGTTTGTGTGACGTTTATCAGGCAGTAGCACGAGCTGGTTAAATGACTGGTTACAGATGTTACTGGCTCCTACATCCTCCTTTCTTGAGCCATTCCCTCCGGAAAGCTCCTTTCTGCAGAGTGCGATTATTTCTTATTTCTACTGTGTTATACACACCATTAATCTTCCTTCCTTTCCTAGTTATTGCTGTCACCTCCTTTTGTAGCCGGAAGGGACTTAGAACTGACAAACAAGAAAACTCCTGTCCTGTAATCTGCTGACAGTACAGCATATCTGTTTCTAGCACGGCAGCTTCAGGGGCTGTGCTTCCTCATGGACATCAGCTGAGGAAGATTAAGAGTAAGAATTTCCCTTCTAACTCATCAGATAGGAAGCGGTGGAAGAAACAAAAATTTATACATACAGAAGTAGATACTGTCTGTCGTGGAAGTAGTTTCTTGCATGTTGAGTTGCTGAGTGTGTTTTTAGCCTTGCCTCGTGGACTCAGAGATTTATTTGAAGTTTCCAAAGGGATGTAAAGTAGAGCTCTAGAAGTTGTGAGAGCCTGAGATAGGTGGCAGAAAGTGGAAACTTTCATTCAACCTCTAACTGTGCTTTTATTTTCTCCAGATACTCCCAACAGATGTTAATATATCGTGAATGAAAAGCAATAATCATCTAGGAGGTGGGAATAGTAATATTATGCTATATGACATAAAAGGTTGGCTTTAAGTAGGTAGTGAGAGACCAAGCTAAGGTGATGAAATATGAAGAAAGCAGAAAATTAGACACATCTTGTTTGATACAACTCGGAGAGGTGTACAGGGGTCGGCGGTCACAGCAAGACCCATCAAAGGGAAGCTGTCGATGTGATCTGAAGCAGAAAGAAGCATTTCTGTGTTTTATAAACTGAAAGGGGTTTTTTTTTGCTCTTGGCATATATTACTTCACTGTCCCATGTCCTTTATATGTGTGTGCTGATCCAACTTCTTCTGAAATGTGTATCATCTTCCAGGGGTTTATGAGCATCTGTGGTTACTGAGAGTAGCTGCTACTAATTTAGGCAATGCTCTCCAAGAGGTTCCCTGGGTTTCAGTAGAGAAGGCACAGGAACAAAATCAACATATTGGTAGCTGTTCTGTTGATTTATGTTTTCTTGAAGAAAGATGCGACTTAAGCTTGCTGGCTGCTGCCTTTGCATGAACAAAATGCAACATTGCAGCAACAATAATCTTTTGATTAATTTTAGAAAACATACCTGTAATTATTTTTTAAGTGTTTTTCATCTCCCTTTATTTTTCTGCATTTCTCTGTGTGCATCATCTCTCTCCCATCTGAGAGCACAGCGGATGACAGCTCAGTGATACCTTACTGATGTACTAGGGAGTGTCACTGCTGTCTAGGCAAAATGTATTTTTCTATATGCTTAGTCTAAAAACACTGTGTACTGTATATATTTCCTACACTTAGTACACCGGCTTCTTGTCAAAAGCCAGCAAAGGGTAGAAATATGCTTGCTCTGTACAAAAGTGGATGTTTTGCTTGGATGAATGTTAATCAAATAATTACATTCAGGCCAAGTTTCACTCCAATGCTTCAGCAGAGTGTTATGGCCCAGCTACAGGGGATTACTAATCAACAGGTTTTGGATGAAAATCAGGTAACTGAAGACCTCTTTTGACTAAAGATTATTAGGCATTATATTGCTAATCATGACCGATGGGATTGTATACTTAGAAATCCTTTCCATACTAAAGCATGCCACATCACATTGTTATGGCACTTCAATGCAGACAGACAAACTGAGACTTGGAAAACCTCCATGAGCTCCTGGAAAACAAATTTTGCTTTTAATCTAGACAAGAGCTTACTTAGGCAGTGGCACATAAATTGACACATCAAAGACCCTAGGATGGTCGCTCTGTATGGAGAAATGCCCTACAAAGATGGTCAGATTAACTCAGGGCTGTGCCACTGGGCTAGCAGAGTGCTTTATTCGGCCAAATGCTCTTATAAACCCAGGAACATTAGCCCATGCAAAATACTATGTTAGCCTTATTCTTGAGCCTGACCTTGGCATTCTGCTTGGTTTCTGAATGGCATTGCAGTGTCACAGTCCTAAACACAGCTGAAGGGCTCAAAAGACCCTGTAGACCCTCCAGACACTCTTTTTTGAAAAACAATTATTTTAATTTAACCTTAAAAAAAATTTAAAGATCTAAAAAATTGTGATTGAAAAGGCAAATGGAATGTGTATGCTTCTGCTGGGGCAGAGAGATCAGGCCATTTTTAAGAGTTCTCTACAGAAATATTTGCTCTTTCAGGCTTGTCAACAGGACACAGAACACTCTATGTGTAGATCACCACTTCAAATTTTGTTTCATTGGAAGTCAGTGGTACCATTCCAGTTTGTTTCAGATGAATTGATGAAATCACACATGTCAAATGAATTTCTGTCCACACTGACATTGACACCAGAAAGAATCTAGGCTGTCAGAGGCAAAGAAGACAGAAAGTAAAATAGGCAGAGATACTGAATTATTCTGCTGTAGATGTCAAAGAGTTATTTGCTTTAAAAACACTATGCTAACCTATCAAAGTAGTAACATTCCCAAGCAAGGCATATGGGAAAAAGGCCTGTGATATTTTACTGAATCTCTGAAGGGCAGAGTCTGTGGGGTCTTACCCTCTGAAGAGCAAGTTGTGGCACTCCTTGCCATTGGTCCATCAAATGCAAACCACATCTTTTGTCTCAGAAAGTTCTTCATTTGTAAATGTTTGGGTCTTCCAAGATTATTCTAGAGAAATGTTGATAAATGTCTGCTCTGTTCCTCCATAAACACTTTGGCCACTATCCGAGACAGAAAATGGTTGAGGTGGCTCTTTCACTTGGTCCTTTAATCTAAGCCCAGATATCAGGTTTAACTTTCATATGTCCATTAGCTCCTAAGATACTCAGTTTGCCACTTGACATAACGTTCAGATAAAATTGTAGGCTATCCAGAAGAGTCAGTTATTAAAATGATCCCTCATCATTATTGTTTTCTGATATAAGTGATGTGAATTATGCTGCTGGTGTTATGAAAAAGTTTATTATCTATGTTTTTATCTCTAGGGTAAGATAGTTGTTTAGAGCATTAGATAGCAGGTTGGGAAGCTAGGTATTAGTTTCAGATATGTTACTGGTTTCTAATACAGCCCCAAGCAAAATATTTCTCTGTGCTTTTTCTTCTGTAAAATGATAATGGTGACAGAGCTCTGTGAAAGCATTTGGCCATATTAAAATGGAAAGCACTGTTTGATAGCTTAGAGATTGTTATTATCACCATGCAGAATGCAGGGCCAGCAAAATTAAAGCATCATGAAATGCCTGCTGTCCTCACTTATACAACTTATTCCATGAACTCCAGAGCATTTCCATCTCAAGATGCAGATGGAATCAAGTTAGAAAAGACAAACCTTCCATATCTCTCTGGGGTTCTGGATCAAAATGATACAGAAGCCCCAGGAAATCATAGCAAGGCTCATTGACTTTGTTCCTGTGGGATATTATCATAATTCAACCAATGTCACCCAAGGGTTCTGTAGGTCAATTTAGCCAACCACAGAATCCCAGAATTGTTAGGGTTAGAAGGGGCCTCTGGAGATCATCCAGCCCAACTCCCCTGCCAAGGCAGGTCACCTAGAGCATGTTACACAGGAACATGGCCAGGTGGAGTTTAAATATCTCCAGAGAGGGACACTCCACAATGTCCCTGGGCAGCCTGTGCAAGTGCTCTGACACTCAATGTAAAGAAATTCTTCCTCACGTTGAGGTGGAACTTCTTGTGTTATGGCCTTTGCTCCTTGTTCTGTCACTGGGCACCGCTGAGAAGAGTCTGGCACCGTCCTCTTGGCACCTGCCTTTGAGATATTTATATGCACTAGTGAGATCCCCTCCCAGTCTTCTCTTCTCCAGACAGGTCTGAGTTCTGCAGTCTCTCCTCATAAATGAGATGCTCCAGGCCCTTAATCATCTTTGTGGCCCCCTGCTGAACCCTCTTCAGTAGCTCCTTGTTTTTCTTTTACTGGGGAGCCCAGAACTGGATACAGTATTCCAGATGTGGCCTTACTATGGCCAAGTAGAGAGGGAGGATCAGCTCCCTCAGCCTGCTGGCCACATTCTTCCCAATGCATCCCAGGATACCACTGGCTCTCCTGGCAGCAAGGACACACTGCTGGCTCATAGCCAACTTGCCATCCACCGGGAACCCCAGGTCTTTCTCCACAGAGCTGCTCTCCAGTAGGTCAGGCCCCAACCTGTGCTGGCACTTGGGGTTATTCCTCCCCAGGTGCAGGATCCTACACTTGCCCTCATTGAACCTCATTAGGTTTTTCTTTGCCCAACTCTCCTGCCTATCATGATCCTGCTGAATGGCAGCACAGCCATTGAGTGGTTACTCAACCACTCCCCCAGTTTGGTATCACCAGTGAACTCGCTCAGGGTTTTTTCCAGACCATTGATAAACAAGTAGAATAAGGCTGGACCTAGTACTGATCCCTGGGGAAAGCCGCTGACTAAAGGACTCCAACTGGATTCCATTCCACTGATCATGACCCTCCGAGCTCTGTCATTCAGCCATTTCTTGATCCACCTCCCATCTAACCTACATTTCCCGAGCTTATCTAAGAGGATGTTGTAGGACAGTGTCAGCCTTGCTGAAGTCAAGGTAGACAACAGCCACTGCTCTCCCCTCATCAACCCGTTCTGCCACACCATTGCAGAAAGCTATCAGAATGGTCAAGCATGATTTCTCCTTGACGAATTTGTCCTGAGGACTCCTGATGACCTTCTTTTCTTCTGCATGCTTGGTGATGACCTCCAGAATGATATGTTCCATCACCTTTCCAGGGATGGAGGTGAGGCTGACTGGCCTGTCGTTTTCTTGGTCCTCCTTCTTGCCCTTTTTGAAAACTGGACTAATATTAACCTTCCTCCAGTCAGGCATCTCTCCCATTCTCCATGATTTTTCAAAGATGGTGGAGACCAGCATAGCACCAAGATCTATCAGTTCCCTCAGCACCCATGAAGGCCCATGGATTTTTGGCCTCATGACTGCCCTTAGATTTCTTGTTGTTCGTTCTCCATGCTGCCTGTGTTTGTGTACAAGCACTTTAGAGTGGTAATCAAGCATCCAGGTTTCCCAGAAGGGGTGTGAGAGGATTCACCATAGCCATAAACACCCTTGATGTGGTTAGCCCTTTGATCCTCATCTTGAGAGAAAGCCAGGGAGTATCGGTCACCGCCCTTGTTGGCCTGGCTTACTCCCCAGCAGGAAGAAGTGACATGAACGTTGCCACTTCAGACCCCACCCCTCAAGTTCAAACCAAAACCACCAGCCAAAAGGGAAAAGCTGATCTTCACCTCGATGTCTCCCTGGCAGCCCAACTTCCTCTGCCCATACAGGCAGCATTGCTGCTCCAAGTCCCCAGAGATTTCTTTCCTCTCAGTCACTTCAGGGACTGCGTTCTCTCTTGTATTTTCTGTAACTTCCAGGCATCTCCGCTTCATTCTTTTCATAGCAATTGTTTCTATTTGTAGTGTGATGTTCCTTTCGGGACAATGAGGCTGCTTAATGAGAAGGTAATCTTGTTTCTTCATAAGGAAAAATTACTCAGCATTACAGTTTATCCACAGAGCAAACAGATTGTCAAATAAAATAACATATTATGCCCTAAATAATTAAATAACCACAGAGATATTTGTCATTCTGCTATTCAACAGACTGGTGTCAGCTGAGAAGGCAGATATCTTATTCCAAATGATGCTGGCTTCTCTTTCAAAGCGAAGTTACGGAAGAAAAGCAACTGTCAAAATGGCAGAGCAGAGTTCCATATTTTTCTCTCTGTGACTTCCTAAGCAAATTTGTTCCATTTATAAGTTACACAATGATTTTTCTAAATGCCAGCACTGCAACCTCAGACTTAGGAAATTGCACCAAGATTCCTCTGTTTCTCTTGTGATACTACCAGAGAAGGTCACTATTTAGCTGACAGTTTTGTTGAAGAACAAAACAGAGCAGGAATTTGCTCACTTCTCATAATGATAGTGGCTCAGATAGCTAAGCATAGTGGTAGTGGGGGGTTTTTGTTGTTGGTTTCTTTGGTTTAGCTTTGGTTTTGGTATTTTTTGGTTTTGTTGGTTTGGTTTAGGTTTGGTTTTGGTTTTGGAGGGAGGGAGTTGCTTTCTTTAGACATCTGTGTGCCAGCAGCAGTGGAAGATAGGAGCAGTAGAAGGAACAGAGTGCTTTTCCCATAACAGTGAATATTATTGCTTCAATGAATAAAAAGCTGGGATGGCAGAGATATTTATTTGGCTCATTGCACAGTAAATAGATAAACTGGACAATAGTGAGTGTTCAGAATTTAGTGCAAGAAGATGCTGTTCCAAATATTTAGTAAGGTATTTAAATATTGATAAAGCTTAGAAAGTGTCTGTATACTCACGTAGATTTGAAAAGATCCCAAACCTGTATGTGAGCATGTGTTTATGTTGTTCCCTGCTCCTAGTAGATTTTCATTCTCAATCTTTCACGTCTTTCATTTACAGTAACAGGTTTCAATTCAATCCTTGTTTAGATTTGTTGCCTTGAAAGTCATCATAACCAGAAGCACTTGCTGTGTCCCACTGGAAAGAGGGACTGTGAGGCTGTGATATACCCAGAACATGTTTTTTCATTTGTGTCAAGTTGTGAGCTATATGACCTTAAAACTGTGCACACACACACACCCCCCACAGTTGTAGACACTCCAGCTAAAGTAATATTTAGAAGTGTACAAAACGTATAAGCACTGACTTTCTATCACTCCCAGAACTGTGGACATAACTAAATCAACTGGCTTCACAGGCATAAGAGATACAAAAAAATTGTAGCAATAAAGATTTTATTACTCTAAAGTATTTCTAGAATAACCTTTTCCCCTCTCTCTTAAAAGGGAAGTAAATGGAATACGTGACAGTGTGACAAGAGTGTTTTATAGACATGCTTGAGTAAGGCAGCCATTGCAAAGTCATGCCAATAAAAGGCCAGCTCCTGCTGCCATTACTCATTTGTACAGTCTTAATGACTTCGATACAATGATATACTTGAGCAATTTGAGCAGGATTTAGTACAAAATATTAATTTCAGAATGGTTTATTGGAAATTAGAAGGTTTTATCTATGCTATAAATAATAATTTGGGCTATGAAGAATGAATTGACATTTTAACATCTAATTCACATTGCTAAAATAATGGACACCTTTCAGACTACCTGTTTATTTTTTCCTTCTGTCTGCTGGGCCTGAAAGTGGACCACTCTGCTTTACTTTGGATTTTCAATCAATATCACTTTCCTGTCTCCAGTTCAATTATGAGTCCTTGAAAGTCAGAGTAGTTACTTTCATCAGCTTCTTTTCACAACTTTGTTTGCTCTTCATCTTGATATTGAAACATTTTCCAATAAAACCCAGCCACAGGACGTCTGTTTTGAATAAACCTTTCCCTCGGGACCTTATCTGTCCTTTGTAAAAAGCCTTTTGTCAGTCCCTGGTTCATCTTTCTGATGACACCACCAGTAGTGTAAGTAACAGGGGACAGCATATTGTCCATCACCAGCTCCGAGACTGCTGAGAGCTGATTTGGTCTCCACAGGGACTAAATGGTCCCTGGGATCCCAGAAACATCGACCCATGGCATGATTCAGCCATGTGTTCTCGTCATCAGGCTGCCTTGGAGCTTTTCCTGCTTAGTGCCTAGGTGTGGAGGCTCAAACACAGACCACAGAGCTGACAGAGTTTTCCAAAGAACATCTCTGCTGTGCTCTTGGCTCCCTGAGAATTATGGCACAGCTGCAATACCACGGTGAAAAAGAGATTTCAGGCAGCTGAGAGAAAGTTTCAATGAACTGCTTCTCTGTGTTTCATTTTCCCAGTGAGAAACTGATTTGTGACTAGGTCTCAGAACAACTATGGTAATGAAAACACTGATAGTAATGACAATAACAGTTGGCACTTAGCAGTTCCTGTATCCAAGCACTTCCAACAAATCTAAGGCTGACATTCCTCAATCAATATGCACAAATGTTTAAATGAAGAATCCCATAATTGGTTTTCTTGTCTCATCCTTCTTAACCCATCGAACTGCTGTGCCACCATTTCCTGTTATCAGACACTTGCCAGTCATAAGCAATCAGTCAGGTACTTCACAATTAGCAGAGAAAAAAAATTAAATTTCTTTGTGTTGGTACCAGATGTTTAAAGCCAAGAACAGGATAAGCCAGAAAAATGCTCCACCCTCAGAGTGCTGCAAGTCAGTCTCCTGTAGCATAGCTTGTTGTCTTGGCTATGCCTTGTAATTTTCTGCAATAATACAAGAAGAGTTAGCTACTGCTGTCTTTGTCTGCCTTTGCATAGAAGTTGGATTATTCTGTGCATTCAGTTTGCTTACAAGGATTTGGTGCTGAGATCCTTCAGAACAAGCTTGTTAGAAAAGCAGGAAAAGAATGTCAGAGGGATTTTCTTTCACAAGGAAAAAAATCACTAGTGTAAGGAAGGAAACAGTCCCAGAAGCATCAGCATGGACAACCAACCCTCTCCAAAGTAATTGTTGGACAGAGTATTTGTTGTACTTTATCAGGCTGGCACTAGGGGTTTTCTTTTGAGCAATTTTCCATCTGCACAGGTGGGTAACTGAGATTAGAGTAAGTGTCTGGTCTGTGTAATTGAATCTGTACTACTTATCAGCAGTACTGAGAACTCTCAATTGCAACTGAAGGTCTGTTGCCTGTGCTCTGGTTCACATGCAGAGAGAGAGCCAATGCTTCAGAGCTTTCAGTCTACTTACCCAAGGCAAAAGAGGGATGGGAGCAGAGAGAATGGTGCAGAGCAGCAGTGAGCACAATGGGCAGATGAGTAGCCAAGAAGAAAAGAGGCCTCGATCTCATGACAGTTGTGATGACCTCACATTACAGCATGACACATTTTGTGGCTTTATGGTGTCCATCACTGTGTCATACTTTCCACAGTGAAACTCCAAACCATAAAGAACTTGGGAGTCTGTGTCAGTTTACCCAGATGAGGTAACTGGGAGAGCTGCAAAAGAGCAGCATATTTATTTACACTCTTTGGTCTTTCCAGGATAAAATACAGCTCATTTCCCGACGTCTGGAACAGCTACACCTTAAGTTAAAAAAACTGAAAGCTCATTGAATCTCAACCAAATGCTATCCATGCCTGTTTTGGATAATGTCCATTGCCTTAATTTTTTTTTTTTTTTTTTAGATTATGGGAATATGGAAAGGGTTAATGAGATTGAAATATTCGCAGTTTGTTGCAGAAACTACATACTGGACAGCAGTATTTAACATCTAGTGATTTGTTTGATAAATTAAACATTACTGTTCTACTGTTTTTCTTGGGGTCGAGATGGATTATTTCTGTCCCTCCAGATATGAAACACTTTACCTTGATATTTTTTATCTTTCTCTGACTCCTGTTGTAAACTTCCTTTTAAAAAATAATCTGGCAAACTCAAAGAGAAAAGAGAAGAAAACCTTCCATGTGGGTGTTGACAGGTTGCTTGTTGCTCATTTGAATAAACGCAACAAATAGTGCAAAACTGTCTCTCAGAGCCTGGGTGAGGGAGCATCACTGCTGGAGAGGAAACCTGAAGTGAAAGCAGTTCCCCTCCAAGGGAGTGTGACCTGAAGTGTGTCCTTAAAGCACACACCAAACTCTAAACATATTAAGAGATGGTACATTAATAAGAATTAAATAAGGATGGAGAAACTCTTTGTGTTCTCTTCCCTATGCGCAGTGTTGCAAAACTTTTAGCATCTCCACATCCTGAACCTGGCTCTTATCTAAATTCCTTGGGAAGAACAATGACAGGGATCGTTGCTAAGTGGACTGGGTGAAATGTTATTTAGTATCCTCTGGAGCCAAGGCTGAAGTTTTAGAGGGGTCAGTGGGCTTCAGGGAATTCTTTGCAAAATTAATTTAATATGTCATCCGTCAACTGCTAAGGAGGGTGCACACTTTTACACAGCTGCATCACACCAGTATTGAGGAAACAAACGGGCAGAGAACAGATAGATGGGTCCTTTGCATCTCTATAGAATGCAGAATTTAAAACCCATGCCCAGGGATGCTTGAAAACAGGGAGATACTCTGGCTACTTCTCTGGAACAGCCAGCCTATAGCACGCTGCTGTACTGCACATCTGCTGGCAGCAAAGTGAAACAATGTGAGCCCTGTTTGCTGAAACACCCTCACAGGTGCTACCGGCATAGAGATCCAACCCTGTTTGGATTAGTAGCCTGGGGAGTCAAGTAGTGCTATGGGAATGCCATATGTGAAGCACGAGACAGGAGGAAGAGGTCAGAGGAAAACTGGGGAATATTAACAGCTTTAGAAAGGGCTCCCACCTGAAGTCTCACTCTTTCTGGAACGGGATCTTGTTAATCCAACTCATTGGAGCATAACACTATTCACAGTACTAAAAAATCATGCTGCCAAGGACTATTGAGCATTTCTTCAGTAAGAATAGGCATTTTCACATAAGGTAATAAAACATAATCACTGTACTCAACTTAAAAATTATTACATTGACAATGAAGGTAATCATATTCACTTTTTCTGAAATAGAGGACTTCTAATTTTGTGTGTGAGTGGTTTTGGTAAATGCTGCTGATTTGGTGGTTCAGCAAGGGACCTGTCCGTAAATATTTTGGAAAAGCATAGGTTTTCATCTTTTCTGGGAATAATATGCAGTAAACAAGATACAACTCAATGAGAGACACTTGAGAAAAATATATATATACGGCTGTCTTAAGCACTATGAATAATATTGCCAAGGGGATGGACTATGTGGACATCAGATGTGAACTAGTGTAGCAGTTCTTTTGTTCCTATCGGCCAAAGCAGGAAGAAGCAGCTTCTCCCCCCAGAGCACCTCTTAGATGTAACAGTCAAATTAATTTTTAAAAACTCTTTTTGCTATTCAACACAAAATATGTTTATTACCTCCCTATTTCTCAATTATCTTCCATTATCTCTGCACACTGCAGTAGGGTGTATCTGAATCCAGTGTACCAGACTATGCTCTCGGGCATTTTGAAATCCCATGAAAACACTTCTCACAGGAGATGTTGAGTTTATTTTTAAAGAGCTTACTGTGAAAATGCAATGCAAATGATTCATATAGTTGGTGGTAAATGCTGACAGGAAAATATTTGTTTGTGTAAAGCCAGGAACTTTCCACTAAGGGAAAGCTACTATGACTTCGACATTTTTCTCCTGTCTCCCTCGGCACACTAGCAGGGCTTGGCATTTTTCTTGACAGGTTTCAATGCTTTTGGCAAATACCGATCAGCTAAAAATTATGTTGTCACTTAGAGGTTGGTAGGACAGAAAATCATTGCTCTTTTATTTTTAGGGAAAACCAATGCAAGGGGAATTAAATTATTTCCCTAAGGTCAAGGGAAAAGGCAGGAGCGAATGAAAGAATTCCGATTAGAATATAACTCTGAAATAGCTCCTAGTGTTTTGAAATGTGTTTTCTGAATACCCAAACCCAAATGGTACAGAAGGTCAGGAGATCTGTGGAGAGGGATCTGCTTTCAGAAGGCCAGTCTGTGTTTCTCCTTTCTTTCCTTATGAAAGGAGAGACTCGTAACTCTTGAAACCTCAGAATCTGGCTGCCAACATTTTCCCAGTGTTTCCACCAGGGATTTCAGCTGTGATGAACCAGCTGAAGCATTCTGTTGATGAGAAATTTTGTCAAAACACCTCCCAGAGGCTTTGGGCCAGTCTGCTTGCACAGTGCTGTAGTCATATGAGTCTCAGTCCCCACGCTCAAGAGTGAATGAAAGAGCTCTCTTGAAGAGTTTGAAAAAGCATCTTCTCCACCTCCTATCAGAAACATGTTAACAAGGATTGACAATATCCATATAGATCAAATTCAAGGTCAGTAACTGCAAGTGGGTGGTTCCTGTGGGCTGTCTTGAAGAACAGTAAAGAAGCTTTTTCCCAGATGGCATGCCGAGCAAACTGCCTCTCAGAGCTTTAAGGCTGCTGAGTTTGGAATTTTATGTCGTATTGAAGTTTATGGCTCTGGACAAGAAACAGCATCATGAATGGGCAGACAAGTGATGCTGGTGTGCCTTCAGGGAGGAGTAACAGCGCTGCAGGTCAGATTTGCAGCATTTATGATGTGATATTAAAGAAATATAAGTGAGCTATGAAGCTAGAAGTCATCAGCTCTTTTGCTTCTTGAAGAGAATTTCAGTGCTGCTGAAAGCAGCAGATTGGCAGTCCCTAAGTCTGGAGTCAAAGGGCAGGTACCTCATGAACAGCAGCAATATGTTCTTACTCTCTCTGAAGACTTCTAGGGAAATGAGACTGCTTACCTACAGTCTTTTCCTGTTTCTTTGTTTGCTATTGAGACTGCCTTCAGGGTAGTCCTTTTTAATGTTGATATTCGTGTGTGCATGGATTGCATTAGCTGAATCCAGGCCTGCTCTAAATCCCACTGGCGTGGATGGACAACTCTTCATTGGTATAAAGGAAATTTTTCTGGAGGTCTATGAATGATGATGAGAATCCTTCGACTTGTGGCCTCTAAAAACATCCACATGAGAGCACCGTCACCAGCTGTGATTGCTGTCTCCTGGAGGACACACAGCTCAGCATCCCCCTGGCCTCCTATTAGGTCCGCCAGAATGATTCCCACTTTCATTGTAAATCGTCTCATCACATGCCTCCTTATCTCACTCAAATGATTATAACTGATGAGATGTCTACACAACACTAAATACCATGAACAGACTACAAACCAATAATGCTAATTCCTGAAATTCTTGACCTTTCTGGAAATGCCAGTAATAGATGGCAGATTCCAAGTGCCTTGAGCATATTTTCTGCCTTCAGCTGTTTCCCTAGATACGTGTGGGATACACAGGGCATAGGAGAGTAACCATCAAGCCCAGAAATGTCACGTTTTCCAAGACAAATAACAAAGTAATAAAAGATTTAGGCATGTATGACTTTATTAGACACTGATTTTCAAAATTTTGTGAGTACGAGTACAACACATCCTTTGTGGGATCCCTTGTGTTCAAAATCTAATTCAGCAGCTGGGCAATGCGAGTTGAAAAATGTGTTGTCAGTAAGTAGTTTTCTCCAGACTTTTTTACAGCAGGACCACTTCTGACTGGTCTGTGGAAACCTATTTTTCCTTTGCACATATAACAGACATCTTTCCTTTTTCTGAGAATATTTCTGGAATTCATAAATTCATTTTAAAATTTTCATGAAATTGCTTACTTATTCTCTTCCCTTCTCTGTTGGATCTCTTAATGCAAGTTGATTTACACTTACTCTTCAGGTCCATGTAGATAGCTGTCATATTCCTTTTTCATTGATGGATTTACAACAGACATTGTCACTTTAAGGTTTTTGTTTTGCTTGAAGGTAAGGACCACTTCTAAGGTGCTTATGGGATAACTCTAGGAAATACAAATTGGAACAGGTTTCCCAGACAGGTGGTAGATACCCCATCCCTCCAAATATTCAAGGTCAGGTTGAATGGGGCTTTGAACGATGTGGTCTACTGGAAGACGTCCCTGTTTATTGAGGAGGGGTTGGAATAGATGACTTTTTAGGTCCCTTCCAACCCAAACTATTCCATGATTCTATAATTCTAAGTCTTGGCTTATAGACCATAAAATTATGTATGGATGTGTGCGGAGGGTAGCAGGACTTAACTTCCTAATACTTATAATACATTTCCTCAGCCTCCAAATTCTATTACATTTTGATGCTGCATGATGAAGAGTATGTGGAGGGAACCCACCCCAAACACAACGCACAGAGATCTGTTTAATTGCAGGCACCAAATACTGTAGGACACAGTGGGTTGCAGCAGTAACACAGCTTTGTCTGGGGTGACAAGAGGGGAGGGGGAAAGAAAGGAGCCAGCATTACAGTACCAGCAATGCTGCACATCAGGTGTGGTGTGTTTGTAGAAACACAGAGGGGATTTCGGTCTCTAGTTCTGCAACTTTTAGCAGTGACATATTTGCTGAGACTACTGGCAAAAGCTGTAACACAACAGGCTTGTTTTAACTGGATTTTTTATTGGTTGTTTTGGTTTTCTACCAGGCAACTGTCACATCACACACCAATGCACCAAATTCATTGGGGAAATTTTACCCTGTAAACATTGCAGCACTTGCTCTTTTCCTTTACACTTAGAAAAAACAGCTGCACTTAGCTTAGTTTCAGAGAAAAGTAACTTATCAATTTCCACTTTGATAAATAGCCCTCTTTTTCCACCTGATTGCTGCAGGTGCAACTCCAATGGGATGGCAGGAAACAAAGAAGAGTGGAAAAGTGAACACATATATTTTCCTCTTTGTTTTTTCCTCAAGTACTTAAAAGCAGGATCTAATGCCAAGTTCTAAAATAAAGGTCTTGTAGAAAGAGTGGCTGTCAGCCACTCTGAAATAAATCCACCTGTTAGTCATCACTTCAAGAAAGTGTTGACAGCACTACAGAGAATTTAAATATCAAATGATGGTTGTGTTCACCTGACAAACTTAATTTTTAGGACTGTCCCTAAGGAGCTCCTAGAGATCTTAAACTTGCTGAGGAGCAACTTATTGAGCTCTACCTAAGGGCTGTTAATGCTCAAACTGGGGTCTGGGTGGCAATGTTTGTGCAGGAGACAATCCGTCGTTTGTTATCAGGCAGAGTGACAGATGTGAATGCAAAATAAGAATAGGGAGATCTGGTTTTTGAGGGCTTTTCGGCTAACAGAAAGCAATGATTCTGGTTCCCTCAGAAATTCTGATTGGGTCTCAAAAAACTTTTGCTTAAGGTTATGGTGGAAATCAACCTTGCACTTGTCAATATTTGAGTGTGCTGTATAAGGCTGTGTTTCTGCAGTGCTATTGGGAGAGGAGCACAGTCTTCTTGTGAAATGTGGTGTCAGGAATGAAAAACTGAAAATTAAATCTCTTTCACTCTTGGTTGAGTGTTGTCATTACACCTCTCCCTGCCTATTTTGTCGTGTGAGTAACGATTAATGAATATTTTTAATCCTTTGTATGTCTAGATTTCAATGACAGAAGTCACAGAATTTACCTGTAGTATCTGCTCCTGTATGCGCAACCCTCAGAACTGTGCGGTGCAACTAAAAGTGAAAAATACCCAAAATGGTCATGTAATGTATTTAGTCAAAAATTCACAAAGTTTTTATGAAGTATTAGATTGTCACGCTTTCACAGCAAAATAGTCACTACAGAAAACCTAGTGTGCTTCTTGCCAGTAATGTCCCTGCAACTAAATCCCTTCACAGGCATATTACTTCCTGCAGATCAGCAGAATAGGCAATTTGAGACCTCCAGAGCTACTCAAATGAATCTGGCTGAAAGATTAAAACCTTGCTACTGGAGCAAATTCTGTGCCTCATCTCATACTGACCTAAGTGATAATGTACTATTTTAGTGCGTAAAGATTTTACTTCAGGGCAACTGCCTGACATTTACTCATCCTCTTGGGAAGAATAGACTCATTTAGGAAGGATTTGGCCTTTTTTCCACTTGTTTTATCTCCCAGTAAGGGATAGAGGATTACTCTGCACCAGAAGTGGACAGTACTGTTGACTAACATCATAGAGAAGACACAGTTCTTTCCCCTAGTAACTGCAGGAGGCTTAACTGTAAAGGTCAGAACTTTCCTTTTATGTTGAATCTCTTGCTTTTTAGTGGACTGTTGAAGGATTCACTGTCCAGCCTATCTGTTAATACTTAAATCAAGCACACACACCTCCTGCTTCTTTTCTCAAGGTCAGGCAGTTATATTCAGGGAGTTACACAAGCAAGTTCCACACAGCCCATTTTATATTAGAAGACTGTCCTGTAGCTGCTCTCTCTGTTCACAAAGCTCCCTGAAACAGAAAGCCACTTGCTGTGGGAAATAGTATAAACCCACCAAAATAAAATTAATTTCAACCTCCCCAATTAAAACTGGCACATGGACATGCAACTTCTTAAGATAGATGATGAGGCAGTTAGAAGGCAAATATTAGTGCTGCTGCTGTAAGAATAGAATAAAAAATGTATGTTGGAGAAATACCTGTTTACCTCTTACTTTACTAGGACAAAACATTCAGATCTGGCTGGATTCTTGTCTAACTTCTGGCAGCTGAGAGCATGGTAGTCACTTGAGCCTATGTCTCAGGATGTTGTCTCGGGATGGAGATAAATACCTTCAGAGACAAAAACCTTCAGTTTTGAGGTATGGTGAAAAGTCCATCTCCTTCCACTGACCGCCAAGAGTGACCCTGGAGTTACTGTACACTGAGCCTGACTTGCTAAGGACAGCCCCAAGAGTTAGATGGAGTTGTGTAGAGTAAAGCCAACTGGAGTTTCACCTAGCGATAAGATTAAAATAAATTGTTTTGTTTCTAGAGGGACAATTTCTTTCACAGGGGGAGGATCATAGCATGTTTTAGATTTGAACATGAATTCTGGTCTTCTGTCTGCATTAGAGATTCCCCCTGTTGTCTGCACTTGAAAAATAGGATGGGTGGGCAAAAAAATAAAAACCAAACATGTAAACCAAGACACACAGGAAGTAGGATTTGGAATAAAATGTAATGAAACACCATTTTGAACTTTCAAGGAGCTACTGAAAACTGATTAACAGATCATTATTTTTATTAAAGGTATCATGTTTTTTCACCTCAGACAGTTATTTGCTATCTAAAACTGCAGGAACAGAGCTGAACAATCTTTTAAAAAGGTGAGAACTCATGAAATAAAGAATTAATTATAGTAATAAGGGCCTGGTGTTCAATAATCTGAAACCAAAACACAAATATTAATTTTTGAGAAGTCACAATACATCAGCCAGTCAGAATAAATACCACTGGCATACAGACTTGAAGAATTGTTAAGGTTGGAAAAGATCTCTCAGACCATTGAGTCGAACCGTTAACCCAGCACTTCTGAGTCCAGCACTGAACCAGGTCCCTAAGTGGCATATGTTCATGTCTTTTAAATACCGCCAGGGATGGTGACTTACCCACTTCCCTGGGCAGCCCCTTCTAATGCTTGAACAACTTTTCAGTGAAGGAATTTTCCTTAATATAGATCTAAACTCCCCTGGCACAACTTGGGGCCATTTGCTCTTATCCTGTCACTTGTTACCTGGGAGAAGAGACCAACCCCCACCTGGCCACAGGCTCCTTTCAAGCAGGAGCAATAAGATCCCCCTCTGAGCCACCTTTTACCCAGGCTAAGCAACCCCAACTCCCTCAGCTTCTCGTCATAGGACTTGTGCTCCAGACACTTCACCAGCTCCATTGCCCTTTTCTGGACACACTCCAGCACCTCAACATCCTCCTTGCAGGGATCCAAAACTGAACACAGCACTCACAGTATGGCCTCACCAGTGCAGAGTACAGAGGAATGAACATGGCCCTGGTCCAGCTGACCACACTCTTTCTGATACAGGCCTGATGCCACTGGCCTTTTTGGCCACCTGGGCACACACTGGCTCACATTCAGTTGCTGTTGAGCAGCACCTCCAAGTCCTTTTCCACAGGGCAACTTTCCCAAGCCTGTAGAATTACATGGGGTTGCTGTGACCTAGAGGAAGGACCCAGCACTTGGTCTTGTTGAACCTCAAACAATTGGCCTTGGCCCATTGATCCAGCCTGCCTGGTTTCCTCTGCAAAGCTTCCTACACTCCATCAACAGTCCCACCCAGCTTGGTGTTGTCTACAAACTGACTGAGGGGGCACTTGATCCCCTCATGCAGATCATTGATAAAGATATTAAAAAAGACTGGCCCAAATATTGAAGCCAGGGGACAAAAAGAAACATAGCTGCGGGTCCGTCACAGGAGGAAAGAAGAGATGAAAGCATGGGAAACTGAGGAGACAAAGTGTTTTAGACAGGTATCTGATATGCCAGAGTTTATAGCTATGGAGAGATGGCAGATATGCTGACACACTGCTGTGGGACTGGTATCTGCCCTTCCGTCAGACTCAGCAGTAACGTGGAGCAATGCTGGTCCTGGCATGCTGATAAGCACTGACAGCATCCAGTTTGTCTGGGGTGAGGAGAGCGTGTTTTTCTGTCTCCTTGTCCCCACCATTGCTACTAGAAACGTGTCCCTGTCCATGTCAGAGGCAGCTGCCAGGCCCTGAAATAATCCAGCAAAGCTCTTAACAGTGACTGCAGGCTCAAGAGGACTCAGTTACATCTCACACCTCTTTATTTACCTTGTCCTCCTTTCTTTTAAAGGCTATCAAGTCATATCCGAGATTATGTGCTTTTATGCTTGGTGGCTTAGGGATGTGAAAGCCCATATCAAATAGAATTGATCAAAGTAACTGTGGAAACCACACCTGGCAGCAGTTTGTCTCTTGGGTGCATTTTGTCATCGAGTGCTTACAGAGAGTTAGACTTAGCTGGCCCCACCTAGGAGAGAGGCTTTGCAGGGTATTCTGCTGTGCAGCGATAGGGACGGTGGTAAATAGCATTAATGGTGAGTGACAGTCATGCCCTATTTTCTCCACATCACTCAGCTGTAAGTCGGCTGCCTTCATTAGGTGAAGGTTTCCTTGTACTTTGCATAAGGCTCAATTTCAGACTGAATTATGAGGTACAGAGTCAGTGGGCAGGGATTTATACCTGTTGAGGAAATGGACTGGTAATTTCAGGTTATGCACATACACAGAAAAGAACAGAAGAAATGGAATAAACCTCTGTGAAATCTGGCACACACAGGATTCATAAAATTAGACATAATCCATAGAACAACTGCAAGGGGAAGGGTATAGTTCAGCAAATAAGCTACTTCATTAAAAATGTAAATGCTGCTAGAGCTGTAGATGAGTGCCAACATTCCAGCTTACTCGGAAGATGACAGAAAGGAATGACTGACAATTTTTTTCTGCAGTTTAAATTCTGCTTTCTTTTCAATATCCAAAATATAAAGCTATGGTCTGTATAAAGTATTTACTAAATATAAAAATGAGCAAATTAAGCATATGCATAATCCACAGCAGAGTGTTAAATGAGGACCAATTTAATTCAAACAGTACCAGTGATAGTAATATTATTTGCAGAAAGTCTGAAAAAGAACATGCTTCTATAATCTTAAATACATGGATTGTTATGATGGACGAATACTGGAAAAGACATAATATGACAGTGTAGGGAGTAGAGCTCACAGGATTAAATCAGTATTTGATTTTGGACCTATGAGATATGAAAAAGAAAATTTAATTAACTGATGTGATTCTTCTATGTGTATACATAACTGTGGGTCCAACTCCCTGTGCAAATAGATTACAAATGCTCTGAGATATTCTATGATTAGTGCCACTAAATAATGTGAGCTGGGATCGTTATTAATCATTATTTTATTACCATTGTATTAAAGATCTAGAAATAGACACATTAGATGTAAATCAGCACCGCTCTGTTGACTTTTAATTTGGTCATGTGGATGTGCATCACTGAGGAGTAGTTCAGTATTTGGACATAGGCACAGGGTAGATTCTTATTCGTAGAGAAAAAGAATTTTTCTTTTACCTGAGATAAATTAGTATATACCTTTTCACTCACCAGTACAGTGAAACAGACACCTATAAAATACTGTGCATTAAGTTCATATAATTTCAAAACTTAGCAAGTGATAAACATGAATTCAGAGTAATCCTGGTGGTTTATTAGCAGATTTCATCATACCAAATTTTCCAACCTGATGATCTGGTGCTCTGCAAAGCTAAGATAATGGAACCATGAGATTTGTTATGAGAAAGAGGAAGTTTTGATTTTCCTTATGAATTGTGTGGGTTGTGCTGTGGTTTTGAGACCACTGATCAGACCTAGTCAGAGAGTTGCTTCTCCTCATACGGGAAGCCTTGAAGGGAGAGGGATACTGCACCATGAAGCTGCTGTCAGGACGGCAGCGGGGACCCTCTGTACATTCTTGGTCTTAACCAGGGCCTCCAAATGGCTCCAGGGCACTTCCTGCAGCAGTTTGGCTGTTTCTTTAGTGAGCCCAGCCACCTTCTGCAAGGTTAAGTCTCACAGCTTCTATTTTCTAGCAAGTTCCAGCTCATCTGCTTGCTTTTTGCTCTACTGAAATTCTCCATACAATTTCCACAACACAGGGTGTCCCTCAGCTCCAAAATATGGGGCACTGGGGAGGCTGGGTGTTGAGCGCCCGTGGAGAGAGCCACATGTCAGTAAGGGGACTCAAAATTATTATTCCTGCATACCCAATATCTGCACAGCCTGGGGATCCAGTTCTGGATGAAAAGAGCTATAAATGTAAGGTATTATTAGCACATGGCTTTGTAGTAAGCCACCCTCAGGCCACATTAAAGTTTTTGATGTTTCTTGGTTGCACTCTAAAGGGATCTTGACATGATTTCAGAAAAGGAAATAAGAAAAATAAAGAACTTCCAATCTCTTTTTAAATTAAAAAAAAAAAAATGAAATGAACCACTTGTATTTTGATTTTCATTTCTGTTTGGAGCTGAAGATTTGTCTAGATGCAGGCTGAGCATCTTGATTATTCTCTTTTAAAAGTGACCTTGATCTTCTAAAAAATGTAAATGAAAATAAAAGATCTGGTGACCTTTTTATCGAGGTTTTCAGAGAGCTGAGAGGAGCCACCCCTGTCTTCCTGTGTTGAAGGAGTACCTCCTACTAGGGAACACAATATCAGACTGAGTTAAAAATGCCCCAAGGGCCGTGTTGATGAGGGGAAGCTCACTCTCCACGGCCTTTTTAACATTCAGCCACGGCGTAACTTGTTTGTTTCCTCCGTGTTGAAAATGTCAACAAATGTCACCCAAGTTCTTTGCTTTCCTTTCTTATCTTTTGACATATTATTTGATATGTGTGTGAGAGTGTAGAGTATATTAATAAAGGAGCTTTACTCTCCAGTGTATTAACAGAGTGAGTGGAAGGCTGTACTGAAGAAAGGTTTCTTCTATTAGTTTTGCCATTAGGAAAAAAATAATGCTCTTCAAAAGACTTACTGAAGAGAGAGATCAAAGGAAGACCTGTTAGCTTAAAGTGGTCTATCCTGCTTCTAGCATGGGGTCTGTGTTCATTACTTTAAGATTTTCCTTGAGACAAATTTTGAATGCTTTGTCCAGATCATTTAAATGTGCTTTTTAGCAATGTGACTCCCATTGATTTCCTGGGAGACTTTTCACAGATAAGACTTCTGGGTTCGAAATTTCGGAAGTCCTTAAGAATCCTTCATAACTTTATAAAAATTTCATGGATTACTTAGTTAACCAAAAGTGAGATTCCCAAAGGGTCCCAATGATACTCAAAGCCTGTAGGTGCTATTTTCTTTTGGTTCCTAAACCACTAAGATTCTTTGAAATTGTAGCCTTTGCCTTTAATGAGACTGCTGATATTTGAGTTGAATTAGCCTTTGAAAACAGTAATTTATTATACATTATAGCACTAGGTACATAATATAATCAGACTAGGTAGAATACGACATTTAACATTTATAAGGCACTTTTTGTACAAGTATAATTATTTAATTAAGGCAGTGCTGAGAGGTCCCCAAAGCAATTTGGTATATTATTTGCTTATACTATGTGAATGCATAGAAAGAAACAATTTTGGTCCAAACTGCTTTCAAATGTGTTGACAGGACAGAAAAACAGTGAGGAGTGAAAGTCTCAGATTTCATTGTAAGGGCAGAGAACTCACATGGAAAAATAGTAAGAGAGTTTCCAAAGGACAAATATCAGTTGTCTGTGACAAAGCAGTGAATTTAGTTGCCTGTGCATGACAAGATCATCTTTAATTTTCATTTTCAGCTGTTTCATACACACTAAATTCTGATGATTTATATACTTCTGCAATGTGTTAAACAATTCTTTCTCATTTTTAACAGTCAGATGTTTCAACTATTTGTAGATAGTTAGTCATTGCTATATATATTTCATTTTTTTCTTCGTTTTTTATTCCAATCTGTCCTCCTAAAAAAAAAGATAAAATAGTTCTATTAAAGTATCCATGGATCCATCCGTGAAATTAATACCCTGTAAAGCATTTAAAGACTATGTATCAATGATATGCTGCCTCCTTAAGGAAATGTGCTCTGACTGCAGTTTTCAGCAGCCTGGGTGGGACAAGATGGCAATGTTGAAGCTCTGGGCATGCAGTCTTGCCACTGTCAATAATCTCCAGTCTCCTGCCTTTCTTTCCATTTCCAGCCATGGAAATTTCCATGAAAACTTTACAAAAAAAAGGCTGTGAAAGGCCAAATACACACCTCATTGCTCCAGGATTCCTGATATCAGACATCGGGAATATCCTGAAATTATATTCTTAATATGATCCTAAAATGAGATTCTTAAAGTAATATAATTTTAAGCAATTACTATTATAGAAAGGTGAAAACCTCACAGGAAAAATAAGAAGAATAATTCCTCTATGTTCTATTAATTTGTGACCAATTTAACAATCCTCTTCAAGCCCCACAGTTAAATTTCACCTTCCTTTTGCACTACAGGAATGAAAAACTCTTTAAAATTATGTATGACAAGGAGACTTAGATGCAGAAGCTGATCTGACCTTAATTCTGATGACCAAATTTGGCTAAACTGGTGGAACCAATCATTTTAAAGGTGGAATGACAAACAAGGGTTAAATGCTAAAGGCTTTAACTGACTCCAGCCCATCTACAATTGAGGTATAACTAGGGTCAAGAAGTCCCCAGTCCTTGGCACTTTTTTCTCCCATGTTTACTCCTTCAAACCTCTTATTTAGATCATTTCTGTATAAAGAGGTTGGACAGCAGCCTGTAAAATCAGCCCTGTCCTTAAAGAATATTTTCCTCATGCCAGCAATTTCTTGCAGAAATGATAGCTTCCCACAAGGAACCAATGCAAGCATAGTGGTTTGGAAATGCTCGGAAATAATGAATTAGGCACCTGAAAGGATAAGGGACCTGTTGCATTTTCTCCCAGCTCTTTGTGCTTTGATTAATCATTTGCTTGCATTTTGATAAGCAGCTGCACTGTGTGAGTGTATTCCAACCTTGAGATGTTCATATTATTTCAGGACATTGCATCATATGCAAAGCAATTTCCCAGCTGCTTCCTGACTCATGCTGGTAAAGGAGTAACTCATTCTTTTACTGGATTTTAAGGGTGGTAAAATCCTAGAAACTGAAGACTTCTCATCATTAGCACTTTATCAAGAGAAATTAGATTTCTTTCATGTTTCAACAAAACAGCATTGGTTGTCAGGTTATGAACAGTTCGACAAAGTGATTATTTTGGCTCAATCTGACACAGAGATGCAAACTTTCTGTATTTGAGATGAAACGTTGTAAATATTTTGGGCTTGTATGTCACTGCAGCGATGATGTACCCAGTTCCACAGGTCGCAATAAAAATTGCTTTGTTATTAGGTCCTCATGTACTGGGGAGCACTAAAGCAATTCACAGGTATTCCTACAAGCTCCATCACTGATTTAGGCTGTTCCTTTCTGTTTGCAGGTTCTCCCTGTGGCTATACTCTATTATCTTTCACTGCAGTGTCTCTCCATATTCCTCAGCATGAGCTGTGGTCAAATGGAAGATATGGTACTTGAGGGAAATATTTCCATATTATGTTAGGTCCAGTCTGTTTTCTGACGTTGTTTGTGTCATTTCTGTATTCCGAGGCTCTTCACCAGGTGACAAACATGCATCTATACCTCTGGAGATGGAGCTTTTCTTTAAAGGTTTGAATCCCTTAGATTGTATTCACAGCCATATTATATAAAACACTTTTTCTGGAAATATATTAAAATGCACTATTTCAGATGATCTCTAGTCTTCACCTTTTGCCAGAGAAAATTTGCATGTTCAGGTTCATTGCTGCAATGAACTGAATGCTGCAATGCACTGAACCATCAAGCCAGGAAATACAGAAAGTTAGGACAAGCCAGAGAGACGGAACTGGCTACCTTTCCTTTGTTTACATGTCATAACAAACCCTATTTTATCTGTGTTCTCAGTTTCTTTCCTTGGAGCGATGAGCACAAGTCTGCTTTCCTTCACCCACCCCCTCCACCCCCTCTTTGCACCCCACTCCTATGATAGTCATAGGAAAAAGAGATGACTTCAGCTGCATCCACTATTTACCTAAAGTGAGGGAAAAAAGAAACCAAAAGTAAAAAACATTATTTCAGTAGTTTTAAGTGGGTAATAATGAAAGGGGGAGTCTAGGACCTTTGCTTCCCAAAGCAACATTCGGTTGCAATCATTCTCAGTCATTTTAACAAAGAATTGATTTCTAGCAATAAGTTTATCATAATTTATCAGCCAGTACAATCTGACCCTACCTGTGTATGGAATATTGATCCATGAATGTTGGCGGTTGTCAGCAATGCCAGGTACCTGAGCCAGGACTACGAAGCATGATGGATGAGGGAAATCATTAGCTTGCGTTCTGGAGTGAGGTATTTGCTATAATAAGAGCTGGTTTGACAGAACCATCTTCATGAGAAATTAATTTCCTTATGAATAGAGTTCATTATTGCAGAACTCACTGGTTACTTGTCTCCATTATGTTCAAAGTTGCAAGAGAGGTGATGTTGGACAGTACAAGGGCAGAAGCTGTTTTGCCTCTGCACTGAGATCAGGAATACCCTTTAAATAAGTAACATAAAAATACACAACCTATTAACACCACAGAATAGTTGAAGTTGAAAGATTCTTTGGGAGATCATTTCATCCACCTGCCTGCTCAAAGCAGGGTCAAGCTAGGACAGGTTGGCCAGGACTGTGTTCAGGCAGGATTTGAACATATCCTAGGATGGGGACTCCTTGGCTTCTCTGGGGAACTCATTCGGGTGTTCAACTGCCCTCATGGTAAAAAAAGTATTTTCTTGTGTTTAAGTGAAATTGACTATATTTCAATTTTGCCTATTTCCTCTTGTTCTGTCACTGAATGTAACTGAACAGACTCTGGCTCTATCTTCTTTATTCCCCCTCATCTTGTATTTGTATAAATTGGTAAGATTCCCCCGGAGCCTTCCCAAGGCTGAACAGTCCCAGCTGTCTCAGTCTTTCTCCATGATAGAGGGGCTCCAGCCCTTTAATTATCTTTGTGGCCTTTCTCTGAGTTCACTCCAGTATGGCCTTGTGGTTTTTGCCTTGAGAAGGCCACGATTGGACCCATCAGTCAAGAATTGTCTCACCAGTGCTGAGTACAGGAGAAGGAGAGCCTCCCTCAAATTGCTGGCAACAGTTTGCCTCAAGGCTGTTGTTGTTGTTCTTTGCCACAAAGGCATGTTTCAGATAGAGGTTCAATGAAGTTTCCACCAGGGCTCCCAGGTCCCTTTCACAAAGCTGTTTCTCAGGTGGCTGGCCTTTCATCATCCCCATTAGAAGCTGGGGATTTTGGTTGTACCTTCAGAGTCTTGGAGAAGATCCAGTAATCTCTTTGTCGTAGTTTCCGCTGCTGTGCAGTGACCTTGTCACACAGCCACATCACATGGTGACACAGACCCTTCGACAGCCTGTGGGCAAAGCCCCAGTCCCACCATGAGGTCCCAAATGAGCAGGGCTGCATTCTCCCTCAGGGGCTTGGTCCCAAGGGAGGTCTCTGATGCACTAGGGATAGTTGCTCCAGGGGGCTCTGGAGATTGTCCCCTGCTATGTGTCAGCACCATTGCAGAGCCCCAAGCAGAGTTTCTGGTCTCACTCTGGGCAGCAATTGCTGTGTCTGCTGCCTGCTGCTTCTCTGTGCTTGTGGTACACACCAGCACAAATGTGGCTTGCAGCTGAATTAACTACGTGGACACTGACGGGTATTTAACACTTCCTATTGTGCTTTTTTCTACATCCCAATACATTATTAAATCCTTAAATATAACATCATGTTTTGAGTCTCAGTACTGTGTACTGGGCAATATAGTTTGCCTCTTCAGTTATTGGGGAAAATAAAGCATAGAGTGGGATAGCATCTAAACACAGATTACAGACTAAATTACCAGGAAAGGAGATCAAGCATCCTAACCCTTAGCTCAGTGTCTGCATTACATTTCACTTTTATTTGCTGTGAGTTAGTAACTCTTTGCTGTTACCAAGGAAAGGAGAGACTCCTGGGCATCTGGCACACCCACAGTGCACCCTTACTATTGATGAATAAGAAAGGAAGCATGAGTATACTCCAGTGCATGTCAGAGATCCAAGGAAAAACAAGCTATTGAAAAGAGATAAAGTAAACAAGATTATCTGAATGAAATCAAGAAATACTTTCGGGGAGGTTAGACTGTTGTGTTTGTTTAGAGCTCTCCAGCAAAATTGAAGATTTGGTGCTTTTTTGGGCAAAGAAGTGTCAAACACTCATTGCTATCCTGGAAATTACAACCTGCAGAGGGCCTGCCACAGATTTTGTATTCATCATCCTTATTGTAAGGAGGTACCACTGAATACCTCTGTCTAAGAAGAACTGAGATGTCCTTGTAATACAGCTCCCAGTACATTGGACAGGGGTATTTTGCCATTTTTTGGTGGCTTTTCCAAGGAGTTTGTGACTCAGAGGTCCATGTCTTGAAATCCTTACTCACATTTCACTTGGGCAAACCTCCCACAGGTTATAAAAATGGAGACTCTGGAATCTAGTGCAGAAAAAGGAGGGAACAGATCAGTCTCCAGAATTCAGACATACAGAATGTCTTCCATGAGTCAACAGGCATAAAGCAGCATGAGTGGGAAAATGCCAGGCAGAACGTAATTCCTGCAGGATGGACACTTCCTTCCCATTCTGAGCAGTTGTTACAAGGATGGGCATGTGTTTGCAGACCTTGCTGTGAGCAAACTCAGAAGGGGGAAAATGAGTTGAGTGTGTGTGGGGCAGACAAATTTCATCCAGGAAACCAGTTTGGGTGTTATAAAATATTTCTGAGACTGAAAGGTGCTACTCTGTGAGTTGCTTGGTTGAGGTAAGAGATATGCTTCTTAGGTCATTTAAACGTATGTTGGAAAATCACTGTGAACTGTGATAATCCAAGACTTAATTTTTATTTGTTCCTGAATTATTATTATCTGATTATTTTAATCTCTTCTTTTATATGAACATCTGACTCCTGAGAAGAATTTCTGCATTTTCTCACGCCTCATGGTTATATGTATACAAGTAGCATAAGGAAGAAGATGGAGCTTTTCTCCTATGTTCAAACTGGAAAACTCATTCAAAACAAAAAAAAATTTTCCATTGACACGAAAGTCAACATCTCATGATGATCATGGTGAGGAACAAGGAACTGTCAAGATCACTCTGGATTTCAGCACCTCTCACTTTAAAGGCCAGCACCTCACTCCGGGAGGCTGACACCTTTTCTCTCACAGTAGCAGATAAGTCATCGCAGTCTGAGCCTCCTGCTTTGGGGAAGGAGTGTTGTGGGCCTGAAGCAGCTCTGGTTTTATCCAGAGGCTCAGTTTCCTTGACACTTCTCAGTTCTCAAGCATAACATTTGTGCTGATCTTCCTGAGGCTGGTAGGTTTTGTGCAGCAAGCGAGAGTAACGTGTTTGTGCTGCTCTACTTAGATGTGACATCATCCTTGGGTACAACTGGACAAAGTGGATTGAGGCATCTGTAGATCCTGTCAAGCACAGAGCTGTATTTAATTAGCTCAATCTAATGCAGAGAGACCTTTGCCACTCCTTGTGCCTGCTGGACACACACAGCTCAGTGGCTCTGTGCTGTTACTGTGTCTGCATCCTTCACTAGGGTCTCCACTGACTGCAGACCCGGTGGAAGCAATGAACAGCAGCAATCACCATTTTTTCCACTTCTCCTGGCTGAAATACTGCAGTTTTCCCTCCCTGTAAGGGAAATTGTATTTCAGTTTCCCATAACACTTTTTGCTACATATAGGAAGATTTTACTGCTCTGCTGAAGAAAGCAGATGTTTGTTTGCTGATATAGGGGAGATTTTCATGTGTATCAGACTGGTATTTTATAGAGAGAGCTAGCTTCCAACCACTCTGGGTGCCATCAAGACAGTGTGTTTTGCTTTGTAATTGTTCTACAGGACTCTTGTTCTTTCTGGAAAACATTGATTTGACTATCCACCTCAAAGTTTGAACCATCTTTCTGATTATTTCCTGAACAGTGTATGATAGGTGGAGAATTTAAGAAGGGAAGGTCCAATAATGTTGGACATTGTTTCCATAATCGCCCAACAGAAAATAAATATGCAGACCTTTGGGATATGTGGCAATTTACTGAAAAATGCAATCTCTTCATTTGAGTATTCTTAGGAATAGTGAAGAAAGTGCATCTGCTGTACTATGAGAATACCTCTAATTATTTCCCCTTGATTTTGTGTTAATGCATCTAGACCTAAGGGCAGGGATGAGTGTGTTGTATCTACTACAAATAAATCAGTGCAATTAACTGCTGATATATGCAAACTGACCTTAAGTGCTAATACATGGCTGCTTCTAATATCAGGAATCTAGCTTAGAACAGACAGTAAAGGGATCTGGCCTTGGATCAATGAAGGAAATGTCTTGAACAAATTGGGACCACAGAGGTCAGTCTTCTGAAAAACATAATTAAATTGGGACTGAACTGGAAGCCTCACACATCAAAGAACTGCAGTGATCAAATGATTAGGGAATGAAGGGGGGGTGAGATGCAGCAGAAAGCGAGAAAGAAACAGCAAAGAGTGTGTAAGACAGCAGCTTTAAAGATGATATTCGAGAAGCAGGAAGAGTTTAGAGGCATAAAAAAGAAAAACTAGTCAAAGACAGATTAAGTAAAAAAGCCCAAAATGTGTGAAACAAATACCAGGATATGTTGGTACACACTAGAAAGCAGAGTAGGTAAGGAAATGAGGAACAATAAAGCATGCAGAAAGGCAGTATTAGGAATGCAACAAGAAAATCCTTGGGTAATGGAGCCTGTTGTTGGTAATATAAATTTAAATGCAGCATATAGCAGCTGGCTGCTCTTATCTGATAAGACTGTCATTCTGAGCATAGTTGGTGAGCAGAAACTGCAAAGTGCAGCAGAATATATATTTGAAATATTGGGGTCTTATATATTTTATTTTATCGCATGTTTTCCCTTCATTTTAATTTTAAGAGACTTGTTCTTTTTTTGCTGACTTAGTGCCAGTTAAAGGTGCTGTACGGAGAGCCCTGGGGATTGAAGACTTTTGTTTCCTCATAAATAAACATAGCAAGTGTAGTAGAAAACCAGCTTTCCTCATCTTGCTTTCCACTCACCTTCCTCCAGACTAACCTGAAAGACTTTCCATCTTTCCTGGAACAAGGTCTCTGCAGACCAGACAGAGTTTGATGAGCAGCTCAACATGAGCTGGCACTGTGCACTTGCAGCACAGAAGGCCAACCATATCCTGGGCTGCATCCAAAGCAGTGTGGTCAGCAAGGCCAGGAAGGTGGTGTTCCCCCTTTACTCAGTTCTTGTGAGACAACACTTGCATACAACACTTGCATTTCCTATGTTGGTGCCCCCGACATAGGAAAGATGTAGAGCTATTGGAGTGAGTCCAGAGGAGGGCCATGAAGTTGTTAAGAGGACTGGAGCACCTCCCCTACAAAGATGGGCTGAGAGAGTTGGGTGTGTTCAGCCTGGAAGGGAAAGAGTTGCACTGAGATCTCACAGGAACCTGCCAGCATCTGAAGGGGGCCAGAGAGGGACTCTTCCCTGGGAATTGTAGTAATAGGACAAAGGGGAACAGCTTCAAGCTGAAATACAGTAGCTTTAGATTAGATATTAGGAAAAAGTTCTTTACTGTGAGTGTGGTGAGATACTGGAACAGGTTGCCCAGAGAAGCTGTGGATGTCCCAACCCTGGAGGCGTTCAACACCAGGTTGGTTGGTGGTTTGAACAACCTGGTCTAGTAAAAGGTGTCCCTGAAGTGGGGTTAGAACTAGATAATGTTTAAGGTCCCTTCCAGCCGAAACCATTCTATGATTCAATCAAACTGCACACTCATGTAATCATAAAATTGTTTAGATTGGAAAAGGCCTTTGAGATCACTGAGTCCAACCACTAAATCATGTCTCTAAGTGACACATCTACACGTCTTTTAAATGCCTTCAGGGATGGGACTTAACCACTTCCTTGTGAACTTTTTCTAGTGCTTGACAAACCTTTTGGTGAAGAGATTTTTCTTACATTGAATCTAAACCTTTTCTAGTACAACTTGAGGCCATTTCCTCTTATTTTACTGCTCGATACTTGAGAGATGAGACCAACACCTACCTGCCTACAGCCTCCTTTTAGGTAGTTGTAGAGAACAATAAGGTTCCCCCTGAGCCTCCTTTTTTTCCAGGCAAAACAACCCCATCTCCCTCAGCCACTCCTCATAAGACTTGTGCTCCAGATGATGCCTTAGGTTTTAACTTTTATATTTTTAAATCCTGTACTGCTTAGAGTGTAACTTTGAAGTTCCTTGTAGCCTGTAATTCCTACTCTCTTGTACTGGGTAGACATAACAAAGCCTCTCCGGGCTTTGCCTTCAAGGACAACCAGGCTGTTTTTAGGCCCAAAATGTGTAAACTAAAGATTCTAAGGGGGGCAAGCTGAGGGGCGTTACATCGCTAAACTGGGGCTTTAATTGGAGAATTAACCCTGATATGCAAATGGTCCAAACCTATAAAAGTGTGAAGAACTCGTGACCTGTCGTCCATCTTGGGGTCCAATTTTTGGAAACAGCCTTTGGCTCCCCCAGGGTGTACCTTGAAGGCCCTTCAAATACATTCCTGTCTTTATTCCCTTACTCTTGTCTAGTCTCTGTTTCTAGGTGGCTGGAGGAGACATCACAGACCCTTCACCAGCTCTGTTGTCCTTTGGAAAGGGCAAAAGCCCTCAGTCTCATTAGCATGACTGAAATGCCATTGTATAGTTGTACTGTTGTTATTTAAAAAGTAATAGATTAGGGATCCTTTTTATTTACTTCCTATTTGCTTTCCTGGTGCTGTTTCCCAGTGTACTCATTTTACTAGTCAAGGTTTCTTCACAGTCAGGAAATTTTGCAACATACTCTGTCGCTGTAGCTCCCAAACGGGTAAAGAACAACACAGTCCAAGCGCCAAAGATGATCTAAAGTAAGGAAGTTTCATGGAAAATTGAACAGCTTTTATATGTTAATACACAGAAGCGTGTTGAATGGCATAAAGTAATTGGTCCCTTGGCCATCCACCCCTCGAGGTGATTGGCCAAGTTCTGAACCATCCATTTCTAGATGTTTTTCTAGTTAAAACCATAACAATCCTTGAAAAACAACTGCAGGTGTAGAAGTTTACAAAACTTGTAAAGAGTTTAAAACATTTTAAATTCTTTACATGGGAAAGACAAAGCTTTCACAAAATGCTGCAAAGGCTAAAGAAATTCCCTGCTGAGGCCCTTTTCGTATCCATGCTACTCCACTATATTTGAACTTCCTACTGGTGAAAGGTGAGCCTCTGAGCTGTGGTTAAGCCACTGGAGAAGAAGAATGTGAGATGTCAGGAAAGCATGCAAAGTATCTTTCAGGGGCTTCTGTTCCTCAGGCACTCAGGGCAGCAAATGGCACTGGGGACTAAAGACACTTCAGCCATGCAGAGACACCCACTGCCTCTGACCTCTGCTGGCTGTCAGTCTTGGGATGGTGAAGAACCAATGACTGACCTAGGGAAAAGGCTGTACAAGATGTCTCTTATCTGCAATCTCCCTTCCTGTGCCATGATAACAGACTTCCCCATAAACTGTTCTTACATGCACACAGTCTACAGATACCTTGCAAACAACTGATTAGCAGAAGTCAATACTCATAATTATCTTACAGAGGATGAAGAGAAGTTAATTGAAACTCATCCAAGGTAACATACATAGTAAGACATATTGAAGCAATCCAGAAGTTAATGCTAAGGCCAGTTTTCTTCCCCAGAGACACAAGCACCACATTTCTCCTTTCAATGTAATTATACAAACACTGTCCATGATACTAGATTTGTATTAAAAAACTTTACAGTCATATGCCTTACATGTGGAAACATCACTGTGCAAAGAGAAGGTATGAGAGTTGGTTTTTCCATGAGGAACTTGGTGAATTATCTTGAGCAAAACATTTGAGGCAGATTGTGCCTCTTCTTACTCACCTCTTAAAACTAGGTAGAAGTTGTCTCTTTTTTAAAGTGAATTAAGATTCTGGTGTGAAAGAACAGGTATTGCTACCAAAAGTCCTCCTTTCTCTTTCCTATCCATTGACAGTGGTTTGGAAATAGGTAACTATGTAACCAGATGCAACAAAGTCTATAACTTTGAAAAGCTGGTCTTCTCACGGTAGAAGTCATGGGAGTGTTAAGTCCTCCAGAGAAACAGTGAACAATCCTCTGGCATGTGAATCCAAAAAGGGAGAAGTGCTAGAAAGAGGAATTTAATGGACAGATCCAGTCTCATCCAAAGTAAGTAAAAAGCAAGAAAGTGCAGTAGAAAGTTTACCAGGCTGATGAAAGAGCCCAGAGACTGGAGGCCATGTGCTGTCTCATGCAATGGCATAGCAGTGTTCTCATGTTTCCTTCTCAGAACTCTGCTAATTTCTCACTGAACCATGAGCCAACCATAGTGACAAGCCACTGGGGTTGTATGCCCTGTAACAGGGGACCTCTGCCACCAAATGCCCGTGCTAACATGCTTAGGAATCCTGGGACATTCAGCAAAAGTGATTGTTTGTCTTGGTTTTTTTAGGTGTGGACTTCAAATTTGCCTTGCTTGTGTTTCAAGGGATCTCCAAATCTTTGCTGCAAATCACTTTGAGTGCCCAATTACATTTATGAGAAAAATCAGAAAAAGATCTTTAGTTTTGTATGTCTTGGATTTCTTACCAGTGACTCTTTGCCTGTGAGTTATATGACAGACTTTGTCTCTAGGACTGAATGAAGGGTCAATTAAAAAAAAAAAAAAGTAGTTACAAGCCCAGATACAGAAGAGAATCGCAATTCTAATTATCCTGCTCTTCCTGTGATGTGGAAGGAAATAAGGATGTGCAAAGACTCTTATGAGGATTAAAGTAAGCTAAAGAGTTACCTGAGGATTTTTTGTTATGGCTCAGAGTCAAGGGGAATTTGGATTCAGATCATGAGAAGAGGCCTTCAGTTGTATTTGCAGAAAGCAGTAGGGTCTGTTGATGGATATTTATGTTTCTTGCCGCAGGCAATATCTCTGAGAGAGTTGCTCCTTAGCACCTTTTTGGCTCCCTTGTGTTTCAAAATGAGTAAGAAACAGAATAACTGGTAACTTCTCTACTGTGCTGATAAAGCAAAATGTAGGATTGCTGTTAAGAACAAGATAAATAAATGAACTGGATGGCCAAAAATTGCAGAGGGACCAGCTTAGCTGACTCATGAGCTTGTAGATGAAATCTGATGCAGACTTGCATACAGCATTAAAATAGTAAACAAAGATAAATGTTGACGGGCATTAAATGAACAATCAAAAACAAATGGACCTTCAAATGGTCTGTGGGAGAAAAAAAACCATCTGAGCCATTTATAATTAGTGCCCAAGCCACTTATAATTAGTGATGTTGAAAACGCTGTTCCTCGTCTCCTGTGTACCTGTCACTGGGAAATCACCATCCTGCACAGATGTGGCTGTGACGGGAAAGCTCTAGGAAACTGCCCAGACAGACCTGCTGCTGAAGGAACACACCTAAGTGTGTCTGTTTACCAAACATCTACACTTGGGCTTTCTAAATGGCCTCTTTCTCTTCAGCTTGTTTTTGTATGCTTACATGTAGCTGCCTTCACTTTTAAATTTTGTGCATTATCAAAAACCATGCAGGTAGCTAAGCACTGTTTTGTGCCAACAAAACAGGCAGCCTGTGCTTTCCAGTCAGTGAAGGTAGAATAACACAAGTACAACTGTTTTCACAGGTAAAAATCACACTAGTCAACAAAATCTGGCTATGATTATTAAGGTTACGATGTGATATTCACAAGTTCTGGATAGAGATAGACATTTTTTTCTATTTTGCCAGAAGTTTTGCCCACTGACAAGTATCAGCCCATGTGACAAAACCTGTTTGTAAGACTGTTCAGGTTTCATGAAACCACTTTAAGGGAGGCATTAAATGAAGCATTCAAAGTATTTGTTTCTAGTTTTTCTGAGATGTAATGTTTTCATTTGGAAATTATGCATTTCGTGCAGTTATTTTTCTAAAGCGATACAATATTTAATGAATGAGTAAATCAAGCATGCCTATTGGATTCATGCTACAGGAATGAATTAATTTAGTTGCTATGATCAGCACTCAGCAATTAAAAATTGAACAGTAATCTTCAAGACAGATACAAATGAAACTAACATTGGCATTGCAGATAGACATCATTCTAGAGTAAAGATTTCCATCTTCTGCAGCACAAGAAATTTAGGCTTTTTGCTAAGATGAATTTTAGGCCCATGTTTCTTTTGCTCTGTTCTCAGTGTGGGCATGAAGGCTTTTCAGTCCAAACTTCAAGTGGCATGATGCCAGATCAGACAAGGTCTAGAGATTAGTCATAAGGAAGTAGTGCCACCTGTACCCTTTGGATAGACACTAGAAAAAAGTCTGGCTTCCAAAGGATGTGTGTCCCTAACTGACCCAGTCCTGACATTATATTATGACTGTGGAACAAGTTCACTGCTTATTAGACAGTGGAGAACCTACACAGCTCAGAGTATCTTAACAGCAGAGTGGACTGACTCTTGTCTAAAAAGGCTAAACTCAGGTTAAAGCCTTTCAGCAGCCAAGATGTTGATAATGTCTCTCTTCCATGTGGATACTCTGATTCCAAATATGAGGTGGACTCAACAATGCATAATTTCCTTTGCAGAAATCTAACAGAGCTAACCAAATGTCTCTTCTCTGCTTTCATGAAACTTACTATATTCTCTATTCTTGAAAAGTGAGAGTAGTAAATAATTCTGAGGCATCTGCACTTCAGATTTTATCTGAAGTGATGAAAATGTCCCAAATGTATTGTGGGGAAGTGCCAGACAGGCAGATGCTCGGAAGTACACAGAATGTGTTCACTAAGTTTTATTTTCTCACAAAATGAATCTCAAAATCTTGACTAATTTTGCACATTTCTTAAAACCAAATGGCTTATAATGGTGACTTCATTTCAGCAAAGTGCTAGTAATAGTGAAGAGTGATCTAACAGACCTACACCTGGTTTCCTCTTTAGTTAAGAGCTCTTGCTGCATTTCCTAGGAGCTAGGATGTAAGTGCGTTCTAGATCTAAGTGCTCTAGGGTCACTAAGGTTACTAGACACACATACTGCCAGCCATCAGGGACATCTTTGGCAGAGAAGCTACAAATATATAATGTTTCTCCTGGATCAAAACCACTGTGAATAATGAAAACCCTCATGCACACACATATTTCTCAGAATTTCTTCTTCTGAGAAGAAAGTAACTCTATCTGAGCTGAAACCTGGACAGTGAGCACAAACACATTAGTGTTCAAAATGCCTTTCCCGTACATACTGCAGGAAAGTGACTCTAGGAAGGAATTTGTGCCATGTTTTTCAAGAGCTCACTTAAAAAGCACTTGCTAGTAGTTTAACCGTATCAAACAGAAACAAAATTTTTGACTGATTCTGAAATTTGTCTGATAAGATTTGGGGTTACTATTGTCTTTTAAGTATTACATGTTAAATCTTCATAAAAGTGTCCAAAGGGGTTTTTTGGCCTAAGTAACCTGAAATGTGAAAAGGTGACTAATTGCAGGGATTTAGTGTGCTGGAACATTAGCATAGGAATTTTTTCTTTTAGGATGTACCGAAAGTACTGCTTTTAATGAAAGAAATTAGATGTTTTAGTAAATTAGGAGAGATGAAAGCTATATTAATAATTTGGGCTTTTGATAGATGCATTACTTCCATCTTAGGAATGGTACAGGAATTGGGTAATGTTAGTACTTAAAAAAATAAATTACATGACTGGTGTCAGGAAAATATCAGGAAAGTATTACGAAAAATAAAGAAAGCTTTCCAAGAATGTACCCATAGAGACACAGGTTCTGCCCAGGAAAGACTGAATGAGACCAGTATATTCCTGTGTGAGAAAGCCCTGCCTAAGAAAATATTTGGTTATTTCCCCGGGATCTATTGAATGGATTAAATCAGCCTTCACAGACTGAAAGTTAGCTTTTATGGATTATCCTTGCCTCTGTTCTGGATCCAGTTATAACCAGGTTTTTTAAAACTGCAACCTTAATAGAAAATGTTCTTACATTTAAGACCACCCTATGAGGCAATTTTATGTGGACACATCCCCCTCTTTAGCCTAGCTCTTCCTAAATACTGGCAAGCTAAAACTGCTTCCAGGGCTGGGGAACACAGTGTAGGTAGGAGGGACTCCCAGCTGCTTGGAAAGATGAAAACAAGAGAACAGCACTAAAAAGAAACAAACCACATAAATAAACTCCATGATGATACAGGGGTGATAAAATATTTTTGGTTGCAAACTTGCTATGGCTGCAATATTCGAGAAAAGAAAGTTGTACAAAGGGAAAAATTTTTGCTACACTTTACCCAGAGTTCCTTTTTTTCTGTTACTGTGGAAACAATGTCAGTCAAATTAATATGGGTGGAGCTTAGTATAGACAGCCACAAGTACCTGGAGAAATGTGTGCTTGTAAAGGTTCCCACTTTATGATGTGTAGAATATAAGGTGGCTGGAGAAAGCAAGCACTTCACATGTTTGAGCTATTAATTTTTTTCAATAAACCCAGCTCCTTAAAGGGCTTAGCCAAAACCTCCATTGCATTGTCTATGTGCACCTGATGAAGATCAGCTTTACCCACAAAGAGTGAAGGAGCCTAGGCAAGCAAAAAAGACAAAAGCTCAACAAAAGCAGTGTTGGTTATCCTGAATCTGAGCCTGTAATTGCATAGGTGCAAACTGACTTTAAACACCTGAAGAGTCTCACAGGTGCTCATGAAGCCAGCAGTGGCCTAACACCCAGCCCACGTTTCCATGGAGGTGTTACTGAGGACAGATCCAGATGCAGAGGTATCTACTTTCCTTATGGGCATTGCAATTGCTTGGTGAGTGAAGCATAAACTACCTGCATGGATCAGGGAGAACACAAAACCTACCTTTCCACACAGTTTTTTGGCAATGCAAGGGATTAAGGAGTAATTTTTGTCCTGACATAGTCCCATTCTGTTTTATGCCTTCTTGATTGAACTGCTTACAGAAATATGTATGAAACTTCACCCATCACAAGCTCTGCATCTGGGGCCTAGATCTCCTAGTCACATAAGTTCACTTAAAACAGAGATAAGAGAAGATATAGAACAAGAAAAAAGGGCAGCTCACGGGAAGGAAAACTCAATTCCTCCACAGCACCTACAAAACTGAAGGGAGGTATCTTAGCTCACCCATACACTCCCTGCAGCCTGGGTCCCAGGGCACTTGGAGACTGTAGAATCAGAGCTACAGAGCTACTACCCATCCACATCTCCTTTTTCTAATTTCTTCTTTCCTTCTCTTTTTCCCAGCCTATATGCTGCATATTTTTTGTCTGACAGTTACCTTGCACCTGGTGCTGTGGTAGGCAAAGGTTATTGGAATTTAAATGCAAAGTTCAATGAATATAGAATTAAAAAATGCCTTGGAGACATTGCTGAAATGAGATGCCAAATCCCAGAATTTTTATCTTTATGAGAAAAATTTGAATACAAAACACCAAGGTTTATGGCTCTTGCACGTATTAATTCATACCGATACATGTTCTAAGAGGACAAAAGGGGCTATTTTTCATCTTGGGCTGAGACAGGAACTCTTCCAGATTTACTGACTTGCTGTGAGAAATATACTTTATCAGGCTGATAGATATCTTTAAAATGTAAATCAGAATGATGAGCTTATCACAAGACTGCCATTAGCAGCTCATAAAATTCTTGGTGTTGCAGGTAAAAAGAGATTTTAGGAACAAGGTGAGCATGCTGGTCAGCAAAAACAGACCCTAAACTTGACACTATTTTCTGTCTTACAAGAAAATTACCAGAGCTGAAATCAAAACAATTTTTATTATACATTCATCTCCTCGGCAACTAGCAATTACCATGACTTTGTGGGAGGGTCTAGATTTTAAAGGATATTATAATTGTGCAGACTCAAGAACGGCAGTGTTGCCTGGAATCACTCCTGGAAGTGCTTACGGCCAGCCTGGATGGGGCTCTGAGCAGCCTGGTCTAGTGAAAGGTGTCCCTTGGCAGGTGGGTTCAAACTAGATGATCTTTAAGGTCCCTTCCAACCAAAACCATTCTATGATTCTATTAGTCTGTGAATTCTTACCTCATCTTTGGCACAAGTGCTTTGTCTGTCTGGAGAGGGAAAGGAAAACCATTTGCCCTATGGAAGCCCCAAATTTTCTCCTTAAGGAGTCCTGTCCACTTCTCCAACGCTGTCCACTTCTCCTGTCCGTTGTCTCCAACGCCCTACGGGAAGACCTTTGGATTTATACCCTTTGTTGCATTGTGAGCTGGTTACTTCAGGATTACATTGTAGAGAAACCCAGGGCTCAGAAGCTTGAAATGACAATGCTAGCAAATGATCACAAAGGCTAGAAATTTCCTCTGTAAACAAACAATATTTACATTAGTACCTTCAAGTGCATGCGATAACTGGAATGACAGTGGCTGTCACCAATTTGCCCTCTTGCTGGCAAAAGCACATGCTGCACTCTCTGTGACTTTCATGCACACGTGCAAGCACACACAGGCAGATGATTTGCTTTTGAGCCATCCACAGATGGTTCCCCATCAGGGCTTGCTTTGCCATTTAGGCCTCCTGCTTCACATCCTCCTCTCGGTGCTTCAGTCCCTATTTTATGTAATTAACTTCTGTTCCTCCCCCCATTTTTATTTTTTTTCTCTTGAATGCTCTTTACTCTGACGCTTAGAGTCAACTATCTCCCCAAAGCACTGTGATATTTACCAGCATCCGGAAAAAATGTGGTTAGAGAATTGAGACACTTAAAGGAGACACAGCTATTGTAAGTGTGCATTCACGTTTTTGAATAGATATTCAAAGGGTGGGAATGTAGATGAGCAAGAAGCTATGAAAGGGCTTATTACTAATTAACTGTATCTATTTCTCCCCCTTTTAAACTGCTTTTTGTTTATCATTTCAGCTGGTGGGGTAATACACTAAATTAAAGCTGCAGAATACATTTATAATTAAGATTGAAAAAGCCAATTGCCTGTTACTAAACTACCAATTGATAATATTGTAAGGGATATTTATAGCTCTTTGATATGTATGCCACAGATTTACATCAATAACACACTTGCTTATCTCCAAACATTTTATTCAGTAGCCCTTTATTTACTATTGAAGGTAAGATTACTCTTCTCAAGCCATCCTTTCTAAAAGTGTCTCGCTTTCATCTTGTTTGTAAAGCTCAGCAAACACAGATGCTTCAGTCGTTTCCTCTCCTATGAAATAGTAATAACAGTATATAATTACTATCATCACACCATGCAGAAAACCTTGCTGTAAAGAACACACTATACATAGTTCAGCACTCATAGCATCTTGCATTTCTACAGCTCCTTCTTTCTGACTCATCTCACATATCCTAGAGAGGAGATACCAAGCCACCTTACCCAGGGGAGGAATTGGGAACCTTTGAGCAGAGTCCCAAACACAGGCCCTTAGTTTTCATTCCTTTCACAGGAAGGTAGAGCAAGACTTGTTTTAAGAGTTTTTAAAAACGTTCTGAAGTGATAGCTTTTGTTTTGTGTTATGTGTGTGTTACTGGGGGTTTAATAACTCGAAGCACAAGTGCCAAAAAACTGCTAAGTGTATGAGCACCTACATGATTGAGAAGGGATATGGCATGTACCAAACAGTGATGCAAGTTTAAATGGTGGATGTAGGTTAAAGAGAGGAAAAATGGTCACGTTCAGAATTAGAACCTGAATTGTGCCTGTAGCTAGTGCCACAGGGGAGGGTCTTGGAGACTGGAGCACACCATCCTATCAAGAAAGCCTGACAGATCCCTTAAAAAAATGCAGCTCTTTATCTACCTGCCCCTTTCCTCAGAAGGAGAATGAGGGCTAGAAATGAATGGTCTACCTGTTCTTCAGCCCTCCTGGATAGCAGGGTCTGGGAAAGGGAGAAACAGAAAGAAAGCAAGTTTAGCTATGTCCGACATGTGTGGGAAGAATGTCAGCAAACCTGAAGTAAGTAAATATTCCCAAACCTGAAGCAGGGCTTCAACTTCTCCCAGCCACAGTTGCCTCTCCAAGCCAGCCTGTTAATGAGTTTTCTTTACTCTTCAGAGACACGTCCTTGTAGTTTAAGCTGGAAAAGCATGTGAGAGATTGGAAAAAAGGGAGATAATGGTGCAAAGAGGAATTGGTAGGGTGCAAGGGAGGGCCATGGAGACAGGAAAGAGCTTCACTGTCACTAAAACACTAGGGGTTGCAGTGTGAGAGCATGTGGTTGTCAAAAAGCTTGCCAGGGGTTTAAGGCAGCACAGTCTTCCCCCGGATCCCTTCTCTTTGGAGCTAGATGCTGTCAACCTTTCCATAGTTTGGCTGAGCACAGGGTGAAACCAGGTGGCAATTACACAAGTGATTTCTGCTTCCAATGCTGTCTATCATTAATTTTGTTATGAGTGAGCAAGTGACTTGCCCCAGAACTGGCCAGATAATTACATGGTCATTATTAACCACATTACAGAAGGGTAAAAATGCAGTTATTTTTATCCATAAAGTCAGCTGCTTCAACCCTAAGACTAATTCCACATTATTATGCAGCAGAAAGTAATTATTATAGTTACTGATTCTAGCTTCTATCCCCAAAGAAGCAGACACTATTTCAAATGAAATCTTTCAGGATATTTAGAAAGCTGTACAATCTGTGGTAGGAGAAAGAAGGAGGGAAGGAAGGAGGGATGGAAGGAAGGAAGGAAGGAAGGAAGGAAGGAAGGAAGGAAGAAAAGGAAAGAAAGANCAGACACTATTTCAAATGAAATCTTTCAGGATATTTAGAAAGCTGTACAATCTGTGGTAGGAGAAAGAAGGAGGGAAGGAAGGAAGGAAGGAAGGAAGGAAGGAAGGAAAAGAAAGAAAGAGAGAGAGAAAGAAAGAAAGGAAGAAAGAAAAAGGAAGGAAGGAAGAGAAAGAAAGATAGATTTTATCATGTTTTTATAATACTTAACCATCCCATCCTGAAGGACTGATGCCTTTAGGTGTGACTCCTGAGAGGAGGCATCACAAGGTCTCTCTGGAGGTAGATGTTAGACAAAACATAAGAGGAAAGGTATTTATATCATAATTGCTGATATCCTTTTAACTCTTTTTGTTTCTTTCAGGTACTGTTGCGTGATTTACAATGGAAAAATTGCTCTGCGGCATCCTGGTGTTTGGAATGGCTGTCACAGTCAACGCTTGTCCAAAATACTGTGTCTGTCAGAACCTGTCTGAGTCACTGGGTACTTTGTGTCCCTCCAAGGGTCTCCTTTTTGTACCGCTGGACATAGATCGAAGGACTGTTGAACTTCGTCTAGGGGGCAACTTTATTATTAATATCAGCCGACAAGATTTTGCCAATATGTCTGGACTCGTTGACCTTACTTTGTCCAGAAACACCATTAGTTACATACAACCCTACTCTTTCACCGACTTGGAGAGCCTTCGGTCTTTACATCTGGACAGCAACAGGTTGCCTGAGATTGAAGAGGATACTTTAAGAGGCTTAATTAACCTTCAGCATTTGATTTTAAACAACAACCAGCTAAGCAGCATTTCTGATGAAGCCTTTGAGGATTTTTTGCTGACATTGGAAGACTTAGACCTTTCCTACAATAACCTCCGAAGCATTCCCTGGGAATCTATAAGAAAGATGATAAACTTGCATCAGCTCAGTTTAGATCACAACCTAATAGATTATATAACAGAGGGGACATTTGCAGATCTTCAGAAATTGGCCAGATTGGATCTAACATCCAACAGACTTCAGAAACTACCCCCTGACCCTATATTTGCCAGATCACAAGTAATTCCACTGGTTGTTACCCCCTTTTCTCCACCTCTGTCCCTCAGCTTTGGGGGCAATCCACTGCATTGCAACTGTGAGCTACTGTGGCTAAGGCGACTTGACAGAGACGATGATATGGAAACTTGTGCTTCTCCTCCAAGTCTAAAGGGAAGGTACTTCTGGTACGTACGGGAAGAGGAATTTGTTTGTGAGCCTCCTCTTATTACACAACACACTCACAAGCTGCTGGTTTTAGAAGGGCAAACTGCCACGCTGAAGTGCAAAGCCATTGGGGATCCCACTCCCATCATTCACTGGGTGGCCCCTGATGACCGTCTCATCGGAAACTCCTCGAGGACAGCTGTCTACGACAACGGCACCTTGGATATACACATCACCACCTCCAAGGACTACGGAACTTTCACATGCATAGCAGCCAATGCTGCGGGGGAGTCCACTGCAACAATTGAACTCTCAATTGTTCAGCTTCCCCATCTCAGCAATGGCACAGGCAAAGCAGCTCCACCGAAATCCAGGCTCTCAGACATCACCAGCTCCACCAAGACCAATCGTGGAGAAACAAAAGGCCCACCAGAAAGGGCTGTCCTGGTGTCAGATGTGACCACTACCTCAGCTTTGGTCAAGTGGACAGTCAGCAAGTCGGCCCCTCGGGTAAAAATGTATCAGCTGCAGTATAACTGCTCAGATGATGAAGTCCTGATCTACAGGTAAATGCAGTTGTTGTTTGGTTCTCTGATGATGGCAGAGGGTGGAAATCAGCATAAAAAGTCTTTTTGACTTTTTACTGATTTGACTTTGAACTGAGATGGCACTGCAACCAGCAACATTAGTGGTGTCTGATAAATTTGCATTCCCTCTGTCAGTTTGCCTGTTGGTCTGTTCATCACTTTTCTGTCCAAGTCACACATTGCAAATCTCTGTAGTACTCATTTTCCAACAGCTGTTTTCAGTGAAATTTTCAATTTGGGAAAAAATAGTACTGCATTTGATAGCCTCCTTAGTAGGCTTAACAAAGAAAGGAAAACTTGAAGACTAAAAATCAGAAATTTCCTTTTCCACCTCCTGTAGGTGGGATTGAAACTGACTACTTAGAGAGGAAGCAATGTGGGAGGAAGTTTGTGCTGTCTACCCATAACACAGGCTCTAATTATTCTGTGATTCAAGATTTGGGGTTGCTAACAAGACATTTTTCACCTATATGAAAGAGCTCGTTTCTTATTTCACTAACATCTGTTTTACACAACCGTAATGGCTGACAACTTTGGAGCATTTAATTTTTCATACCATATTAAATGCAAGAAGAGGTAGATATAATTTCAAAAGCAAACCCTGAATGTTCCTTATGTTCCTCCAGTTCTACAACTCCTCTGACTTTTAATGATGTAAAGCAGGAGTCACTCTTGTAGTGAAGCAGCAATAAATTTTAGGGACTAAAAATGTGTAGGAACAGTACAGGAAAACAGTACTAATTTTTTTTTCCCTCTATATTGGAAGAATGATTGACATATTATCTCCATGCTAGTGATGAATCCCTAGAAACCACCCTTTCCTTCCTTTTTATTGCAAAGATTGCATTGAACTGAATTATCTCTTTGGTTGTATATGATCTACCAGCAGAAGTCAGAATCTCATGGAAAAGTAGAACCAAAAATATCAACCCTTGCTTTATAAGCATCCTGAAGCAGTGGAGAAAAATTGGATCTGGTAGAGATATAATGGGATTTGGGGTTTGACTCTAATTTGAGAAGAAACGGTGGCCAAAACGTAGTCAAAGCCATTGATTTTCATGGTAGGCTTGGTGTTATTACCTGCTGTCTACTCTGTTCTTCTCCTGCTGCCTGCAGGGAGAGCTGAGGCACTCATCAAGTCATGGTACTCAGCCTCCAGATCCCACAACAGGCCTTATTATTTTCTTCTTTTCTGCAGGGTGGTTTTCTTTAGCATGAGGAAGTCAAAAGGAGAGGTAGTAAATGTTCATGTGACATTTTTCCCCCTCCTGCAATGAAATCTAAATGAAAGCTTCTCCAGAATGCTTAGCTGACATGGACAAAGTTTTGTGCCAGCAATACCTTTATCTGAATCAGCTGTAGAACAGAAAGAGTAAAGTGATCTATTTAGCTATTCCAAATTCATTTAGCTACTCATTCATTGCTAAAAGCAGGAATATTGACCAGCAGGTCCAAAGAACCTTTTTTTTAACGGATATTTATTCAAATACTGAATTATCTGAGGAAATTCAATCCTGTCCACCTCCACTCCACAATTATAAAAATATCTTGAAATAATTAAATCAATTAGAAAGTGAAAATTATTTGTTCTGCTCTGGCTAATTTACAGTGGAACCAGTGGGTTAGCTTTGGGACTTGCAACTGTGTGGAGTTAAGTAGAATGGAAGGATAAGATAAAGTTAAGTAATGATAGAGTATTAGGAAGTATAATGGCACGGGTATATCCAAAGCCAAACTTCAGATTTCTTTCATTCTTGAAAGAAAACATGCTACTGCCATTTTTTTTCCCAAGGCAATGCTTTTGGCAAAAACTCAGCAGTAATTAAGATCTTAAGCATAGTATAAGGCTGAAAAACACTCTGAAGGAAGTGTAAGTCATATGTTCATTGTACAGTGAAATTGGCCCAGAGAAAAGGAATATCCCTGCAACCAGAAAAGGAAGTTTGCAGGAGTTGTCAGATGTTGGAGGTGGTTGGATGTGTCAATTTTCTAGGGAGGAGGATGACCAGGCTAAAAAACCACAGTGCAAAAGCACTGACATGCAGCCTAGGAGCTGGTTGGGTAAGAACTGTGTGCCACGGGCAGAAATGAAGAAAGATGCCATCTTGCCAGACTGGCCTGGAAGAACAAGCTGCTGTCAAGATGTTAGGCAACCCCTAAATTTTTATCATGTCCCCACTTCCACCTCTCAGTGAGATTTTGGCCCTTTGCTGCTTTACTTGGTTGTGGCTCAGTTTTTCGGAAGCTCAGTGAGGACAGTGCTATTTTGACAAATCTCCCATCAGGCCTTTTTTGAGGATTCAGTGATGATGCATAGCTCTTTTCATTCACAGCTCTCAAAAGCACTTCACCAAAGAAAACAAATTTTATTTCTCTACATTTTGCACCAGGGAAAAATGAAGCATAGAAAGATGAAGTGATTGTCCAGTGTCTGAGAGTTAATCAATGGTACTCATAATATCAAAACCAGTTCTTACAACTTCCAGTTGGGGAACCACTCAGTCCCTTAGAGTTAATTAACTAAGGCTGTTTTGCTTTAATTGGTCAGATGCATATCACTGCAATGACTGTGTAGAAAAACCTAAGGGAAAAGGATTTCTACAGTGCTCTGCTCTATAAAATGCTGTGTATGTGCTAAATGGGACGTGATACTGCTTAGCTGCTAAAATGATGGGCACTTAATATAGGCTAAGACAGTCAGTATTCCAGGACTGAGACACATCAGCTGTGCTCAGCTTTTACGAATCCTGCTTCACTAGTAAGAAATGCGTGCATGAAAGACAGAAATCTGCTGCGTTCTCTGCTAAGAATTTTTCATGAACATTGCACTCGTCGTGAAAGAGTGGAAGGGGAAGTTTTCCCCTCCCCCTTGATGTCAACATCTTTCTTGATCGTTACCCAGGACACCAGTCCCATTCCCCCTTCCGTTCCAACTGTGGTCTCCCACTGGCAGGATGGTGCAAAAGGGGACTAAAGGGGGGTGCAATGGCTCCATAAAAATTCGTGGTTTGGGAGGTACTGGCAAATGTTGTCTGCTGGGCCTCCTGGTTGCTCTGAGCTGAAATGGTACCAGAATCTGAAGTTTGGCTTTGGATATACCCGTGCCATTATAATGAGGATTAGCAGGAGGAGCACTTTTTGTCTGCTTTTCCATCTGACCTTCCCTTGTATTTGCTATCTCAGGGGCTTTGCTCAAGCTCATAGCAGGCTTTTATCTCTTTCAATGCATTCAGGGTGCATGTTTCTGATTCTGATCTAATGAGTAGGTCCTGGATCTGCACTCTGTGGGTTTTAATGCAGCAGTTTTTCCATTCTTTCATCTCTTCTGTAATACCCACATCAGTCCCAGTAAATGAGCGTTGTACCCATCACCTTTAGCCGAGACCAGAAGTTTGTTACAAATTGCAGAACTGGAAACCACTCCTTATTTGAAGGAAAAACATGCAGAAAGAGTAACCAACATCCAATAGAGAAAGGTATGGAAGAAGACCAAGGTCTGCAAAGCAATGTCTGTCCTTGGACTCAGGGTTAAAGGAGTGAACACTAGGAAACCTCTTCTGGCATAGAAATCTTACCTACTCCTCTCAGTCTAGACTCCAAAGTGTTTTAGATATATAAAAGCATCAGACTTATGATTAGTGCAACTTACACACTAATTAAGCTTAATTCACTTTGAATAAGGAATTGAAATTAAATACGAAAATTTAGAAAATAATATCTTTGAGCCTCATTTTCCCATCTGTAACCTGGGTGACAGCACCACCTTGCTTCACAGGGATAAACACATTAGAAAATATTATGGAACCAGGAGACCACATAAATAAATAGGGAGACTTGCTTTGAAGTCATTGTGTGGTCTGCAGCAACAGGGAGAGTCATGAATGATTAAGATGGAGCATTACATAACTGCAACAATTGAATTCAAGTAAGGCATCTGGGGAGAGAGATTGTGGTTTTTTCATGTGTAGAGCACCCTACATGATGGGAGACCAAATCTCAGTTTTGGCCAGCAGGCATTGGTGTAATATATACATTCCTTACTTTTTCAAAAGTGAATAAATCTGCAAGTGTTTTGTAGAACTTCCCAGGTCATACTGAGCCTTCTGGCTGTGTTTTGAATTAAAGCAAAGATGCAGCCATTTAAAAATGTGCATCTGAAGTGCAACACTGCCATTAGATTCATGAGAGATTTAGGTCTGTTTTATTTTGTGGTATTTCATACTAAAAGTGATAAAAACAGCTGTGCAAATTAAGAATTAGTGTAGCACTATAGTCTCCCAAACTTATAAATTCAGCACTGGTGGAAAAAAAAAAGTATTTTATATGTTTCTGAAAGCTTATTTTTAAAATATATATTTTATGTAGCAGGCAGTCTAAGCATTAAAATATGAATAAATGGCTCCACATCTCCAGTTTATTTAAACAATGGTGTCGTGGATTTGATTACTTAAACAATATAACAATGATTTATACTTACACAGCTGCTTTTACTGCAAATGCTTTACGAGGTGGCTGAACAGAGATCCCCACTATCCTGTCACCTCTCAGTTAAATATTGGCTGCAGTTTAGCAATCAGGTTGTGCAGTTCCTTTTCATGAACAAAAAATAGCTTCAGCATTTCCACTTATGGATACTTTAACCTAGGGAGGAAGTAATTAACTGAGCTTGAATTTCCCATAGCATGGTGGTATAAATATACCCATGCACTCTTCTAGTCAAGTGCATGTCAGTAAGAAAGTGTTTCATGATTAAGGTGCTGCAAACTTCAGGAATATCTAATTTGTGTCAGGATGTTCTCTCAAACAGCAGTGCCACACTGAGCATCAGAGAGGGTGCCATTGTCTAATGCTTCTTGTTAGGAAAGACTGTCATGTAGAGATCTTCCAGCTGAACACTGGGAACAGAGGAAACCCTGTCCTGTTGCCGGTAGGGCAAATTTTCCCAGCAGCCTGATGCTGTAGCAAAGTGTGTTTATGTCATTTTCTCTCTGAGGAAAGTTAGAAATGCAAAGTATTGGTTAACTTTGGAAAAGACAGAGAATTCATATATTCTGAAAGATCTAAATATCAGTCCTTACTTGTGAATTGGTCACTGGGTTCAGACAAATGAAGACTTGCAGATAAATGCCTGTTACACTTCTACCCAGTTTTCAGTTCCCACTGTCTCCAACCTCGCTAGGCACTGACCTTCCTCCATGGCTCACACCTGGAGCAAAATTCCCTACTCAGCCTCAACATATGAGCTGAGCAGGATACAAACCTTGATTTGGCCAAAGCATTTACATATTTGAACACTAAATAAAACAACAACTGGGAGGAAGGACATCACATGAAGACATTAATTACCGTGTATTAATCTTTTGTATTTGATAGGTAGAGAGAGCCACTTTATAAAAATAAAACTGTGAAGCCATGGTCATAAAAGGAAGCAAAATATATATAATCAGTGCAGAGAGAAGTTTGACATGGGCATTTGGTACTTCAGATCATTTGAGAGTGGTTTGCAGCAGCAGTGTATATTGGCTTCTAGAGTACCCTCAGCAAGAGCAAGCTTGCTGAAAGGCATCAGACATAATGAAGAATCTGCTTCACAGACGCCTGTATTCTGGGACTGTGGGTTTTATTTGTGTCTGATGAAAGTATATTTATCTATTATTTTATTTTTATTTTCTTTCTTTTTCTGGGGGAAGTACAGAGACAGGGTTTTTTTGGGGTTGTTTATTGCTTGTTTTTTGTTTGCGCTTGGTTTTTTTCTCCACCACCTCACCCTCCCTTGCAACATGAGAAATATTTAACGAATAAAAAAGAAAAAATAGTGAAAATGAGAAAAATTACACATATTACCAGAAAATAAAGTGGAAAATAGAAATACAAAATATGAAATAAATATATAAAAAAATAATATGTGCAAGAAAAGTAGATGTACGTCTCAGTAATGTCCCTAGTCATCCTAGATTGTTGAGACAAACTATCATCCACTTGCTGCTTGTAGAGAAACTGATGAGGAATCCATTGGTCAGAGCAAGTCCAGTTCATGATGAGCAGAGGCAGGCCATGTGGATGCTGCCCAGACCATTTTCTTGGTTGATCACTGACACAGAAAGACAAAATACTAAATGGTCCCTTATCCCTAGAGGAGCTTTTTCCCCTGACATGAGCATGTGAGATGCATGTGAGGGCTCGTGAGAGGGTGCTTGCACTGCTGCCCATCGTGCTGCAGCGCCCCAGCAGAGCAGAGCAGGGCAGGACAGCACCTGCTGCCAGCTTAGGCCCATTCCCATCTCCTTCAAAGTTTATCTCTTGCCAAACAACATTTGCTGAGGTCTGTGGAGAAATTGTATGCTACAGCTCTACCCCCAAGCTCAGCCACAGGAGTTGAATATGAAGGCAAACATCCTGTTTCTCATCTCACCCCACCTCTAGGGGTGTTGCACGAGGTGGAGAGGAAATCGGAATCACTTTAGACAATCCTCTCAGGCACATGATGTGATTCCAGGGCAGTCTTGTGCATGGCTAGGAGTTGGACACTGAGGATCCTTGTGGATCCCTTCCAACTCAGAATATTCTGTAATTCTGTGATTCAGCATAAGACAGCAGTACTCCTGTTTTATCTCTGCTAACAATTATTAATTCAGCTCATTAAAAGCTGAGCATTTTGACTTGAGGGGAATTCAGGATGAGCCAGTTCTTGCCACATCCCCTCTCTCAGATGCTCTGAACCTAAGTGCCAATATCTGTCCCCACCCTTTATTTCAATAAAAAATTATAAATCTGATGCCAAAATTAACTATTGAAATAAGATTTTTATTTAGCTTCAGGTGAGTCAACAATTTGATCACTAAATGAAAAGCTTTAAAATATCCATAATTTGTATATGTAATGCACCTTTAACCACCCAAGATGCTCTATTTGATCTCCAAGTTTTCACTTCATTGCCCACAGCAAGTTCCCAATACTCCTTTTCTCTCTTCTGCTCATCCATTGAATTCTAGTTGGTGTCAGAGATCCACTCTAATCTTTCCCTCATTTTGGGTCACACCTATTGATATCTGTGTCCTTTTAGGAGGAATGGAAAAGGTATCAGTAACCACAGAGTGTGACAACTACTCCTAATCTTTCTAAATCTGTAGCCGAGAACTTCCTCCCTCCCCTCACTTCAACCTTCATTCCAACTGGGTCACAACCAATTCAGACTAATGACAAATCTCCTTCAAGTGTGTTGAACCAATAGTAAAAATAATGGGTGAAAAATACCTGCTTGAAGGAGAGGATTATTTATTTTTATCCACAGGTGTTTTGCAATAGAGTTATACATTAAAAAAAGCTTAAAATCTTATTGTGCTCTAAAACACTATATTACTAAAATTTGCTTTGCCAGTTTGAGATCATTCTGCTTAACTGAGCTCCCACTTGCTCACGTGCAGGTTCCAGGCTGTAGGCAGGTGAAAGAGGATGCCTTGACAGCTCCTACCTCCCCAGCTTTCTGACACCCCACCCCATACAGCTCCCGTCTGAAGTCACGGGAAGGCCTTTTTTACCCGTTTCCAAGCTGATGTTGTTTTAGTTTCTTGGTAGAAGGGTCTTGGAGGAGGGCACCTGCTCCTTCTGCAGCAGGTCCCTATTATTCCTTGTCTTTCCAGTGCTGAACAGTTGAGCTCTGACTCAACAATGGACTCCCTGAGTCTATTGTTTTGAGGGCTGTGCAAGCAATTATATTTATTTGGTTATGTAGGACTATTTTATCTATCAAATACATGAGACAGGACAAAGATGGCAGGGCAAGAATAAGCCAGAATTACAAACACAGCCAGAACATAGTGCCTTATTTCACTTGTGTAGCTGCAAACTTACCTACCTACCTAATTGCTTGCTCTGAATTTCCTGTTATACCCTTTCTCTTTCACACCAGGCTGTCTGCTTGTATGCTCAGGCTGTTTTCAGAAGAAAATGTACTTTTTTTGTGCAATGTTGGAACTGGTTAACCCTAACACATAATAGCAATTATACAGCTTGTTTTCCTAGAGAAATTAAAAATATAGAACTGGAAAAGACACGGCACTAGAAAAATAAAAAAAAAAATAAAGCAAAGAATACGCTGGACTAAATAAATTATATTATAAAGTCTTGATTAGCTTTAGCCCTTACAAGTCTGGTTATTTTTGGATTTGCCTATAAAAGGCAGATTTTCTGAGCAAAACATTTTCATTCAGAGTGAGCAAAAGTCTCTTTTCAGGTGATACAGTACAAGCTGAATGCAACACTTGTTTCTCATTTAAACATATTTTGGGGCTTCAATTGGGATGTTGATGGTGAGTAGTCTTTGTGTTAATGCTTTTGTTAGGGAAGAATGAAAGAAGAGGATTCAGACAAGCTGAGGAACTTAAAATTTGTGGCAGAAATCAGGTTCATGCTCCATGTAATTTTTTGAGCGCTGTACTTGTAGGTTTTCAATGAAGGCTTGTACTACAAGGAAGTCATTTATCTTTTCTTTGTTCTTAAAAGGGCACAGGAGAAAAGTAGCTCAAATTTTCAGTAGTGAAGAAAGAAAGTATGAGGTAATGGATGTCTTTGAAAACAATATTTGGGTTATTTCATTGTCATACTACCCTTTTCCCCCAAATCTGTCTTGTTTTGCAGTCTAAATGAGCACAGTGCAGACATGTACCCAGTAATCCATAATAATCTGTAATAGAGCCTAGCAAAATGGTAATCCAGCCCAAGCTGAAGATAGCAGGCCTGTACTTTTGTCTAAAGAAACCTTGAAACTATAAAGCCATTGAGAATTGTATATGTTTAACGTGAAATGTTCTGATTTTCATAGCAGGGAAAAGCAGCCTGGCCAGCAGGCTGATCTGCCCTATTGTCACAGCCCTACTGATCTCTCAGAGTCACAGCGTGATTATATTAGGTCCTAGAACTTTTGACAAGAATCCAACAAAGTGGCTCTGTCCAGAAAGGAAACAGGCTTTGGCCTTTGGCAGAGGGCACTGTAGAGTGGAAGCAAAATCACCTGTGTGCCACAACGGCAGAGATGGAGGCACTTGTGCTGGGCAAGAAAGAGAGGTGTTAGTCTGGCACCCTTGGATGGGAAAGAGTCCATCCACTACATGGCTACAGACATGCTTTAGGGTGCCTGACAAATCCCTGGAGACAGCAAGGTAAGGCTGTACCCTAAGCCTCTTTCGTTCAGCTGCTCCTGGTTTAGAGATTAGTTTATTTGCAGAGATGAACAGTTTGAGACAGCTAGTATTAGGTGTGAATTCATGCTGTATTTGCCCATCTGTCCTCCCTCCCCTTCCTCTTGCATCACTTTGAATTTGTCTAAGTTTTGTAATATATTTATTATCTCATAATTTGCTTCATTTTGACTAGGAAACAAATAAAAGTGCTATTTGCTCAACCCAATACTTTTTTTTTTAAATTATCCATTTATTTAATTGGTTTAGATTGTGGAATTGGCTCTTACGTAGATATCTCAAACCGTGCTCTGAATTTTTCTCAGAGTGGGGATTGCACAGGCAGTAGCTGCCCAATAGACATATGGGCAGCTGACAGCATCAAGACACACCACCAGCAGCTCTGTCGTCTGGCAGATTGCCTCAGAGAGTCAGGCTTGATGAATCAGTCCTTCTGCTGGGGCTGGGAGCGTGGGGGACGCCTCTGCTCCAGAAGGCTGGTGCAGAATGAGAAAGATGCACAGCCTCCACGCTCGTTGAACTGCAGGCTTGGGATGGCTGTCAGTGTCCAAAAGAACTTGAATCTTGCTAATTTGGGCGTGTAGAGGCAGAGTTTCAGCTTGGATACTCTGGGGTGAGGATGTGTCACTAGCTTGATGCCTGCTCTTCTCTCTGCTGCGGTGTGGAGTTTTGCAGCCTGGAAGTACCCGGGGGAGGAATTTAACAGCGCTGCCAAGGTTGGGCAGTGGGAAAGGTGAGGAGAAAAGGAATTGGCTTGGAACTGTCTTGTCTCTCTGTGCCTCTTGCCTTCTAGCCCTGAAAGGGGGCCAAAGGTTCTTGTAAGCTGAGCAGGCAATGGAGCCAAGAAGACGTCCGCTTCTCTCCTTCACCCCTTGGTTCTTGCAGCCTCCTCTGGTTGCTGTTTCAGTCAATGATGTGGCAGCCCCTGAGCAGGCAGAAGAAGGAATAGCCACCAGGAGTCACCTTCAGAACATGGCTCCTCCAGCCCAGGACCTCACAGAGCCCAGGCTGGCTGCTGTCACAGGCTGCTGCAGGCTGAAGAGAGGGCAGGGACAGCTCTGTCTCCTCTGGGTGGTGTCAGACAAACCTCCTGCATTCTCAGTGGCACTAGAAATGCTGCAATCTCTTTGCTAGAAAAAAAACCAATGCAAAAGTATGTCTGTCTCTTGTATGATTTGCTTAGGGGGATGACCCCCATTGAGGACACAAGGCTATATGTATAGCTAGTAGTTTAAATTGGGTTTTTTGTTTCTCTGGGGACGCTAACAACTTCTACAAGGTGAAGAACTCTTCACAAGGGGAAAGATGAAATAAACACAGGGAGCAGGATTCCCTCTTCTGAAGAGTATTAACTAAAGCCTGAGGGACTGCAGCAGTCCCATTTCAGGGCACAGTACTGCACCTTTGTACAACACAAGGTTGGTGTGGGGTGAAGATCTTGTGCTATACAAACTCTGCCTAGTAAAAGCACATGAGATCTTAGCTCTGTTTTTTGGGGAGGAGGGTTTTTTTTCTCACTAAAACAATATTGTTTTCTGGTTCACCTTTCCTCTTTTTTCCCTATTTGGGCTCTTTTATGGTAGATAATTGTATTGGTTGTGCTTTAATTAATAACTCCAATTATGCCACAGCTGGAGTATTTTTCAGAGTAAATCCTTTTATTTCATTGTCCTTAAACAGCTTCCACTCTGACCTAGATCCTGACAGTTTACTGGTCCCTGTACCTCCCTAGTTAAGGCTGGGTTAACATGCTTGCTGAGCTTCATGCCCATCAGTTAGTGAAACCATGTATGTCTGCACTAGGTTAAAACCTATTTTCTACCCTCTTTATGTGATTTCAGTCCAGAAACTTTCTGTGGGTTTAAAGTAGCAAAGGGAGTCCAAGAAAAGCTATAGCAGCTTACAAGAGTCCTTCTTCCTACTTAAAAGTCCCTGAGGGCATGATCTACAGTGTTTCCCTGGCTCCTGCCATTTTCCTTCCCTCTGCTTAACCCCAGTTAAGCTTGCTGATGACAGGGAGACATATACTCAAAAGTTCTGCAAGCTGTTTTTCAAATCAAGTCACATTTACTTGTTCCCAAACAAAAAATGCTATCTTGAGGAAATTTTGAAGCTAATACCTCAGTTTAGCCAAAGCAAACCTTAGTCTGGCATATAATGGGACAGAACCACAATGTAATTGGCTGTTCTTGACATCGAACAAGGAGCAGATTTAAAAACTGATTAAAAAAACCCAGATCAACGGTAATTGGTCTTACAGTCATTGCAGCAGTGTGCAACATCTGTCTAGCACACCCTCCAAACACCTGCCTCTGCAATGGCTATGAAGAAACAAACCATGTATCAACTCAGTTTTATTTTCTAGCCCTGTTTAAAATGGAACAAACACTGGAATATCTCTCCCATGGGAAATTCCAATATTGCAACATCTGTTTCTGTCAAGAATCAGACTGAAAATTCTCCATAACAGTTGTTTTGTTTGCTTATGGAAAAAAAAAGAGGAAGTATTTCATCTGGAAATGTGGAAGTGTTGCTATCAATCTCTTTACAGATGTTACAGCTTTCGGAGTGACAGTCCCTTCTCCACCATACATCATGCCCCTTGAGGAATTACTCTCTTCCTGGATGTAAGACTCCCTAAATTCATCACATTTGCTTTGTTCTCTACCCCCTCACCATGGAGTTCCTCCTTCCAGCCCATTTTGTCCCTGCTCTCGGCTCCTTCAGTGGCAAAGGGATGGTTGGAATGTTCAGGGAGAAGAGGCAGCTGCTCATGGGTGAGTGGAAAAGGAGCAGAGGACATAGTGGAGGGCCAGAGCAAGGGCTGGGATCAGAGCACTCCTCACAGGTGCCAGGGAGAGGAAGGACATTGTGGATCCCCTCAGATACAGCTTTCATTTTCATTTTTCTTAAAAGAGGCAAGAAAAAAATGAATCTAGCAGAAACCCCTGTTTTATCACTAAAATTATGTTTAATTTTAGATATCCAATCAACTTTACATTCAAAGTGTACCATGGGTTTACTAGCATCCAATGTTATTGCCTGTAGGAGCTTTGAACACGTGGCCCAGGAGACATCCAACTAATGCAAAATACTTTACACAAGCTCCTTCAGGGAGCGGATTGTTTGGCACAGGTAATGAGTCCATCTGCCAGGCACAAACCAAACAGCTCTGCCTCACACAGTCACAGCTGCAGGAGCTAAAAACCTCCAGCTGAAGTTCCTGTCCTGGGAGTCATCACATTTGTCAGCCTTTCTCTGACAGCAGCAATAGATACCACACTTATTCCATCCCAGCTGCATCCTCTCTGCTACAGGTGAAACAAAAAATCACTTGGGTGAAACAAAAAGGCCCTCTTATACATTCTCAGATGTTTTGCCCAATTTTGAGTGCGTGATGTTTTGCATTTTTGCTGGCAGTGGCAGAGCAGCTCAGCAGGTGACAAGCATTGCTGTTTATCTGCAGTGCTGTCTCTAACACCTTGTTTTAATGACAGTTCAAAAAGGCAGAGAGCTTCACAATATTTAGCTAAAGGCAGAGGAATGAAGGGGGAAGATAAAATCTGAAAAGGTTGACGTGAACACATAGAAAGGTACATGAAGGCAGAGGGATCAATTTGGGGAAAAAAATCTTTTTTATCTTTATTCCCCCTTTCCATTCCAAATAAGAATTATATGTAACTTTGCTTAATGTGTTCCTTCTTTTAATTTTGTTTCCCTTTGGATTTTTTTACAAATCAAGAGCTTAGTAGAGTTAAATCACAACAGACCTCTTGTTAGGACTGGATTCTCTTTTCCCAGTTGTGATTTAATTTACGGCCAGACTGAAATTTCTTCACTTTTATTTTCTATTCAGAATCATCAAGCTTGAGGGTTTGTGAGACTTTTTGCGAACTAGTGAGCTATGAGATCTCTGACTGTTGACTTTTCTGTCATAGATTTTTTCTTTAAATGTTTCTGCTGGATAAATCATTTGAGCCTGTGTTTTATGATTTGACTGCCTTTTTATCCTTCTGCTGTTTCTTCTTTCCCCACTAGTTTTAGATACCTCTTTTGATAACCATTATTTTTCTGAGCACAGAGAGATGAATATATACTTAGGACACAGTCTCATGAGCCAATATAGAATGTTCCTTATACATGTGTCTATCACAAACATAATGGTAACTGCAGTCAAGATAATCACAAGTGGAACAACCTTCTGTGAGGATACGGAGATTATAAATTCAATGCTACTTCCAAAGATGGGTTAACACACACAGTTCCCTAAAAATCCACTATATTCTCTACTCCACCACAGAGGTAAAATGAGGTGCTTTCTTCTGCTGTAGAGCAGGCCAGGAATGGAAGCAGAACAGACTTTTCTGTGGGTTTCAGTCCTATTTTTCATCTTCAAAAGCTATGGAAATTTAACTGCTGTTCAGTCAGAACTGGATAAGCACCAAAACTTTGCAGAGACTGACTATTTAATGAAATATTCAAGCTTTTCTTAATCAGGCCATTGTTACTTCCAAATATCTATAGGTAGAACAACTCAGAAATTTGTAGATCTATTTCCCCCAAAATGAGAAATGAAATTATAGAAGGCATAAGAAAAATATGTAGGAAATGATATTCTATTCCATTAATATTTTAAAGGTTTTCTCTGAAAAACAAGCTTCCTAAGTTCTCTTTTTGAAAGAAAAACTATTAGCCTGAACAGGCTAACTTCTTTTGTTGAACCTATGAATACTCTTATTAAAAACAAAAGATGCAAACAACACTATTTCATTTTAATTTTTTTTTTTTATATATATGAACTTCAGCTTCTGAGAACTACAAGACACTTTTCTGTTTTGGGTCCGGAAAAGCTCTGTTAAACTTCACAGCTGAAAATTACAGTGTGTAGCAGAGTGTTAGCATTTTGGCAATCTCACATGCCTTCTATTTTGTTTACAAAAAAGTTGAGTGTAGTTGTCAGCCTACACAAACAGACTGCTTGGCTCCCCTGGAGAGGTTTCTGTACCCCCAAGTTTCAGTATTTAGCTCAGACAATGGCTGCAGAGGCAGCTCAAGGAGGGTTGCCTTTCTTCCTCCTGCCAGCTGCCATGTCCAGCTGGAGTGGGGTGAGAGCTGCTCTCACTTTTCTAGGGGCCACATCTCAGGTGGACCCAAGAGATGGACTCATCATAGGGCTGGCCCCTCATCATCTTGCCAGAATGGAGGCAAGACTCTGTCTCTTCATAGCAATTTGAAGCTCTGAGCAGCCAGGAAGGCTTTAGTGGCTGAGCCATTTCTAGACAATCCACTAGCCTAAACATAGTCCCGCTCTCTTTGATGCATTAATTTTTTTTCTACAGAGCTACCAGAAATAAAAGCTTTTGGTGGCTAAAATTGGCAGCTGTACCTCCGAATGACGTGACTGATACACTACTCCCACGGGCAGCCCTTTTGGAAGCTGGTTCGTGATGTTATTATACTGCTGTTTTGGGGATAAGTCGTGTGCTTCAGAATGCACTTCCCTGCACAACTGCTAATGAAATGTCTGCCATGGATGCAGATAGAGTGGACAATAAATGATTGCCTTTCTGACATTTTCTTTCTGCAAAGTGAACAACAGTGACGAGGGTTTAAAATGTGAAAATAATCAGTATTAAACTGCTTCTCTGGTATCTCCTATCAGTGATATGCTTTCCGCACTCTTGTGTTACATGCACATGTTAATCTGAAAATGATACCCTGACTTGTGAAGAAACTCCTAGAGAGCTGGTGATTTCTGTTGGCTTGGAAGGATTTATGAGTTTATCTGTACCTGGGATGTTCCATCATTCTCAAATTCTCAGGCTTTGAGTAGCTGTGACCCTGAGGGGAGTGCAATGCAACTATTAATCATTGGGATATCCTCCATGGGCATCATGTGCCATTGTCAGTAGATCAGAGAACTGCTGCTGACCTTAAATGGAGAAAAGCAAAGGATAAAGGTCACCTTTGTTTCATCTACACAACAAAAGTTTTGAAAATGGCTTGTCATGAAAGCGTTAGAGATCTGCTGCACAAAACCCTTGGGCTGAACGATGCTGGCTTCCCTGACATGTGCAATAGTAGAATCACTTTAGAACTGGGTAGTACTGCAGAAACTAACATGCTAAGCTGAAAAGGTACTGGTTTTACATTCTTCTGTGTTCATGTGGTTCTATGACCTTCAGAAAAAGCTGCTAAATGTTTGGGGACTTTTTCCATGTCACTTTTAATAGTGATAATAAAACACAGAAGTACCTCACAGTCGCAGGTATGTTTCAAGTAGAAGTGACTGGATACAAAAAAAACAACCTATCTTTGGATACTCTAGAACTGGCTTTAAATACCCTTTGTGCATGAAATAACATGATCTTCATTTTCCATGTTGTTTTTGTATCCCCTTCAATTTCAACCAGTTATCCTAGGTATTTTCCCATAATTAAACTGTTGATACTTCATGTTTATCATGGCCTTGGACATGGTTGTCTGTGACCACCTGGGCTTTCTCAAGTCTGTCCTTCAATCATTTTATAAAAATGATTTTATGAAAAGCCATTGACTGTTTAGCCAGTCATATTGGCCAGTAACAAATCATCCATCACCCATGAGATTATTTTTTATATCCCAAATCTCCACAACACCTTGCCTCCTCTCTGCAAGTGTAGAAGTTCATACCATCCTCTGACTCCTCCAAAAGCAAAATTCAGGACTTTAATGATTCACAACAGCTTTAAATAAATTGTGTCTCTATCCTGCTTCAAAGTCTGTTCTTTGCTTTTCGGGTTTTTTTCGTAGGCAGATGTGTAAACCATTCTATCTTTCTCAGGCTGAAGTAAGGACCTATACATTCAAAGTGGAAATGGGCTGTGACATTTTGACCTTGTGGTATGAACCAGTAGACAGAGGTGGGGTCAACAACTTTTCATCTTCTGAGAAATCCTTAAGTCCCCACGTCCAGAAAACCACAGTGCTGTGGATCAGAGGCAGGATCCCTTGATAAAGTCCAGCCTGTGCTGGACTCCACTGAACAGAAGGTCAGACTAGATGATCATGGCTACCCATACTGCTTTTAACAATTGGGAACGACTCCCTGCAAAGGCAAGAATGTAAAAGCAGTCAAACTGTCAATCAAAGTCTTCTGGTGAAGTCAGCAGGTTCAATAAAACCGAACATCTCTGTGTAAGCTAACACTACAATTGTATGCATTAAGGTTTCAATTGCCTTAACTTTTATGAGTGAATACTCATTACTTTAACTGGCAGTCACATCACAGCCGTCATATGGATCTTAGGCTGTATCAAAAAAAAGGTATTACATGGCCTCCTCTTCCTTGAGAGCTAAGCAGAGCCTTTGTAACTGACATGGCAGGGGCTGTCAAGCTTTCAGTCAGTACTTGTCTCCAAGCACCAGCCCTCCCTGAATGTTACTGATAGTAAGGCTGATGGAAACAACACGCAGTGACCATTTCAGAGACTTCTGGTTGTTTAGAAGTCTTGTAGGAAAGACTCTATCAAACCTTAACCAGTGTTCACAGGTGCAGAAAGCATGTGGCAAGATGAAAGTCTCTCTCTATCCTTGTTTATTCCCTGGGTAAGCTATTAAGCTATGATCCACTAAGTGTCTCCTATCCTTTTCCACTGGAATCTCGTGAATTGATTTTATATCAGCAAGATACAGTTTGCAAGAAACACTTGTACTTGAGTAAACTAAGATGATATCATGACACTTCACATTGGGCTGCAGCTGAGATGGAAAAATATTAAAATGTATATTTCTTTCTTACTTCACTGTAGGGATGTTCTTCACTAGCCAGTCCCTTGGATTGTTGCATCCAAGGATATTTTGAACACTGCAGACACACTTCTCTGCCTTTCGGCCTGCCTGCTGTGTTGTGAGTCATTGTGGAAGAGGTTTGGTCCAGATGTGTCTTTTGGGGTGTATTGCTGTCTGGGATGGTTCGTGGTCCCAGCAACCATCCCAGCAGCCATTCATCAGTGCTGCTCTTTGCTGCTTCTCCTGCTGTTTTTCATATGCCTGTGAGGAGGTGTCAAGCACTGCAAAGCCAGCACGGCTGCAGGTGAGAGACTGCAAGAGCAGATTTCTTTTAAGAACTAGTCACTTGCTCAGTGCAGTGGTACAGATTATAGGCCAGGTCTAGTGAGTGCAAGCTCAGCCTGAAAAAGCTTGCTGGTCATTTCTGAAGGAATTGTTAAGACACAGTGTGCTTGTGGCTGTGAGAAGTCTCAGTGCCAGACAGCTCACCAGGGCCCCTGTGCACACACCCATGACTCCACTCCGGTTTAAATCAAGATGAAAATGCTGATGCCTTTGCATTTTTTCTGTATTTACTTTTATGGTCTTATTGACCCATATACTTAAAATTCACCTTTATCTGAGTCATCCTGCATCCATAACAAAATTTTTTCCTCCCATCCTTAGAAGTGTGCATTTCTGGCATCAAACTTGTAATTTCTGCTTAGGTAAAGGGATTGCGTTTCATTCAGTTTTCCCAGCTAGGTCTGCTTTTTTCATGCCTTAGTAAACATTTATGTGGACAAATACAGCAGCCACTTCTCTAACAAGTTTTAAATCTATTTTAGCCAATGCAGAGAACCATTGGAGGAGCCATCTCCACCTGTATAGGATTGTTTTAGAGACAAAAATGGAGCCAGGTGTTCCTTCAACTCAAGGCAGCTGTCTCTTGAGTTACAGAAAGCATTTCTGTTAGAGACTATTCCAGTTAAATAATTTTGAATAGTGGTTAAAGCATTCTGAAGTCCTCAAAGTATTTGCCTGACACTAGAGAATGTTCACAGAAAAATTATCTTTTGCTGTCATCACATGGGTTACTCTGAAGATGTCCATAGCTTCATGAGGGAGACAGACTTTGTAATATGAGAAGATTGCTCTGTGATAAAATGTTATGCTAACACCTTCTCTCTCAAACTGAGAGCAGCATAGAAATTTGTAACTTTGAAAATCTATCTCTTCATATGGTTACAGGTTACTCTCTTCAGAGACAAAAAAGTGTTCTATAATGTCACACAGAAATTATGAAGACAGAAAAGAGGAAAACTTCTGTACGTTTGCTTTTGAACCTTATAAAACTTGCCCCTGAAAGTAGAGCAAACCCAAGTTTGCTGAGCAATATGCTAAAGGCCAGTTGTACTGGGAGTGGGCTTTCCTCTCTCGAGGAATCATGAGCATGTTGGAAAGCAGTAGACAGAAAAAAGCTGAACATGAGCAGTTTGAGAAAGAAAAAGAGAAGCTATCATCTCTTAAATTCTCCGTTGGGGACGGTGTGATAAGTGATGCATACAGATACACTCCTACAAGATAACCCTTTTTTTAGGCTCTACCATATGTTCAGGAGCAGAAATCACATTTGTCTCCGTGCCGGAGGGAGGGTGGAGTGATTCATTCCATAACAAGGTAAAAAAAAAAAAAAAATCCACATAGCAGTGGCATCAGAAATATGACTATGAAAGTTCTGGGACACTTTAGAGAATAAAGAGGCCAGTATCTGCTAACAAACCCAGAGTGCACATGAGGAAAAAAGACCTGAGTGAAATCTGTGGCAGGCTACCATATATTTACACTACGGAGTGAGAAATTACACAGGCGTTTATAGAAACTCTTCTGTTCATTCACCTTTTCTATGGCACTGCAAAATGTTGCCAGCATGGTCATTAAAGACCTACTAATTTTTTGAAACATAGTTATGAATTTTAGTCATGACAGAATAAATTCTTTTCTACTGCTGAAGTATTGAAACTAATTAGGCATTCTTCAGTATTTCATTGAAATTGAATCACTGTGAGTCAGAGTTTTATCTTCATTAGGTGCATAGCCACATGAATTTAGGACCAGACTAATTCTTGACTTGTAGCTTATAGTCAGGCTATTGAGGAAGAGAGAAACACATGCGTTGTGAGGAATCATTTGGCTCTGTCTGGAGTTTCTGTTGTCTGAGGAAAGTTAATTTAGTCTGCCTATGAGGCACATTAGATAGTAAATTCTAAGAGTTATGTAAAAGCCAGTAGCTCACAGAAGTTTTCTGCAGTGCCACATTTATCTCCACTTCATCCCTGAATGCAGCCCTTTCCAACCACCAAGTAATGATTTTTGACACTGTCACGGTAGGGCAAATATTTCTCAATAAAAGATTCATGCCGAAAGTGGGGGGATGGTACAAATACACACCTGTAAAGACAGAGTTCACGTGGGTGGGAAATGACTACACCCTAAATGTCAGGTTTGAAAGCAATCTTAAAGGGAATGAAAAGCCCTTGAGGTGCTTGGACACAGGATTTTTCACATCTCTACTATCTCCTGAGAGAGGCACAAGGGATGAAGCAGGGTTGTGTTCTGCTTGAGATGTCTCCAGCAACTGTGGAAACAAACGCAGCTCTCAAGCACGTTTTCAGAACCAAGGACAGTTCTCATTAGACCATTCCCACTTCGTTTCTTTTACTACATTTACGAGGGAAATGTGGGAGTTCCTTCAACAGGCAGTTGGGTACAGGATACATCCCCCTATCTTGTACAGTCAGAGCTGCTGTTCAGCAGGTTTGCAGCTTCATTTCTTCTGCTGGTGACCATCCTCTCATTTTGATGAGACAGAAATAAGGAAGGAAATAAAACCTCTAATGAAAATTAAAATCTCTTCTCTACAAAGCTGGCTGACTTCCCCAGCAAGAAAATAGGAGAGGCCATCTCATCAGTCAAGATGCTCATCTGGCCCTTATTCTCTCTTCATGCCAAAGACAGACACTGTGCCTTGCCGGAGTCCTGCCACAGACTGATGGTTCTGCTTATCCTAATTCCACATGTCATGAGATTGGCACTGTCTTGGTGTGACCTAGGAAGGGGATTGAAACAACATTCAGAGGCATGAACTCAGAGCCCAGCAGCTGTGTATCAAGCGGTACAGAGGCAAGTTTAGGACTCCCTCTAACCCAGCCCACTGCAGAGAAGCCAAAATCAGCAGTTCTGCTAATGAAGCACAGCTTTGAGGTACTTCATAAGGGAGTAAAAGTTCCTTATTCCCATGCTCATACACTCTGAGCTGCACTCTGGTACTTCTAAGGTAACCATTTATTGAGAAAAGAAGGGAAAATGCTTTCCTGAGTGCATCATATATTGTTCCTTCATCACTGCAGATTTAAGAAATCTCCCAGCCCGTATAGTGGAGGATCATGCTTAAGTTTCCTCTTTAGGTTTACACTGGGTATTACAAAAGTTGAGTCAAATGCTGATTAGTATACTGATAATACTCATGACAAATATATGTATGGGAGAACAGAGGCATATAACTAATATACCCTAGAATGCAGTGCTGGCTGTGCTCTCCAAAGAAGCCTGAAATCTTATATTTTTATGCAGTGATTTTTTAAAGTGTTTATTATACTTCTTTTCTAGGAATGAGTCTGGCTTTTGACTTCTTAGTCTTTTTGAAGGGATCACACCAAGGTTTTGATGCTGATTTTGGTGCAATGAATCAATGTTCAGCTCAACCTTTTTGTTTCTAAATATCAACGAACATTTGGCAAATTTCTACTACTGCTCATTTTGACAGGATGAGGACAGCATTCCCTTGTCTGATAGTAGAGGTGACTAATGATTCTGTATTCTTCAAGCAGGAAAAAGCTGTGCATTTAGTACCATTGTGCATTTGATTTGCATTTTATTCCGTGCTCTTTTTTAGCTCTCGGGGTAATTTTTGCATGTTCTACTTATTTAAGCTATCTGGAGTTACAGCAGGAAAGCTCAGAGAAGATTTTACGGAGTGAAGAAATTTGAGTTTTTCAGGCTTTACCCTTGAAGCTCTCCAAAGCAGAGCAATCTGTCAGCCTCTTCCTTCATTACCCTTTGAAAGTTTTTTGAGCAAAGATAAATCCATTCTTTCATTTCTCTTTCAACAGTACAGAGAACTCTTACACGTTATTCCACAGAATTTATAGTTTTTCAGTAAAATTATTCATAAGCTGCTTTTCATTGTCTGTAATGACCTCATATGGATGTCTATAACAAGTAAAAGCTTTTGTTCTCCTGGTGAACAATGAAATATCCATGCCTGCAAAAACCTCTAGGAATGATGACTAGCAATTAATCATGGTAAAGGAATAATAAACTTAGCAGATCTGGGTGTAGCTGTATCAACAGACTTGATGCCACAGCTACCATTTGTCGTAGTTGGGGTTTTTTTGTGCAAACTAATTAACTTATTGGTCACCTGCTGCTGTCTGAGTCTATTTGATCTGAAAACTCTATTCAGCAAAACTGTGTAATTTCAGCCATGAGTGGATAAATCTCAGGAGCCAGGTAGAACTTTAATCAATCGGTGAAGCTGAAACATAAGACAAAATTCTGTTCTCTTCTAAATGTTACACCATCAAACCTAAAGAGAACAATTGGGGTTCTCTGAAATTAAAGGGAGATAGTAAATTTGAGCAGTCCTATATTTGTAAACTCATTTAATATGCAACTTCGCTAAAGAGTAGGATTTCTTTCCTTTTCTGGTACTTACAAATCTTCTGCATACTTTTTGTGAGAGAGAACTAATTTGAGGATGGCCAAATATGCATTTGCAAAGTATATAGCTGGTACCTGGAAGACAGCAAAATCCAATAAACACTGCTCAAGCTTTCCTCTTTCCAATGAGTTTACTAATAGGATGCATAGCCTGGATTCTGGACTGGAGATATTTACTAGGCTGCTAGTAGTCTGCTTTTAGACTCCTAACTGTGGAGAGTTTGTAACATGTAAATAAATAGTAGACTACTTTTTACTAAATTTTATTCACGTACCAGAAATCTGTGACACTTGTCTAAGATCCTTCATCAGAAAAATATATTGCTAAATGATAAAACACACTTCTAGACAATAAAATCAAGCTACTATTGGAAGTTATAACTGACTACTCATTTTCTTTCTCCTGGGATCATTATAAACTAAAACTTGTTTTCTTGTTGGATGGGTTTTACTTTCCTTTTCAGTAATGGATTTGTCACTCTTCGCACAGTACGCTTTTGGTCCAGGCTCAGCTTTGAAAGAAGCAGGGTGTCTCTGGTTGGTGAGCAATGCTTTTGTCTAATTTTGGTATTACAAACTGAAAGGATATAACTGTGTTTTATGCTTTGATAGAGCATTCCAAAATTCAACATCTCCACATCTTTCTAGCCTATCCAGTCCTTCTAGCCTTCCTTTTCCTTTGCTTTATGTGCAATACCCAGAAAGTGGCAAAATGTCAAACTTCTGCTTTAGGAAATGCCTTCATTACACATTTATGTTCCTTTTCTTCTTTTTTGTTTTCTGCTTTTTTTTTCTCCCATTAGGAGACAATATTTTTGACCATTAGTAATTTTTGCACCCCTTGTTCTCATTCTGCATATGAAAAAACGTTTTTTCCCTAATGTAATTGCAAAAGTCACCTTGAATCATTCTGGTTTTCTTCACCCTGTGCATGTTTCACGGAAATTTTGTTCCAAAAGATTTTCTTGCTCTTCTAGCTCAGAATCTAGAAGCTTGATGACTACTGTGCTTATATATTTTTCAAAAAGTTTCCTCAGTTCACAAGAAGCAAGCAATTCTTCTGTATCCCTTTTACACAGTAAAAGGTATTTCCAGTTTGCTAACTGAGTAGAGGGTTTGCCAGAGAGGTTCTCTAAACATACGTAAACTATGTCTGTGTCTTTGGTGACTTGATAGATATTTCTTTACCTCGTTTTTCAATAATTGGTAAATGCAGTTCTTCCTTTCTCTCCCCTGGGAACTAAACTATTTTTTTAACCTTCATGATAAGAAAGATGCTTGAGATTCTGGTAGATAAGTGTTCCTTATCTCTTGAGACTATCTACACGTTCAATCACCGAGGCGGGGGAACACTTGAATGATATGTGTTTAAACCTTTTAATAATGCATAAATTCTGTCTTAAACTGATGCTGAGACACTCTTCTGTACACACTGATACATCAGTGTATACACAGTTTCTATAGGTAGTGATGCCCATTTCATTTCATTTCAAGATTCTTTCTTTTGGTTGGAATAATTAGAATAGTCTTGTCAGCTGTTAGCTGACTCCACACTTCTCTTACCACTGCACAAAGATTTTTTTGACAGAAGAACTTGAAACAGCATATTGGAGTTTGCTTTGGCCAGCCGATTACAAAATACGGGCAAACATAACTTCAAGCAGTGCCTGGAGTTTTTGTTGTTCCGGCACGACCTTCTGGACGTGAAATCATCCTGTGTGGTAGGACACCAAGTTTCTGCAGGACATATGAGTTTCAGCCTAGCATAAGTGCTCTGGGTTGCAAGCATGGACAAAATTGCTAGCATCACTGAGGATCCTCTTCATCTCTGCTCACATGAGCTCTTACAGAAAAAGGGGGTGGACATCTGTTAACCGCTATAGGATCCCATCATTATAATTTGCACAGATTTCATTGCCTGGAAATAAGTGGAAAACCCCACTTGTAACTCTCAAGAAAGGACAGCATATAGCTGAATCTGACAGCTGTGTTCTGCCAGGAAAACAGCAGATTCCCTTTTCCAAATTATTTTCATTTGAGTTCCTAAATGTGCTCATTACTTCTAATGTTGCTCCCTTCTGGTAACCTCTGCTGGCATGGTAGGATGACCTTTTCTGATGTAACTGTCCAACATTGCAAAAAAGAATTCAGAATTACTCGAGTCAGAGAGAATAACCATGACCCTTCAGCCAAGTGTATGAGCCATTTGTCTATAAAAAACTGGGAAAAGTGTGTCCCAGGTCCCAAACTCTGCTTAATGACTCAAACACACGTTTCATGGAAAAGTTTTACCTCTTCCCATCTTTAGAAACAGGGTGGTTGCAATGTGTTGCTGCCACTCTCAGTGGCTGACTTTACATACTGTTGAGTAATCTGAAATATACTGGCTGGCTCCTTGGAATGTTGCTGTGAGTTATGATAGCTTTCTAACTCTACATTTACATGTAGATACAGAGTGAATTCATTAGTGTGGCTCTGCATTGTTTCCATAAATACTTCAGCTTCACATTTACTAACAGAAATATTGTGTGGGCTTTCAATTACTCTGCTAATGAGCTTAAATATGTTTTAGTTGGATTTGAATTAGAGTGAGAAATTTTTTTTCTGAGGCAGTTAGTATAATGAGGTGAAAGGTGTTCTGTGTGTCGCTGAATTGCTTGGGTGTGACTGGATTAATCTTTAGCGCTGACAGGGCTTCCTAGAGTGTACCTGCTTTCCCTCTAAAGATAAAATTGAAAGCTCAGGACACTAAATGTATGCTGCTGTCATGTCCACATGAAAGAAATTATAGCACAGATCAGGGAGCCTGAAAGTCTAATTTTGTGTTGTCAAACCAACATGAACCAAAATGAGGTTGTCCCAGAGCAGTGGCTTGCACCTGGACAGATGAAGTGAGAACCTTCATTGATTGAAAGCATCAGAAGATGGTTCTGGTAATCTTCATTCATTCAAGTGCCTCACCCATCATGCCTGACTGCAGCTCCTTTGCAAGAAGCTTGTTGAGAATTATAAAGAGAAAAGGGTTTTCCCTTAGAGCAATGGCAATGGAGGGGAGCAGAATACCTTGCACCATGGTTCCGCTTTCTCAGCCTTGTAAAGTAATGTCCCCCAGAAACCTACACTTTTCTCTGTCACCTGCTAACTACTTCACAGCACCCCCAGGGACATTATTCAGCAGCCTACCAAAAAAATTTAAATTCTCTGAGCCAATAGTTTAAAGTTTGGGATGTTTCGTTTCCTTTGTAGCACAAGGCATATATTCATTATCAGTAACTCTCTGGCTCACCATCTTCTGACAGGCATATCCATTGCTTTTGCCTCTGCCTTCTCTTCCCCACCTCCAAGCCCACTTTTCCAAAAGAGTAGAAAAGAACATAAGCAAATTAGGAAATAATAATGAAATGATATGTACTACGTGTTTTATTTGACAAGACAGATTCTCTGAAGGGCAGCTGGATGTATGAGTGATGAGAAGACAAGTTTCAGAAAAGCAAGAAGGGATTTGTGTTTAATAATAAATGTTCCATCTGAAGGCAAAATTTTGATTGCATATCATAAAACCCCCCAAAACTAATAAAATAAAAATGCAGGAAATTGTTCATGCTGGGTTGATTTAGTGTTTACTGAACAAGTCTGGCTACCTCCTGGTATTATCTGACATTTCCTTATGTTGACATGACTGACAGAGGAATTATGCCCTGTTGCTAATACTAACAAATATCTCTTTTCCCAGGACACCAGAAATACAACTGTCATTATTTCAAGTTGCGGGTCACAATAGGTCTCTGTCTTTCCCAGATTCTAAATTAAAAAATCTTGAATCAGATGCCAAAAGAGAGATCTCACACAAAATATACTTGGTACTTTTTACCTGTTTTTTTTTTTAATTCCTGAGGCCTTAGGATGATCTGAAGACACATATTCAAAGAATTCTTTTGAAATCTGAAGGGTCAGAAATTAATCTCCATTGTTAGCCTACTTAATTTATAGTAATGTTTTAGGTTTCATTTTCATTCAATCACTACAGAAACTAGGGCTTTCCAGGATAAAAATACAGAAAAAAATTTACACCAGTATATACCATAAAAATTTCAAGCAAATCACAAAGGTTGGCTGCCAAGAAGAATGCTAAGTGTGCAGCCCAAATTTGTCAACTGCATGCGCTTGCTCCCAGGCAATACATCATGTGTGACATTTTCATTTCAATTTTGATCCTTCTAGTCTTCCTCTGATCGTTTTCTGCCCTTTTCTCCAGATTTCTTAATATCTGTCCACCATCTGAGCTCTTTCCACTGCCTTGATTCACTTCACTATCTTTACAATTGTCTTGGCCTTGCTGAAAGGTCTTCACCTTGTTTTACATGATTTTTAGTCAGTCTTTCTCCGGTATGCTGATACTTTCTATCTGCTGATACTTTTCCTCTCCCCTTTCTCTACCACCCACCTTTAATCCTACTGGGATTGAAGGTGGACACTCCACCTTAAATGTAAGACTCTATTAGACCTTTCTACAATACTCCATGGCAGATTACCTGTAATTTTTGGTTTTTTTCCAGAAAAACATATGAAACTGCACTGAAGGAAAAAAACCCCAAGTATCTTAAAATAGGGGACAAACTTGTTAATGAAATAAAGGATCATTTTTGGCACGAGATTTTCCCTGAAAAATGAAAATTGTTCAGATTCCAGTGTTTAACTTTTCTGATTGATTTCTAGTTCTGAGAGTAATGTTTTGCTCTTAAATGAAAGCAACTTTATGTAAGAGGAAGTTTAGGAGTGTACAGCGAGACCAATATGTTCACAGTAAGGTATTACTATACAGAAAAGTTAGTGTGCTAACTAACTGGAATATAATTTTGCAAAACAACCACTATTTCACCCTGGCACCCCTCTTTCTCTTTCTTTTCCCCTCCTCATTACATATTAGTGCATAATGACACCACCAGTTAGCAGTTGCTCCATAATTAGTGTATAGTCTACAACAGCTACAAAATTCACACCCTAGGAATTAAATGTTTTGTACCTTTTTTTTCTCCTTCTCCTTTTTCTGATACAGCATTTAAAAAATTAGCATGACTCTGTTTTGAACTCCTAGCATTCATTTCAGATGGAGAAATTGTATAGTGGTAGTATACAGACCCAGATAATAAATCAAAAATTGTGCATAGGTAGTATACAGTCCTGGGTAATATTAAAAAAAAAAAAAAAAAAAGAAGAAAGACTATGAGAAAAGCAGAATAGTCCAGCATGTTACTATAAAACTGAGTTTTGAAAGTTACAAGTACCTTCCCAAAGGAATTGCCTTGACAGATCCCTGAAAGTTCCGTGATTAAAGCAGTTTGGGGCTAAAACTAGATGTTATCACATCCCTCTTTTGATGAAGAAAAGGAACAGAATTGCCTAGCCAATTAACCTAATCTGGGTTTTGTCTAATTTGTCTGTTTTGCATAACCACAGTATTAACCAGCAGTTCAGTCCTGCTAATCCCCAGTGCTACATAGAAGAAAAGAACCATTTGTATATTACAGTGTAATCACAATATCTACTAATTTCCTCTGATACACTACAGGCCTCTTTTGAAAGAAGATTGCTGGCATTATCCCCATTTTATAAATGAGGAGACTTACAGTACAGCAAAATGATTTCTCAGGAACTGAGAGTTACTGATAAAGTGGAGCCCGATATCAGTGTAACTGATAAAGGAAGAATAAAACTCAGTTATCCTAAATTCTCAGCACAGTTCACTGTCTGCAAGCTTCAGTGCTCACTTACATCTGGGATTACAACTGAAGTCTGCAGCAAACCTTTTTCCCCTGCATTTGTAACTAATTTATTTTCTAATTTCCTTAATATCACCACACTCTGAAGTGAATAATTACAAAATTACTTGCTTTCTGTATGTTGTGTCTACAAGGACGTAACAAGGACACTTAGTGGTGATACAAAATAAGGTTGACTTCAAATAAGAGTTCTAGCACTCTCCTTCCCTGTTTTTAGAAAGTGTCTCATGGACTCATTTTGGTGCTTTCACAAAATGAGACACAAATCTCCATGGATTGAAGACAATGCATTGTTTGAAAAAGCCCTGCAAACTTTCATCTTGGCTTCATAGCTCTTCATCACACGTTAACTCTTCTAGGAGCATCTGTCCATTGCTGTTCTATTTCAGACACTTATGCCATGCCCCAATTTGGCCATAGGTCTCCTCCTTTTCCAGTAATTAAAGCTATTGTACCAAAGGGTGAGAAAAGGGGGCTTTTTCTTGTAAATTAAGGAGGTCACTTGTAAGACCTCTATCCTCATTTCGTTCCTTGTAGAGGCAGGATTTTCAGAGAGGTCAGAAACTTGTTAATATATGAATAGTTTTCTTTGGTGTATTTTGATCTTCAGATAGGATTCAGAAGCTAGATTAAGAATCAGAAAACAAAACCCTGGCAGGAACGTGGAGATTTGCCTGCTCCTCCTACTCCAAAGAGAATAGACCAAATGAGAAGGGCAGAAATTACTGTGTCTTATGTGTTTGGACTGTGAAATTTCCATAAGATTTTCGAATTTTTTCTTGACCTAGCTGGGACTAAATTTACACTTTCCCCATTGATGTATTTGTGTATTTGTTTGCTTTCCCAGTCCTCACTTCTCCTGGATTCCTTAAACTGGATACATTAAAACCTTTCATAATCTATAATCATCTATAATCTATAATCTATAAAAGTAAGACTTTTGTTAGTTGATCTCCTCCTGCGGTTAGTCAACTGTCACTTTATTTTTCTGGAAGAAGAGTTAGTATCACATTTAGATCTCTATCCCTCTTCTGTGATAAGAAGCATCTCTGCAAGATCACCCTGCCCTGAGGAGCAGGAGGACAGTATCAAGCTTGCTGCTTCAAGATATGGCAACTGTTAAGTATGTTTGCTATCTGAGGGCTGCCAAGTGAACACAAGGGTCTTCTGAGTTCCAAAAGCTAGCGACTTTCAAAAGCTCTTTTTGACCTCTAATGCAGCAGATCCTTGCTATCTGAAACCAACTTTCTGTGTTTAGCTGAGGAGTGGACTGAGCAAAGCCCTGCAAGGCCTCTGCCTAGACTGAGTTTTGCTGGCCCCTCTTAGTTTTACTGAAGCTCTGAGCCGTTGAGTCCCAGAGGCAGGGCTTGGTGGTCCATGATTAATGGCACTGCACGTATGGAGGAGCCATGAAGAGACACTCCCCCCCAGGCAGCAAAGCAAAGATTGAAGTAGCATTCTGCAGCTACCTGTGTTGGGGACAATCAAAGAAAGAGTCATCAATATCCCAGAATGAAAAAGTGTCTGCATTGATTTTAGATGTGGGGAGCGTTAAGAGATGTCATCCATCATATCTGACTGGCAGTATGTTTGGGGAGGGTAGACCGAAGCATGGAGGAATGCCAAAATACTCTTAAAATTTGGCAAGTTCGAGAAAACAAGATCACCTTCCCTGTAAGATAGAAAACTAAGTCTGAAATTAATTACTTAACTCCTAGTACTCCTAAAATTGTTACTTATTCCTGTGCTCAGCTGTTCCTTAGCAGAATAATTTGAATATTTTACAAGAACATTTTAAGTTTATTTATGGAAACATCCAAAATTCTTCATTTTAGATGTATATGGAGAGTTGATTGTTTTTTCTTTAATTGAGATTACAAATGTAATCTTTTATAAACCTACTATTAGTCCCAATATTATCACGGCTGTAGCTTCCAGGATTGATTGAATTTAGAAATGATTCAGTTTCTTTTAAAGGCTAAGATGAGGTTTTTATTATAGTACATTTCAACACAGTTAACCTGTCCATGCTTTAGGACTAGTTATGGCCTCACTTCCGTACCTTTAAAAATGGATTGGCTTTACATTTCCACTATTCACTACCTGCCAGTCCTTGAAATATTCTAGGTAGTTACATTTCCTTGGAAAATAAGAAAGAAGAAAGCAAGTTGTAAATGATTTGGGCTATCAGTGTTCACTGAAATTGGGCATTAGTGTGTGAGGCTGAACAACTGTATTTCTATTTTTGTATGCTTGTTTGCTTTTTGAAAAGAGCCACATCCTCACCTGAGGCCAGGCTGAAGGGCTGTGTAAGTGGCAAGAAAGCATAAACGCAGAGATGAGCAGACATGTGCAAAGTTATAAAGTGTGTAAACCCAGGTGTTTGCTGCTTGCTCAGAGACTGGTCTCTCTCGTCTCTGTGTGTCATCAGCGCAAAGCCAAAGGAACCGCTCTAACAGATGGTGTTACAGTCCTGTTTTTCCGAGAGCTGTGACCCAAGTCCAAGACCCAGTTTGAAGGGCTGACTACTCTTTCTGCTAACAGTGCAACTTGTTTGTAATGAGGTTTTACAGTGAAATAACTTCTCAATGACTTAACACATAGCAGAATTTTTTAAGCTTTGGGCTGAGAGTGATGGTGAAAAGCAGAGTATAGCACTACAGAAGACAGGAAGCAATTGGTGAAACTACTCAAGAGTTTAAAACTAAATGTTTGTTGATTAATAGTATTCTGTTATTCCATGTATCATCCTTAGTGTGTGCATATACACTTCCTTGAACAATTCAACAGAGTTCAGTCTTCTGTGGGCACAGGTGTTTTGTTCACAGAGCCACAGGGAGAGCAGAACAATTAGAAATAGCTTGAGACCAAATATTTCAACTTTTGGAAACCATTTTAGCAACAGGATATGGAGTGTTTCATGAGGGTTACTTTATGACCGCTCGGCTCATTCTGAATAGCTCATCTATATCTGTGTTGAACAGCTCCATTAGGATGATAAATGTGCCTAGAATCTCAAACACAACATTGAGTAAACCTGCCAGATGATGTTTATATTCCAAGTGTCTCTCACCGATATTTCTTTTCCTTACAGAATTTTTTTTTTTCTGTGTTTGTTTGCTTTTTAAAAAGGAGCCACATCCTCGCCTGTGGCCAGACTGAAGGGTTGAGTAAGTGGCGTGAATGCATAAATGCAAAGATGATCAGAAAATCATCTTTGCAGTGCCTTGACGTTGCTGCTTCTCTGTGCAGGTCTGTTCCCTCCCACTGCACAGAAGGTGCTCTGCAGAGCTGCAGTTTGTGCTAGCTGTGGCAATGATTTGAGGCTAAGGAAGCCTGGCACTCCCACAAGGAGTCTGCCTTGCTCCTGTGCCCAGGTCTTGCCATCCCAAATAGTCACACCAGCTCATTGCGTGTTCCAAGTGCCTGGAGGACTCCCTTGTTGCTGGTGCAAAAGACCTGCAGATCTGAGTCATAATGGGCTGTTTTAATTTCATCTTTTTTCCTCTCACTCAAGCCTGTAATGTGGCAGTAATGAGAAACATGCATGGAGTATCTCTTTGGTGTTATTCTTGGCTACCCACCAGGCACCAAATCGGGGATTCTCCACTGTGTTCCACTAATGTGCTGCAATTTTCACCAGTCTGAAATGGGGGTAGACCAAGTTCATTCCCATCTGCTAATTTTGAATGCTATTCATGCTCTAATGTTGCATGAGTTCAAATGACTGCTTTTGTGGCAGAAAAGAATAACGTCCATAAATGTCCCAACTTGGAGCACAGCTTGGGCCTAGCTATTTGGTTTTTGGAAATGGATTTATACATGAGCAGAATTTTTTATTTTAAAGAAACCTTCTCATTTCCATCCCTGTATCTTCCTACCTCTCCTCACTCTTCCACAGCCCATACCACCACTGCCAGCATTTCTTTTTCACTCACACAGGGGAAGGTGGTTGCAGGGATAAATTTCTGGCAAAGATGATGATGGTAGCTGCATTTTTAGGAAATATTTTCCAAGGTGGGGAGTAGGAGGATGGGGAAAGTAAGTGGGAAAGTAGAGAAAAAGAATGGTTGCCTGCTTTGCATTCTCAGTCAATGAGAAAACTAAGTGTAGACCCTTGCCTTCACAAGGTAAGTAATCTGCTGATGTTAGACAGTAAATGTTCAGGCACCTGTGAAGCGATACGACAACTGCCATGTTGAGGCTCAGCAAGCACAAGGGTCATTTGCATACTCAGAAACAACTGCTCTTTGTCTGTTTTTATTCTGAGTTATTTGTTCAGGTTTGAATATATTTCAGATTAGGACAGATGCAAGTGAGGAGAAAAAGAATCCCCAGTCTAGTCTGGACTGTTTTTTCTTATCTCCTTTATTTCACACTTGAGAGCTGGCCCTCAAAACGTGGGTGTTACTGAATGCTGGGATGTTGAACCCACAGGAGCTGGGAAGCTTGAATGCTTGTTGCAATTTTACGGCTCTGAATTTTATGGCTCCTCTCTGCCGGTACTTGAAACAGTTAACACTATGTTGCTCTTATGTCTGTTCTCTCTTACCTTTGTGTCAAGAGTAACCAATTCTCTTTTCTTTTTTCTTTTTCTTTTCCCTTTTTTTTTTTTTTAAGGATGATACCAGCTACAAACAAGGCCTTTGTTGTAACCAACCTTGTTTCTGGAACAGGCTATGATCTCTGTGTCCTGGCAATGTGGGATGACACGGCCACAACCCTTACTGCCACCAATATTGTGGGATGTGCCCAGTTCTTCACCAAAGAAGACTACCCTCAGTGCCAGTCAATGCACAGCCAGTTCCTGGGGGGGACCATGATTCTGATCATTGGAGGCATCATTGTGGCAACTCTGCTGGTATTCATTGTAATTCTCATGGTCCGCTACAAGGTCTGCAACAATTCCCAGGGGAAGATGTCTAATGTCAGCAACGTCTACTCACAGACAAATGGAGCACAACCAGTTCAGAACGGAGTCTTGCCCCAGATCAATCCCAAAGTGGTGGTGAGAAATGAACTTATGGAGTTTAACTGTCAGTCTGCACGGAGCAGCATCTCCTCTTCCTCCAGCTCAGCAAATAGCCGTGACTGTGACAACTACAGCCTCCAAAGTGAACAGGGCACATTGTCCAGTAAATGGAGGCCTCCTTCCCGGTCAAAACACAATATTGACCGGCTAATGGGAGCTTTTGCCTCCCTGGAACTGAAATGTCAGAAAAAGGAGGAAACGACAGACTCCAGAACTTCCACGGTGGCCCGCCACTCGGACAAAGAGCCACTGCTGGGCCAGACGGAGTCCAAATTCCGCAGCTTCCTCATGTTGCCTCTGGAGGGCAAAACTAAACGTAGCCATTCTTTTGACATGGGGGACTTTGCCACATCTCAGTGTTGCACCTACCCAAAAAAGATAACAAACATTTGGACAAAGAGGAGCCTCTCAGTCAACGGCATGCTTTTGCAGTATGATGACAATGACCTAACAGGGGCAAAAGGGACTTTCGGGAGCTCAGAGTGGGTAATGGAAAGCACAGTGTAAATATCAGTGTCTCCCCCCTTCTCTTCTCCCCTCATGTGTTATAAAGCGTGGTTTGCTTCAGGGCCATGCAATTGGAAAGAGAGGGGAGGAAAGGTTTTCAGTTGTACTGGCCAAAAAGATAGGTAAGCAAATAAATAACAGGGATAGTAACAGAGAAAGAGGGTCATGAAATGTGAATAGGCACGTATGGTACCACTCCTATCTGGCCCCAACTAAACCATGTGGGAATGTTTCAAGGAATTTGCTAGTTGTATTTAGCATTGCTTTCCAAAAGTTACTCAGACTCTTGGTGAACCTTTACACAAGATTAAACAAGGAGGATGAAAAGGGGTTTAACAGCAGAAATTTAATTTTACAGGGTTCCTTTTCCTTTCTTTTTTTTCTAACGGCACCTTTTTTTTTTTTTAACCACAGAAATACACTTCTGTGGATATGACTGGTGCTAGGATATATCTGGTTGTCATTGCAAGTGATTTTCTCAGAAGTGCAGGCAGGGCACCCACAGGGGCAGATAAGAGTAAATTGTTCAGCATAATCTCATGGTGTTAACTGTGACATCTGGGCAAACAATATTTGTTGTTGAATGGACTTTTTGTTGGGACTTAATTATTTCTGTTCCATTTTGATTTGTTACTGCTTTCGAGTTGTTTTTTTCCCACAACAGAAAGTATTTTTCTATGCATATTTTGGTTTTGTTTTCAGCCTCATCAGACCCCCCCCGATGGAAAGGAGGACATGTACAAAGGTCAAATATCTGATGTACTGTATAACCCACCTCTAGTACCATCCCTTTTTGTCCTAGAAAAAATTAAACCTAGGGACAAATTTAAAAAAAAATACCATCCTCTTTCTTCCATCTCCTTCATAGCCTCTGCTTGTCAATGCTCAAGGAAGATTGCAGCAGATATTGATATCTGTAGGGATGCTGCTATCAAAGACGAGAAAAATAGTTATCAGGATATCCTAATAAAGGATAAAGAAAGGGAAAACAGAGTTAGCTCCTGGGAATTCTCCGTGTTATGAATACCAGTGGCTTCTGGTAGATCTCACTCTGCTAAAATGACAGACTTGCACCCTATTGTGACAAAAGCTCCTTGTCTGTACAGTCACCACGACATGTCTTGACTGTACCAGCAACATCAGGAAAATTGAGATTTTCTATATTTCAGGGGATTGGTTATGTTCCAAATTAGCCACACAAGTGGAGTTAAATTTGGGTATCTCAGAGCAAGGGGTGTCCCATGTATCCCCTGCATTACATACAGCCCTTCCACAGTCTGGTGCACTCCTACTCCCCTGCCTCTCATCCTCAGGAAGACACTTACAACAGGAGCTCTTCAGGGTTTGTAAACAGAGTCTCACATTGGTTTTCGGTGAGCATTGCTGTGGCTGTAAAAAATACACATGGCCCATCCAGCAGAATTTATTGTCCTTGCCAATTTTACTGAGATTTCTAGAATTCTGCTGGCTACTGCAACTGTCCTGTCATTTGTTTATTTATTTGTTTGATCAGCTGTTGGGAACCATTCTGAAATTCCACATTGTTACTATGATTTTGTAAAAGATGCAGAGAAAGTGTGCAAGGCACAGAGAAAATAACATGGAAAATCTCTATGTATATTTTTTTTTAAAGGTTCAGAGATATATTGTGACATGGCTGTGTACTTGATCTTGTATTCGTCATGTTTCCTACTTGGAGTTTTAGATAATTACATCCCTGTGATCAAAATATTTTTTCCTTTATTTTCTCTTTTTTTTTTTGCTACAAAATGTACAGTAAAAAAACATCCTTGGGGAAAAAAAGTATCTGCTTTTCATTTATTTGTTATTCTGTGGTCTGCTTTGAAACCTAAGAAGTCATTATTTTTTAAATTATCTTGAAAATTTAAACATCTGCTTTTTCTTTCCCACAAACTGTCTTTGACTTCAGGATTTTAGGTATAAAATAGGAATCAAGAAATATAAACCTTTTTGGAATGCATAAGAAAAGATCTTGTAAAAGGCATTTCACCTCTTTTGCTGTTGTTACATGTATATACAGCTATATTACTAGAGTACTCTAAACCCTGATCCAAAATCTGCAGACAGAAGAAGTACCATTTTTAAAATTAGGACCTGACTTTCTGTAGGTTTTTGCTCAGACCGTTGCTCACCAGCAACATTACTAGATTCAAGAGAGATCCAGTCAAATTTTGTTTGGAACATTTTTCAAACTTTCTGTTTTTCTCATGATTTCTGAGACGAATGACACCTCCAGTGCCAGAATCTACATAATCCAACTGTCCAGATGGTAGTTCATATTAACCATTAATGATATGTACATTTATGCCGCACGGAAAACTCTTAAAGACGTTCATGTAGTGGGCTAGTGATTTTCTTTTCCTTGTTCCACTGTGGTGCAGTTGGACTTTTTTATTATGTTGCTGCTTTGCTCTGAACATGACATCTGAGTTGTTTTTAATTTAGACATGGAGTTCATCTTCAGTATTAGTAGCACATTCAGCCAAGAATTTTCAAAGTATATCACATACTGTTTTCTCACTTAAAGAGGAATACTCCTCTTTCATATTCTCATATAAAATTAAGGCAAGTAAGCCAACAGGTGCAGTTTTAAAACAACAGATAGTTGCCAAAGATCCAAGGTAATAAAGTCCACATTCTAGCAGCTGCATTTATTACCGTTAATCATAATATGAATTTATTTAGCTTTAATGAACGAGGCTCAATCCACATCAGCTGATTTGCAAATACTGAGCAAAATCAAACGGGTGCCAAACAACTACCTTTGGTGCTCACAGTACTTGGGAGGAAGAGGATTCAGGGACTCACAGGTGAGGCAGGGAGCCCCATGTCGAGTCAGCAAGTGGCCAGCCCTCAGAGAGGGTTGGAGCCACTTCTGGGTTGTGATCATCCTTTAGGTGCCACCAGCCACTGCCCTACTTCCACTACCAACAAAGCAAGTCTTTGGAATTATTCTGTAGCTTCCCCTTTACTCCTCTGAGAGTTGCTGAAGACAGCTCTGTGGTTTGGGTTACATTCTAAATCCATGTCCTAATTGCTAAGGTGCAACTAAGGCCCCAGGGTCCTCCACACACAGTCTGACCTATCTCTACCTTGCCTCTGTTTTCCTATGTGTACCTCACTCGGCACCTCTGGATTTGGTTATTCTTCTGTAGTGCTGCTGTGTGGTAGGGATTCTTTCTTGCTTCAGTTCTGAGCACAACTGCACATCAGTGGTTCCTGAAATGATACATAGATGCCCACTTATTTGGTGCAATAAATATTTTCACACATCTTTGAGGAGCTGAGCTGGCTCCAATGGCCTAGTCCTCTCATCTCAGAAGCCTACACTGAGAAGTTTATATGGTGTCTCACAAGTTAATATGGGGTAGCCCAATGTGCAGCTGCAACTATGCTTTAGGAGCAAAGGTCAGGCAGTGCAGCTACTAAGGAAAACAACAGAGATCAACAGGCGCCTTCTGAAAAGAGAAGACTGAGAAATTAAAGGTGCAAGAGAATTTAAAGTGAAGCCAGTGGGAATAATTAAAGACATCTGCATATGCATATGTACCTCCCGTAAGTTAATTTTTTGACATGTTTTCTAATAGTGGAACTAGCTTTTTTCCTAAAAATATATGCCATTGACTTGAAAGAAGAAGATATGATTCCACTGTGAAATTCCACACACAGTCCTGCTAAAAACCCAACCCAAATCCCCAAAATATCATCCTATCATCCTGGAGAATATTAAACAAGATGACAAAATGGAAATTTCTGAAAGTAGTGATTATGTGGATTTCATTTGATGTCTGCTAGGAACCAAATGGTTGTATGAAATGAAAATAAAAGAGTGTGTGTGTGTGTGTGTGTGTGTGTGTGTGTGCCTGTGTATGTACATATGCATAGCAAAGCAGACCAGACTATTTCTTTACATTTAAATCCTTACAGCTTTCATGAATTGGAATATATTTCTGGTTTCAAATGTTCTTTTTGAGCTTGCCAGCTCTAGAGAACAGCAAACTTTCTTGCTTTCCTTAGAGGAAGATAACCCGTTTTATATGTCTCCAAACTACATGCTGTATTTGGTTATAATTTGGATTAATTCACTTGTAAAGCAATGCATAACAAAGCAATGAGAGGTGCCTCTGCCCAGCATGAGGTGAGATTGAAAAGGTGGTAGATTTTCCTTTGCTAAACTTGTTTATATCCCAAACTGTGGGATTGATCTCCTCTGGAAACTGAAGAAAATAATATTCCAAAAGACTGATTGTTTCATTTCTCACTCTTCACCCAGCAAAGGGTTGCAAAGACAGATGACCAAAGGCAGTCCTTGGAGGTTTCTGAATGAATGCAATAAATGCAGCAACTTTAATACAGCAAATATAAGCACTTTCTTTCTAACCTGGAGGGCAATGAATAATTCCACCTGATAGCTAAGAAAACACTTAGTCTTCGAACAGCTTGAATGTCACATCTGCTAGCAATGTTTTGCACCCATTAACCTGCGGGTAACCCACGGTACACCATATGGTGCTCACAGCACACTCTTCTACCCCTTGCAGCCTATTTCTCTGGAACCTGTTCTCAGCGACTCTCTGTTCAGTGTTTGTAATTGGACAATTCTGGATGTGTAATAATATTCTGGATGTGGAATTACCAAGAGACGTTATGAATACCTTGAATATTTCACCTTTAAATTCCCCTAAACACGATGACGGGATCCCTCTGAAAACATTAAATTAGAATTGGTTTTCGGCTGTGGGCCAGATGAAAACCAAATCAAAGAGTGCCTTGAAACCCTTGCTTTCAATGTAGGAATTTTATGTTGTGCAGTATGTTTTCCTTGTCCTAATTAATTTCTCCTTAATCCCCAAAGGTACAGCATTCCTTAGCATCAGCTGTCAAAAGGCCCTACTGCACGAAGCAGCACCAGATGCTTATTCCCGGTATTACACTTTCAGCAGATGGCAAATGTCAGAGATATAAATATACATCCAGATACAGATATATCAGCAAGTGCAGGCATTTGTATTCATGCATATATGTTCCCATGTGCGTGTGTACATGTTGTGCTCTTTATCTGTATGGTTTACGATGTACAGGTTTCCTAGCTTGGTACTAAAGGAACATTTACATTTTTCATTAATGATTAATGGAAGAAAGAGAGAGAGAGAGAGAACAGAAACTTCCTCTTTATAAGAAGCAGATTAGTTGATAATCTGCATCTCATCCCATGTGGGTGAGATCAGTGCTTCAAATGAACTTAATTGGTGGTGAAAGGGTTCACATATTTCCTATGACTGCAGTGAAGGCTCAGCTCCTATGTTAGGGCATTTATTCAGCTGATGCTCCCACCACATGCTGCAGATAAGTCTCCTGTCAATGAGAACTTGTGTTCTGCAGAGAGGCAAGCAGCCACGAGGAGCTACTGTTCTGCATTCACTGTCCCTGTTTGGGCTCTTAAATGTGCTCTGACAACACTGTGCTTTAGTTAGTCACTTTGTTTCTTTGGATAGGGCAGCATCCCATGTTATACTCAGTCACATGATGAGCCCAGACACAAGGCTAGAGAAACCGGTGGGAAACAGAAACACTGAAAATCAATGGCCTGTATGAGAAGAAAGTAAATCCTAACTTTTAAATTAATAAATCTTAGTTTGTAAATCGGAGAGGAAAATGCTCCATTCATTACCTGTAGAGTTACACAGGTGGGCATCAACTTATGGCTAAAGTTTGCCCATAATATTTTATTTAATCCCATGCAATGAGAAATTGAATGGATATATTTGATGAAACTTTACAAGTTCCTTCTGTGGGACTAGTCAATTTTAAAAGTATTAATACTACTATCCTCTTCTCTGCAATGGACGATGCAGGACTAGTTTAATACTGGGCTCTTAAACACCATCTGTACCATTTATGAGTCAAATCACAACATGGGTGTCTGAACAGGAAAAAGAGACTGTTGTTTCAGGGAAGCTCTCCCTCTCTGACCATATTGTTGGTTCACAGGCATGAAATGCAGGATCTGAGAAGGCATAGGCATGATGAAATGCCTACTTTATATCCTGAGTCTTGATGAGACTTAAAGAAAAATGCAAAGAGTGGATGTGTTAATCTTTTCATTCCTTTGAACATGACTCAGAGATGGGAAACTTCAAATAATGAGGTTCATAAATGTGATGTGCTGTAGACAGAATAATGGTGCCCATCAGACAGATGCGATCCAAGTGCTGCTGCAGCAGAGTTGTGTGCTGGTCACTGGTGGAACAGTCATGCACAAAGGGTTGGTGAATCAAGATCCCTAGGAGAGGGTCAGAGCAGAGACAGGAGGTAGGGAGATGTAGGAACATGTTAGACCTGGCTAGTCCAGGTCTAATAAATCGTTCTATCCTACTATGCTGTGACAGGACACTAGTTCTTTCAGAGAAAGTACCTTTAGGAAAACTTCTGAGAACTCTGTCCCAAAGCCTGATGGGCTGCACATCCTTATCCCTTCTCCATAAAGAAGCAAGGAATTTCTTCCAAAATCCATACCCTGAAAATTAAAGCACAGCAGAATTAACACTAAGGTAAAAACTAAAAAAAGAGCTCTGAATGATTCCTCTTCTTTTAGAGTTCCTGCCTTTGACTCTGTCAAGACTGACTTTAAAAGAAGATAGTTCTTGTCTTCTGAAACTGGGTTGCCTGAGGCACTTGGAAATGGACATGTGAGTATTTGCAGAGATGATGAGAATATTCCTCATTTGCAAAAAGGACAGAGTGCACCTTCTGTATGACTCACTGTCACTAAATGCAGACCAAAGTGCACAGCAGCAGAAACAGCAACAGCAAAAACATTAAAACACATAGCAACTTTATAAAATATGAAACTTTGGGCCATAATGTAAAAAAAACCAACAAAAAACAAACAAAACCCCCATCACCTCAAATAGTGACTTTCTTACATAGTTTTGAGGAAAAAAAGACCAGTTATTCTTGCTTTCAAATACACCTCTGGATGTGCATATAATGCAAAACCTGTATAGAAAAAAAGATTCATCTTCTGAGAGATCATTGCATATTACCAGGTTGTGTAACAATATTTGGAGATGAGATAAGAAACACTTGATATAGCACCAATTTGATCCTAAGAAACCGGTGTTCCTGAATTCAAGGCCAGGAGAAGATGTTGTCTTTTTTTTTTTGTTTAATACAAAGCCATAAATGATGGCTTTCTACTAAAGAAACCCCAGTGGGATTGTGGACCTTTAAAATCAAGTTGTGAAGCCAATTCCAAGCTCAGCAGGTGCATGAAAATGCAAACAGGCCTGAGGCCATTAGTACAAATGCTTTTAACAGCTGCCAGAGAGTCTCAGCTTGCTATAAGGCTGGGCTGCTGCACAAACACATCCAAAATGACTACACAGACCCAAACGATTGAAATGTACTGCCCATGATACTCTGAGTGTTGACTAATGGGTAGCACTGGTTAGAGGTCATGAATGCAGATGTGAGCAATACAGTTTTGGCAGCAGATTCTGGGCTACAATTTTCTGTACCTGCTGGGTGCCCAAATCACTGTGTTACTGCTGGCCTGGGTCATCAGAATCTGAGGGGTGAAGCCACCTGGGTTGTATTTCCTTTACAAAGTCCACCAAGTCCACCAAGGTTAAGAAACATTTTCCTCCTTGGGGAATTTAGGTTACAGAACCCTGCAGGACCTCAGTCCAGAAGTGGAAGCGCACTTCTGCCACTTAGATCAGCCTGGAAGATCTTGAGTTTATTTGAGATGGAAGGAATATACACTTCTATCCTGGCCTTCCGGGACTCATCACCTTCCTCCCTCTACTTGTCTCCTACCCCTCCACCCCCCTTGCCATCTCCCCATGAGATTTCATTCCTTCTCTGTTTCCTTTCTTTACTGATTTATCATTTGATCTCAGGCAAGAGGTTATTTTTCATCTACCATGCACACCAGCCCAGTTAATGCTATGAAGTAACTGTGCATGATAGGAGAATGGACATGGCTGATGTGCTTTCTGGCCGTGCTACTTTCTCAGTTACTCTGCTGCAACTTTGCTGCTGACTGCACTGACTGATGATGACAATTACAGTTGTTTGAATTATTCAGTGCAACAAGACAACCAGATGAACTGAGATCCTTCATCACTCACAAACTGAGGATCCAAATTTCTAGAGAGGTATCTGTCATCCTTTAGTGTTGTCTCAATGGGTGCATGAACTCAGTTCAATACTGGGAGCCTTGATACATTTTCACTCCTCATCAGTAGTTTGGGGGTGGCCATTTCAGGATGATTTCTTCAGAAAAATCATAGACCAAACAATTGGCCATAAATACACTGTCTAAACAGACCCCCTAAGTTTACTATAGTTTCAGCAGGATACAAAGCATAGATATTAGGAATATCAAACTGGTGACCCAGTTTTTAAAGAGCTAAAAGGTATTACTATGTCAGATATGTTAGATTTGCTATTAATGTCACTATGTTTAAATTGCATCTGGCATTAATATGGATGATACCAGGTGAAGAGATTCAGAATTAATCTCTAGGACAGGTGACCTAGATCCCATTTTAGGAGGAGAGGATCTCCTACCCTTCAGGTGCCTTATCCTCTCCTGAATGTTTTTGAGTATCTGCTCTATATGTTTAATTAAATTACTTTAAAAATTTATTTTATATAGTTATTTAACTTCATTCCCATAAACGTAGAATGCAGTGTGGCATGTTCCCATTTTCCATACTATTTGTGATGTATACAGATGGGCCACACTATTGTTCAGAATGAAATCCTGTACAGATACCATATATCTTTCCAAATCCACCAGGGTAAATATCCAGTCTTTCAAGGATTTATACCCTTAGTACAAACCAGAGCGGGAAAATAAGAGCTAAATATGAAATAACTATTGACAGAAATATCCACATATTCTTTCTGCCCAAAACTTCAAGCCCAAATATTCTGAACAGAGGTAGATCTGAATTCTTCTGGACTTAAACTCCCTCACAGCCCCCACTATAACCTAATCTGTGTTAGAAACCCTTATGAATTACAGCAGTTCTACAGGTCTAAATTTTTTTCTCCTTTTCTGTTATCTCCTTCTCTCACAGCAGGATTTATTTAGCAGTGCTTCCCAAAAGAGCTGTGGGATAGTCTTTTCCCACAATGATAATAGTTTCCCTTGGATGTTTTGTCCCATTATTTTCACCTGATACAAAGCAGCTGATGAATGAATGATTACTGCCTCTTTACTGCCTCCGTCAGTGAAAATCCAGACAGACTCAATATATATCTGTGGTATTGGTGTGGTTTGCTCACCCCATGTTATCTCCAACTCATAAATACTTATGTCAGTTATTTTTCATTCATATGACTGCATGAGGAATGGTCTTTCTACCACTGGCTGTATTAGAGTACAATACTCCCACGTACTCCACTCATTAATTGCTGCTCATCGTGTCCTCTTCATCACTTGGCCATAGAAAAAGTTATTCTGGTCCAGTAAGGGACTAGAAGTAATAACATTTGTTTTACCACAAATAGCTATATAGGGAATGTAACAGCTGAAATTAGCAATATAATCACAAATCCTAGAACAAAACCTCCTTCTGCAAAAATATGTGCAAATGAGGCTAAGATTTGCTAACATTAGGGTAGATCAGAAACAATTCACAAATGAAAACACAACAGAAACAAAGCAAAATTCATTAGATGATTAATTTGGAAAATTTAACTCTAAGAGCTATAATGGTGAGTTAAAATGGAAATGATAATATTATCTGAACTGTGCTGCATATACTCCATATACACTCAGAGCAAGAAAATGAGCTGAGAGGCTGGCATGGAGTTATAGCCTGCAGTTTGCAACCCAAGACTGTACAATTACTAAAAGGGTTGTGAAATTCCTGAAGGAGGAATGCAATTACCAGAACTGGGATTAACTAATATTAGTTAATCAAATTTAAATCCTAATTTGAAAGGCATTTCTTTAATGTCCTTTATAGAACGGAAAAGGAAGGTAATGTATTCAAATGAGTTTTGAAATAAATAAATTATTTTTAAAAAGGCTGAGAGTGGATTTGCAATCCCGACCTAATACTCAGTTTGCTCCTAGTATCCAGATTATAGGAGATTATAACAGATCAAACCCCTTTAACAGAAAAGAGCCTTTTAAATCCACCTCAGCATTGCCCTTATTAGGAATGAAGGAGAGAGGCTCCTTCCACTGAGAGGAAAGAAGCCCTTAATTCATGGCTTGTCAGAAGAAAGGCGCTTGCTTCAGCACTGAATGAGGTTAGTTATGGCCCTAATTTACACAGCAGCACGTCTTCCTGGAGGAAGGGACGACACCTTTAAGTAATAATGAACAAGTGTGCGTTGACAGAATAATAATCACAGATTGAAAAGGTTATAGCAGAGAAGGTGGTAAAGCTAAGTGCCTGCTTTAATTCCACTGGGTGCCATAACATCAGGACTCAGGAGCTGCACTTACAATATAAAATAATATTAGTGTGGCAATTAGGACTTAATGGTTTGCGGAGAGAAGTCTGCAAGACTTTATAAAAACATCTAAATTAGTCTGTATTCAAGTTTTACTTCACTCATACTTTTTTCTGGCTGTATTGCCCTCTCCCTCAAAGGCAGAGATCATTTGAAACATTGTGAAGAAATGCTAGAGGAATCGGGGACACTTCTCAGTTTGTATATAAGGGTATAATCTGAAGGACACTTCTCTCAATTTATTCAAATTGAAGAATCTGGCCTAGGGTGCCTCTGAATAAAATTGCTGACCTAGAAACACTCATTTGCTCCGGGAAACAAACAAAAAACCAGATCACTAGATGTATTGACCTGGTCTCCTATCACTAAATTTTGACTTATCTTAAGCTTTAGACATCCTACAACACTTAAAGAAATATGACTCAGATGGGAGTTTTTGAGTAAATTCGTACTCCACAGACTTTGTGAGGACCTTCTGCTTGTCTCAGAAGGAAGAGGTCACCCAGATTTGTAGGAGATAGTCTACAATTTTTACAATTCTCCTGAATTCTTGGGGGTCCCTGACACCATGATAGCAGGGTGCCAATGATCTGGCAGTGCTGGGCTTGCAGAAAACCTTGGAGAGCATGTGGAAATTTCTCCATGTGTGGGGGATAAGAAGCAGTCAAAAATAGGGCTTGTTTTTTTGCCGTCCACTACATGGCACGAGATTTTTAACTTCTACGAAAATGTGTTTCTTCAATAGTTTTCATATATGACTTCCATTCAGCACATCAGTCAGTGGCTGACTGACTGTATAGGCACTAAAAGTACACAGCACTATTGTCTCCATTCCTGTCTGACCAATGCATATTTCTGAAGCTGTCTGAAAACTGGATTTACACCTAGTTCTCTGATCACTGGTGGCAACAGCTGATTTCCTCAAATTTACAGTAAGAACTGACAGAAATGAAGCATGTCCTTGCCTCTTCATTGATCTCTCTTCCCTTTTCTTTCACACACATACAAATTTTCTGTTTCAATTTATTGTGCTTCTTGTCTCTGGTAGATATGTTTATATGACTATATATTCTCTGTCTGAAATGGAAAGCTTAGACACCACTTAGGTCTGCATTGATACAGGTACTGACAGTGCAACTATTCTATTTCTTCCAAGGGAGATTTCAAACCACTCCTTTCCTTTTTGTAGGTTTGGTGTGAAATAAAAAAGCACATGCGGGGTTTTGATTGCTGTCTTTCACTAAACCTATGAAAATACACAGGCAATTTGGAAATATCCGGAAAAAAAAAAGTCCTGAAAAGTTTTTTACTGTGAAGTTGGTGAGACACAGAAACAGGTTGCCCAGAGAAGCTTGTACATATATACATCAATGCACATTTCTATATAATAATTCTGTCAGAATTCAGTGAGAGACTGTTAAAGTATTTCCATGGAATTTTCATTTTTCTCACCAAAGAAAAGAGAAATGGTCAAGGTCACAGAAAAGGACGGTGTCCTAGTGGAGAGGTTGGATGCAAACACACTGTACTAACAGCTGTCTGTCTCTAGTGCTGATCACTCTAATCATTCCTTACTAAATATCAGGGGCTCTATTCACCACACTTCATTCCACCCTGATGGATACCTCTTTTCAAAAGAGAAGAACTTCAGAAACTTCCCCTTTAGGTATGTTTTCCTTAATTTCTGCGATGACTGGATGCATAAAAAGCATCAGGGATTAGGATTCAAGTTTTGCTGCAAGACCAGTGTGAATCAGGTCAATATGAGACAGGAAAATGAGAGTACAGCAAGATGGGGCAGGACAAGCAAGCTTATTGACTCGTGGGTGAAGTCTTGGTTTACATGATTTTCCCATGATTTTCTTCCCTTCCACACTGTGGGGCACAAAAGTGAAATCAATAGTAAGAAATGTACTGCATCGGTGCTGCATCTCTAAGCTCATCCCCACCTGCTGCATTGGAATTCAAATATTTCATTACTGACTTTATCTCTTTCTCAGATACACCTTTTAATCATTTTAATATGATATTCTGCTCTTCATTCTGCCCGCTGTGTGGGAAATGTGTATATGATCATACCTATATACTGCCAATTTTTTTTAAGCAGATACTTTCGAAGCAGGAGGGATTTATGTACTAAATACCAAAGAATTGTAGTCCAAACTTTGATCTCTGAATCAAGGGAAATGAAGCAGATTTGCACAACACAATCACTTGCAAATTGTCTCCCAGGGTATCAGTGCATATGAACTAGAATAGAGAAAGATGGATTTGCCAAGTCTCCTGGAATTTTAATGTGTTTTCTTGTTAACACATTAAGGCACAAGCTCCCTGTGCCATTGCTGGGTCAGCAGTTGAACACAGTGAGATTTGGGTTACCCACAGGGAGTAGAATCTGGTAGAGGGGACAGAAGATGCAGTTAGTTTCCGTGCTTCAGTCTTCAGCATCATCAGAGTGGTTATCTCAGGGAGGAAAGAAAAGAAAGGCAGTCTGATGGCCCACGTCCAGCACTGCAGCATGCTGGTGACAGACGGTACACATTTACAGCTTGTATTTAATGCAGCAGTGGCCTTTCATGCACAAATACGAAGATTTATTTCTCCAGAATATCACAAAACACTTATTACCTGGAAAACTGTCCCCTGTCCATTGGATTAATGACTATGTTATCATGTCATATTTGTTTTCCCATAGTACTGAATCCAGCCTATTTAGACCTATCTGAAAAGCTGGACCTGGTGTAGGAACCAAGAATAGTCCCTCCAGATAGGGGGACTCCAATCAAACCTTGTTCATGTTTTTTTCAACTTTGAATTGTGTTCATGTTCTTGTTAGGAGAGAGAAGGCCTACAAAGGTATCTAGGCCACCTAATAACAAATAATAAGATTTACAAAAACATCTAGATTATTGAGTCTGACTGGTTTTCAATCTCCAGATCCAGGAGGCGACCCATGGAGTACTTATTTAACAGTTAAGACCTCTCGTTGCTCGTGTGTGTCTGTGTCCTGGTCTCATCTGTAACATCTTCAACACTGGAGGAATTGATGACTTAAAACCTTGTCTTGCATCCCTAGTCTTTGGCCACTGTTACCATTCTTGTTCTGTTGGAGCAGAGCCTTTTTTTTTCCCTCCAAGACAGAGATTATAAACACACTTAAATGTTTTGGAGTAGCTGACCTTACATTGAGCAACTGACAAGCAAAATCACAAACTACCCTGATTTATGGTTCAAATCTTATCTCTCTTGAACACTAGCACCCCGTAATCCTCTAGCACTGATGTAACACATGCAAAACTGAGTGCAGAATCAAATCTAAAAAAAAAAAAAAAAAAAAAAAAAAAAAAAAAAAAAAAAAAGTTTTTTAAAAAAAAGAGAGACTACTTTACCTANAGAAAAGAGCAATCAGTTCTTCATAGAAAAGAGAGACTACTTTAACTACTGCCAACAGACAGTGACCTTGAAATTTCTAGTGTATTTTAATTTTATCAGCCATTCAGATACTGGATTGATGGGGACAGAATAAGTACCTGGTCTGAATCCACTAAATTATTAGACTGATTTCTAGCTGAAAACATTTCAGTAAAAGGGTTATATGTTTCATTTAGGTAAATAATGATAGGATCTGCAACTACACTTGCTGGCATGAAAATTCTGAGGTCTGTCACTCTGTGTCCTTCAAGGCAAAAAAAATGGATCCAAAGTTAGTGATTTTTATCATGACACTGCTATATTTGGTGTCTTTCATAAAGGTCCGATACTTAAATTATTTTGACAGATTGTCAGCTTCCATTAAAAAAAAAAGTTTTTAGCCCTCCAGTCTATGGCAAAAAAACTCTTGACTATATTTGAAAATCAGAAGGTAATTCAAATGCCAAATTTATTGTTTTAACACTGTAATATCTTGTGATTGGGTTGTAGTGAGGCTTATTCATGGTTTTTGAAAATTTAAGGCTATCCATCCTGTGTATCAGACTGGGTCAGAAGGAAATCACATCCTTTCTCCCTTCAGAATAAAGCCACCTTACATGCAGCCTGTTGACTTTGTCTTTTACAGCTCCTGGCAGAGCTGACAGCCAGCTATAGGACACTTAAATCGGAGATTTCACGAGACCCACTAGAGCAGTCAGTCCTTCTCAAGATCCGCTAGGGAAACCCCTCGTCAGCTGTTCCAAGTGTGTGTTTAATCCATTTCTTCAAGAGGAAAAGAGCAAGTTAACTTCTCACTGTCAACTCTCAGCTGAGCATCACACATTGCGCCTGCAGCTCCCTGTGTCCCTGAGGGCTCCAGCCCCTGTGCACGCTAAGCCACTAACCGGATAGCAGCCCTCCTCCACATCCTCCAGGTCACAGGATTTTAAGGGACAGAATGAGGTTTAAGGTTAACTAATTTCTTCCAGGAGATTATAAATAATTAAGTAAGGCAGTCATGTGAAAAAAGACTGTGGACTCCTGCAGGGGGACACAGCATGGGGGCCTCCTGCCCCTCCAGCTGCATGGGTGGGTGGGGATTGCCAGGGGAGCAGGCGCTGGCATGGGGATGGTCAGGCTGGGGCTGCAGGTGGCCACATGCACAGCTCCCTGAGCCATCTGCTGTGAATTAGACTGGATTAGAGACACAGCATAGACAAATCCCTTCTTGCTGCTTGTGTGAGATAGATTTATCCCATGTGAAATATGGCTTAGAGGAAAGGTCTGCCTCTCTCACTTGCTAGGGAAAGGCAATGAACAAGGAGAGCTTCTACAGCCAGGTAAAATAAACAGCACCCCTAAATGAGAGGTGACACTTTGGCAGGCACTCTTTGTTTTGGTAGGTCCAGCACAAAAGTATAAAAACTATCAGGACAGGTACCAAAAGCTCCATGCAGGATTCTCTGGAGGCAAGAAAAGACACAGGTAGGCAAAGAAGTCAGTACAAATAGCACTGGATTCATAATCGTTTTACAGAGAGGAAGGGTACATAATAGGAATGGACAAATCTGAGGCACAATGTCCTTAAGCACCATTAACATTACCACTCCAAAGAAGACAAAATCCATTTCATTCTTGACTTTCCTAGGTGGTTGTCTTGCCATGGAAGCAACAAAACAAACAAAAAAAGGGCTGCAGAGCAAGTCTGTTGTTTGTGCTTCAGGAGTCTGTGCTTTTTATCCAATCCATAATTATTTTGCTTACTTTCTGAATACGTACTGCTCCCTGAACCCAGCTGTCATCACCCACCATGGCTGTGTAGCCCTCAGGTCTGTGAGGCACTGATTGTGCTTACTTTTGCTTTCTCCACCTATACAATGGCCCTTTGGCAGAGTTAATCTTTGCTTCTTTCTTTTCTAAACAGCTGCTGGTTCTGCCTTACAAATGCCCACTTTTCCTTGTGAATGAAGCACACTGGAAAACATAAGGGAACAATGAAGCAAACGTGCTGGTCTCTATGTTTAGTTTACAGAAACGAAAAAAAATACAGCTCCAGATGAAGTCAAGTCCTGTACCTGCCTCCCTAAATAATACACAGAGTAGGGTGCACTTTGCCATGTTACTTGCATCCACAGTTCAACTCTTTTGAAATGAAAGCTCTTCTTGCCTTTATAATGTTTGAGAGCAAAGAAGGGGGAACTGTGAACCCAACGCCATGCAAGTGACTGAAGCAAGGTTGGAATGAAAGCAAATAAAAAGAGAGAAGAGAAACACTCTAGTAAAGGCAGAGACTAAAGATTCAGAAAATATCATAAGAAGAAGGAAAAATGCCTTTTTTTTCCAGATCTTGTGCAAAAATAGACCTTCATCAGAGAGTTTACATCACTGTTATGTCAGGAAACTGGAAGGATTTACACAGTTTCAAACAAAATTTGAGACATGATACTGAACTCTTTTACAATAGTAAAAATTAGAATCAATTAAAACAAATGGAATTATGCCAGACCTATATGTGTTATATTGTCTACGACTGAAAGAGGGTTTTTTTGTAAGTTCTAGTCAGAAATTACTGATTAATAAAATAAAAAATATTTATATGAGTAGGCCATTCCTCATGCGGTGTATTTTTTGCACAGTATTTCAGGAAAATATAGCAGAACTGTCAAGAAAGGACATTTCAACTCCTTTTCACAAATAAAAGGCACAGATTTCCATTGAAAAAAGGTTTTTTCTTCCATTATGAAATGAAAAAATACAACTAACAGAGAAAAAAAATTAAAGAATGGTTTTCTTTTGTATTCCAGTTGGAAAATAATGCTTTTTTTCAATATTAAATTTTCATAGAAAAAGAAATCTATTTCCTGTGAAGTATTAATAAAGACATCCATATGACTAATCAATCTTATTTGTTTCCATGTCATCATCTTTGACATAAAGAAATGCTATAGTTCCAAAAACTCTAATTTTATGTGTCCCTTAAGACTATATTAGCCATGTGGCAGTTCTGGCAGTGTGCTGTGCTATGTGGCTTGATTATGCTGCAAAACTTAATAGAAACTTCATATTTAGCATATGTTTTGGTTGGTCTACACATTGATTGAATAGCTCTGTATATAATATAATTAAACTAGTAACAAGCTGTGCAGGCAAATACTTTAAATATGGTATTCAGATTTTATGGTCCTTGTGACAGGCATAGTCTTCTGTTTTACTTCTGAATGGGATCTAGTAGAATTCAACACAGGTTTCCCTGCACATTACTGCAATATAACTTATGTTATAGATATAAGTTATATATAACTTATAACTTAACTGTATGACTTGATGAAATTTGGAGAAAATGCTGTTTTCAAATTCCAGAGAAATTAGAATAATCTTGGAAAAGATGATTAAAATATTCTTGGAGTCTGTTCACAGCTGACCACTTTACTTGTAAACCAAACTATACAATTTTTCAGAAAATTTCCCATATTTTGGGGAAGAAGTGAACAATTTGCTTGTTGGGATACTTTAATTGCCAAACGGCCTCTAGATCATATGTTAAGTGGCACAAGTAAGGTCAAATGAGATTGCTTACAGAATACAGCAAACATCACACTGGATTAGAGAAATGTCAGCCTAGGTTGCTGTATCATCTCTGACAATTTTAGCAGCAGGTTCACAGGTGCTCTGTGATTGTAAGTTAAATATAGCCCCCTTCTTTGGTCTGACAATAAATTCTATCCAACAGGTCTTACAAGCCTGACTGAAGTCTTCACGTACTGGGTTCTTGTGACAAGGTTTTGGCAGGGGGGGACCTCATGGGCAGCTTCTGTGACAAGCTCCCAGAAGATTCTCCCATCTCCGGCAGAGCCAATGCCAGCCGGCTCCAAGATGGAATCACCGCTGGCCAAGGCCAAGTCCATCAGCATCAGCAGTAGTGCCTCTGGGATAACAGATTTAAGAAGGGGTGAAAAAAAACCTGTGCAAATGCAGCAAGACCACGCTGGAGCAGGCTCCTGGCAGGATCTGTGGAAGAGGAGCCCACACTAGAGCAGGTTTCTGACTGAACTTGTGACCCAGCAAGGGACTCACACTGGAGCAGCCTGTTCCCAAAGGACTGAACCATGTGGAAGGGACCCACACTGGAGCAGCTAATGAAGAACTGTAGCCTGTACAAAGGACTGACATTTGGAGAAGTTTGTGGAGGACTGTCTTCAAGGGGTGGGACCACACTCTGGGGCAGGGGAAGAGTGTGAGGAGTCCTCCCCCTGAGGAAGAAGCAGCATCAGAGACAGTGTGTGATGAACTGCCTGCTGTTTCCATTCCCTGTGCCCCTGTGCAGCTGCAGGGGGAGGAGGTAGAGAAAATCATGAGTAAAATTAAGACTTGGAAGAAGAGAGGGGTGGGAGGAAGGTATTATAGGATTCGGTTTTATTTATCATTACCCTTCTCTGATTTGGTTGGTAATAAATTTTCCCCCAGTTGTGTCTCTTTTGCCTGTGACAGTAACTGGCGAGTGATCTCTCTCTGCCCTTATTTCAACCCACAAGCCTAAAATTTGTATTTTCTCTCCTGTATCCAGCTGAGGCAGGGAGTGATAGAGCAGCTTTAGTGGACATCTGGCGTTCAGCCAGGGTGACCCCTTCACACACCAGTGAACAGCTCACTGAAGTTTATTTACAGCGTTAAAGAAAAAGCCCACACACGCAAGTCTTTCTGGTGGATATACAAAAGAAAATAAAAGGGAAGATCAGTTTGTCTCTTCCATTTACCTCTGTTTGCCACCGATATTGGAAGTTTCTGTGGTCTGCTGCTAATTCTTTTAACTGGCACTTCATAATTACATGCTCAGACATCTGTTATTTAAGATAGATGATTGTCCTCAACAGCTTTTAATAAAATTAAGACACGCTCTTTTGGAGGTCTTACTTAATTAGTAATCTCATGACATCTCTGTAATCTTTTTGATTCACTCATCCGGTGTGTCCCTCTTCTGTGGCCGTTCCTGCCAATGCTGACTGTACAAAACAAAAAACAAAACCAGTACTATTGTCACTTCCAATTACCCTGGCAGGAGCTGAGCCAAAGGCTGTGAACCCAATGAGGTGAACCCAATCAGGAGCAAAATGCAGCTCCATTTCTATCCCCTGGGTGATAACTACTTTGTAAGAGCGATCCGTTCTTGGTTACCTTAGGAAGTGAAAATAAACATACATGCATAATTACGCAGTGTGATCTCCTGCACAAACAGGGTGGGGAGAGAATGGGATAGCCACAAGAAGCACGGGGAGATCCACAGGCTGAGTCATTGAACACGTTCTGCTGCTGTGATAGCAGCATCTGTCTTTGCTATTTAATACTCTCATTTGTAGCAAAAAAGAAAGGGCATTAGGCTTGTTTCTGCAGGTGTGAAAAGCAATCAGAACTTCCCACCAACTTCAGGGGGAGCAGAAGCAGGTGCTTTGCAAGGACACAGTGCTGCTACACGCTCTTTGGATAAGGCCAGAGCAAGAGCACTCTTAAGAAAAACAGACAATAAAGAGGAGCAGAGCACTTAGGCTGGGATTAATTTTACCTACTTTTAGCCATCTAAAACTTTAGTACCTAACATATATTAGTCATTTAAGCTCCCTCTGCAGAGGGAGGGATACACTTCAAGAGGCTGATCAATCCTTTCTGCTCCACCAGCAGTATGTAGGGGTGTCTTTCACAGAATTAGGATGACGTAGTCTTCCATAAACAGGTCACATAGACACTCTGGATGGCCACCAGCAACAAAGATAATTAAATACTTTGGAGATGACCCAAAATCTGACTCTAGTTAACAAGCACAATGCCTTTAACTCGATATATATTAGTCCACAGTAGCCAAGGAATAAATTAATACTCTCAGAGAACCTGGGTGGACTACTTTATGAAAAAAAAATGTTTAAACTTAAGGTACTGTGGAAATGTATGGGGGCAAGCAAGAAAAGACAGGAGTAAGAAATATCTTGCTTTTTTGGCTCTCCATTTCAGTTTTTGATCTTTCCTGACAATCCACCTATTGGCACTTGATGCTGTGACAGCACAGGCTTGGCCAATCCTCCTCTCAAGCTGAAATTCCCTCTGTGTAGGGAGAAAACAACAGGGGTGAATTACACAGAATCCACATAATATGCAGATAAATTCTTGGGCGCCTATTATGTCTTGTGAGATGAAAACTCTGGTTTTGATCAAGTCTGGAAGAATTTGACAAGGGTATGTTTGACATGTTCCAAGTAAGCCAACCTTGCAAGAAATCAGATTTACCATGCCAGCCTTTACTGAGTAGTACTGAGTTTGAATAAGTGTTGCATGAAGGGTATTGAGACAGGCTTAATGTACAAAGTTTTATTAGTAGGGTCTGGAGGTGAAGATACATATACCAACTTCAAAGTTACTGAAGGTATTAAAAGCAATGGGAATAGAAGGACAGAGGCAGGGGAAAAAGCTGAAGGAAAGCTTCTCCCTGTGACCAGCTGGAAGTTATTGCCAGGAAAGCATTCTCCTCTGCTGTCTCCCTCATAACAGGGGGTTATAATAGTGATGGCAGCCATCCTCATCTCCATCCCCCAGTACTTCATACCTTCATCAGGACCCGTGCCAGATCCTATGGGCTGTTCCCACTCGTGATGCTCTCTATGCTGACTCTGGCACACTTAGCTGGACACAGGCATTGCACAGACTGGCACAAAGCTCATGTGTTTCACTGGATAATCCTGACCAGGCATATAGGTGGCCACTGCCTATTTTGCTATGCTCTAAGCTTTCTGTTTCTGTCATATAAACTAAAGTCATAAGATGAGCTGTAGGAAAGGTGCAGGAAGGGCAATTCTCCACGCCAATGGCAATTGCATCCTCTAAGAACTGTCTATACGATCAGTATATAGGCCTGAAGGTTTAAGAAAATGAGGCAAACCATATGAGACCAACAGAACAAAACAAGGGAAAATACTGCCCTGAGAGCTCAGACAAAGCCCTGCCACAGGAGGCCAGGTGAACAGTTACAGTGAGTTTTGAGCAAAGACAGCAAATGGAAAGTGTTCAGTTTCACAATGATTGCAGCACCTAAGACACTGTGCAAGAAGAGAATGTCCTTTGGCTGTAGATTTCTATAATCTAGAATTACCTTTCCTTAAAGCAAAAACCCCCACCCCACTGTATCAAACACATTGTGTTGCACAATTCTGAAAAATGCTGCAATCTGGCTTACAAAGTTTCCAAACAACAAATGTTTATATTTTCAATTAAATTAAATTGACAGAAGTGTTACACTTTCTTTCCCTCAATATCAAATTTTAAGTCTATTTTTATAATACTTTCTATTTGTTCAAAGTAAAACAAAAAATTGTATGGGAAAACATTTGCTGCTTTCACTTCCGCACTTAAAAATCAAATCATTGAGCAGAAATCAGCTTTAATGAAACAACTTTTTCTGTAGAGAGGGTTGGTATAATGTGAAAATATTAAAGCATCACTTTGAACCATATTCTAAATAGCCTTTTGTCTTTCCCACTTGTATGTTTTTCACTTCATGCTTCCCTTTAACCACCTGCACTACAGAAACTTGCACTTTCACATATACACATCTTGGTTTTTAATATTATATTCTTTTTGTTCTGATAATGTCCTCTTTCTTTCATTCCCTACCTTCTTGTCAAGTTCTCTTCCCCTTCTTTGTAGCACTCTCGCTCTCTTCTTCTCTTTTGCCACGTCCAATGGCAAACCTGGAATAAAAATTTCAAAAAAAGGCTGTCTACGTGTGTCATAGAGATAGGGATCTTTCAAGACTTTGTCATTTCCATGAGAAATCCAAGCAGGTTGCCTACTGCCCTTGAGGATTATGTTCCCCAGTGCAAACCTTTGGCCCTCAAGAATAAAATTCTTCCTTCTCATTCAGCACAGAGCCAAGGTCACCAGATCCATTGTCTTCCTTTAGAAACTAAGTGGCAAAGGTGTGCTCTTCTTCCCTTGAACATTTCAGATTTTCTCCCTAGAATGTCTTAGACAGAGGAGAGAGAGGTGGCCATCAGTAGGTCAGAAAATCATAAACTAATCAAATTATTCTGACCTTGAACTGATAATTAAGATCTTGGACACTTCTCAGAATGATAAATTCCACTTTGTCCAGTGAGGGGGCCTAAAGTCACTGGTGCAGGTTAGTCCCGTTGTTTGCACAGATTATATGACATGTATACTTTGTCAGTCAAATCTGTTCACCGAGAGTCAAAAACTGATCCATGCCTCAGACTCAAGATCACACGTTTCCAGAACAGCCTTCCTTCCATGTTTCTTCTCAAATATTCTGGCCTTTCAACCATGCATTTCCAATTTCTTATGCTGGGCTCTGATCATTAGGAGAGGATCTTAACTGTGTTTCTACTCCTACAAAAAACACTCAGTCACCATCAGCCATAACCCACTGTGAAGACACAATGCAAATAAAACCTGTGTCTGTGCTTATGCAAGAAAGAATGCTTTCTTCTCAGTAATATGATAAATAAAAAAAAAAAGAGATGGTAATTTCCAATTAACAGCTTCTGTATTCCTCTGTGCTCAGTGTTTAAAATAAGTTGATTGAGATTATAAACTGTGCACACAATGATAATGTTGCTGACGCTGACCTTGCAAAGCACAACTCTGTGCTTTATGAATCAATCATCTCTGCCCGGAGGAAGAGGCAAAATAAAACTGTGGAGAAACCATCAAGAGAGCAGGTGAATGACAAGTGCCTGCAAGTATTTGAGTAAGTATACAAAGTAAGCATAATTTCTCTCTCTACCCACAGTATGGCAACAGAGAAGCCCTATTCATCTGTAAGATTACTGTTTTATGCTGACAGTACATAGTTGTATTACATCCCAGAAAATACAGGGCCAAACGGTGCCTCTTAGTGGATGCTTGGCATGCTGCAGGGTCTGGCATCACGATTTGGGTCATGGCCATGCTGAGGGCTCAGGATCAGTTTCCATGATGAGTCTCTGCCCCATGGCAGCAGCTTACTCAGTCTTTCTCCTCACTCACAGGTGTATTAGATGAATAGACTCTTCATCCCAGGGATCATCGCCAGCTATGCTGGCTCAGCTACTTCTGTAAGGCAAAACCGTGAAGATCAGCAAAGGCCAGCCACAGAAATAGTCACTCTGACTAGAAGAGGTTAGAAATTAGCACCCAGTAACTCATGTGATAGCTGTAAGAGATGAAGGGAAGAAGGAAAAGTTCTAATATGGAGAAAGGATGTCTCCAGGTGATCTGGTCCAGCCAAAAGGGCAGATGTGATCTTGCCTTTGAGTTCACCCCTAAGCAGCCAAAGGATCCCACGAGCCCTTTGCTCAGCCACTGACACAGTGCTAAAAACATATGTAATCCTCCTGCTTGAGATGCTGCTTTATCATTCCAAATGGCTAGTGCAGGAAACATTTCTTCATGTTTACACTTGTAAATTTTCCTATTCTACTGGGTGTTCAGACAGGCTCACAAAAGCAGCTGTAAATGAATTAGCAGGCAAATTGCTCTGCACACTGGAAGATCAGAAAGAAAATGCAAAGAGAAAGATACACATTAATGCTGTCTTTGCTGTAAACAAAGAATTGTCTTTTTCATTTCATATCCTCAATGACTCTAATGGGGCAAGGCAAAAAAAAAGAAAAATAAAAAGAGGAGACAAGAAAACAATTCTCTTAGGAAAACGGATAGCACACGCTATCCCTCTGGACCATCCTACGTCTCAAAATCAACATAAAGTGTCACCTCCTCCAATCAATGGCAAGCTCCTTGAAATGCAAAAGTGCAGACAGAAGAAAAGTGGTCACATGTATGACATCACAATATCATGTGATTTATTTGCCCAAAACAGTTGAGGAACTATTGATATTCATAAAATATTCACATTCCAGCCCCTTTAGGTTCAGGAAATTTAGAGACAACCAAAACTAGAAAAGACTCACGTGAAAAAGAACATCCAAAACTGAAGGATTCCTTCACTATAAATAATGATTATGACAGTATAAAGCTGTTCAATTTTAAGTGTTCTAACTGAGAAATTTCACAAAGCTTTTGAAATATTAATAAATGTTTAATTTTCCAATATACTTGTGAAATAGTTAAATACTGGTTACTTTCCAGGCAGAGGAAACAGGTATAATTGATTCACTGAGTCCTGCTAAGACTGAAAGCTTCTCAGACCATAATTTATTTACAAGGTAACCTTTTGGTTCTTTCCTTTTGTCAGCAGCCTTAAATTATGAAGATAAGAAGAAATACTAGAAAACAGTAGAACACATGCGTACTCTTTCATTCTTTCTTAAAAAAGAAACCCAAAACAAAAAAACATAAATTCCATCAGATTTCATTAAAAATCAATTATTTTAATGGTCCAGTGTTCATTTCTGCAGAAGAGCGATAAACTAAATATCCTTGGTATCTGCCCAAAGGGAGTATGTAGATTATCTAAGCTGTTGCATTAGCAAGGGTTCTATCAGGCCGCCGAACAAGCGGTTTATATTCATATGCATGGAGATACATATTATCTTGCAGGGTGGTGGTAAGGCTCTAAACTTTTATGTAGTCATCGTTCCACAAGCATAAATGTTGCTGTACAGTCACAACATTTCACAGCACTGCACTTTTCACCTGCAGAGCATCAAATACATCAGAAGCTGTGCAAGTACTCCTTTCATTTCACAGATGGGAAAACAGAGCAGCCAGAGACACACAGCAGCTGAGAAGAGAACACAGCCCTGATAACTTCCCATAATGACACAAGTCTGGACTTGCCCCATTTAATTTTCAGATTTAACTAAGAAAGCTAAGTGAAAACTGTCAGTGAGGGAAGGGGAAGGAGATGGGGAGAGAAAGATACATCCAGCGTGCAACTGAGGCTGGCTCCTCTAAGATCAGCTTTATCTCACTCATAGTATGTGTAAAATGGGATGTGTTGAATGCCAGCCAATTTCTTGCTTTGGACCATACTGTTGCCTAGACAAGTGATTCATATTTTCAGCACACTGAGAAAACATGTGGTCACATCAGTGTATTTTAATCTAGCAACACTGGACAGCTTTCGCCCAGAGAGCTAAAATCTACTTCCTCAGTTTTAACTAATCCTCATCACAGGTCCTGGGATAAGGAGCCAGTCTTTCCCTAAGTAGCCCTCTCTAATGCACACCTCCATATCTCTTTAAGCTAGGCTGGCGTTTGCTGTGGACAATGCACCATATCAAGAGCATTGACATCAGTTCTGTGAGATTCGCAAGCCACACAACACTTCATTTAATTCAAATGTTAATGTATGGTTAACGTTAACATCCATTTACTGAGTTTTACAGTCTGAGAAAGCACTGACATTTCAACCCCAGGTCCTCACGAACTGTGGAGTAAAGACATTCAGCATCCGAGAGGGATCTGTAAATTGAAGCATCCAATCACACACCCTTGCTACTCTGACAGGAATTCTTGTTGATTTGTTACTAATGAACATCCTTAGAGTGCTGAAGGAGCTGGCAGTGCAAGGCACTGACATATTTAAAGAGTTGCGGCAGTTGTAGGAGGTGTCTAAGTACTGGAAGAAAGGCAAATATTACAAATGTCTTCCAAAAAGAGAGGAAGGAAAACATTTTTAAGGACAAAAGGAAATATCAGAGTTTATCTAATCTGATCTGCTAAAAAACCCCACAACATCACAAAACAAAACAAAGCCAAAAAAAAAACCCCAAAAGACACACAAATACATGTACACAAACACTCAAACCCATCACAGGTTTCATTTTCATGGATTCTACATCCAATCTTTCTGTTAGAGAAACCAATCTGGTTAACCAGATGGAATCCCAGCCTCACCACCTGAGTTAGCACACTAATGCCTTTTGGACTAAGCTGGTGGAAGTGTTATATTCCATGCATCGAAAAGCCATGACAAAAATATTTCCTCCAAAAAAGTTTGATAGAAGCTTTGTAGACTTCTTTGCACATTTCTTGGTCCACATCACAGGCTCCTTACTCACAACCAGAGGTTACTGTCCACAGGTGCTTCCAAAAAATGAAACCAGTGATTGTCCATGATTGTGTCACTGTAGATTTCAAGTGTATTGACACCCTTAAGGCTGTTGCAAAGTAAATATCTCAAGGACTGAAAATGAGAGGTCTTTGTATGACCAAATACATCTCAGTTTTTAAAAACAGGACTAAGCCTTTTAAAGTTATGCAAGCAAAATCAGATTTTTCTAGAGACAGTAGTAGTAATTATCATAAATTTTACAAACATAAATCTGTTGGACATTTTCATTGTTTTTCTTACTACTTTCAGTTCAAGGATAATCCTACAGATTGAGCACTGCAATAAGATGCTGACGAATGTTTTATATGCAGGAGCAGAATAACTTGAGTCCTGTGTGGGCCAGTGTTGTTTCATTTACATAGTCAGTATCAGATGTTTTCGTTAAAAGCAATATTGAAGTCATACAATTTATTGCTCTAGCCATTAGCTATTGGTGGGTAAAGCCTCAAATGTTGCAGTGATAACTGCAATATAATTTCACAGACAGACCAAAATATATGAACTTATGTACCATTTGGGAAAGCAATCCAGCTACCTCAGAGAGCCTAATACGAAGCTCTGAGATCAAATGAAGACCCAGAAGATCATCTGAGGATAGCCTGTACCATCAAAGTTCTTGAACTTTTGACATAGTTCCCATTCAGGAATGTCTAGAAATAGGAAGTTAAAAGAACAATTGTGATCATGTGAAAACCATGAAGAAATAATGAGCTGGATGCTAAAAAGTATTCCTTCTCTCAGGATAGGTACAGGGCAGGATACAGAAATCTAGTCTGAGCTTTAGAAACAGCTGCACTTAAGATCATGTTTTGACTTCCAAATCCTTGCTCTGTGACTTGTGGATGTTGCTTGTGGAGTCTAAGGAAGCTAAAGTTGATTTATAAGAAATATGTCAACAAATACAAAATAAAGCGAGTGATAACCCAATCATGAATACATATGCAATCAATGCTACATAGCTTTCTCTTTTTTTTCTCTATACACACAACAGATATGCAACTTATTTATAGATACAAACTGAATATATAAAACCATAAAGTATGCACTATAGGTACATAACATACATGTATATTCACTACTAAATAATATTTCAACAAACATGAAACTGGGAATCAAATAGTTAAAAACTTAGAAGTCAAATGTTTTATAGCTCATCCTGAAGCAGCTGTCTGGCTCTCCTCCACATATGGCAATGATACTGTCTGTGGGGTAGATGGAGAACATCAGGTGTCTCAGGGATTAAGAATCTCTCTGTAGCTGACAACTGAGAAGCTCTGAGGAAAGATTTACATTCCAGTCTTCCCCTGACCTTCAGCATCTGACACAAAGTTTTTGGAAAGTAGCTCTCCACTTTTAGACAATTAGTTATTCTGAAATGGCAAGTATCACTCACATCACCTCTTCTTCCCTGCTCTTTCCCCATTAAAGATTTAACATTTATTCCTTGTTCATGGGACCAGAAAGAAAATGGGTGATTCAGGGAACATTGTTAGAGTTGGCATTAAAAATGTTTTTTCTTTTTTTTCTTGTGCAGCAATAGCATTTTCCAAAATTCAGAGTCAGATAACAGAGATGTCTAACTCTGTTCTGAATGCCCAGCTGCATATCAAGTATTTGAATGGGGCTGACAGAATGTGAGACCTATGGAATGACATGCACTCAGGAATTGGCAACTGGAAGGCAAAGTAAGCATATTTTAACTCCCATTCCCTTCAGTTGTGCAGTTAATTTGAATACAGATGGGTATCTAAAACAATAACAGACATCCCTTTTTAGGGAGCAAAATCCCACTGGCGGTGACAGGAATTAGGTATTGATCTTTAATGTCCCTCTCAGCTGACAGAGCATTGAATGAGCCCATTTGGCTTTGTGACATGGCTTAGCATCCACAGATTTGATGGGTCAGTTTACTTGAATATTCTTAGTTTTAAAGGTACTTTATTTTATTGTTCATCAGTGCATTTGCTGTACCAAACAAGGCTTATGCATTTATTAGCTTATGGCTCAGTACAAGTGGGAGCGTAAGTGATAACTGATGAGTAAGAGAGACTGGCTTAACAGGACACATCTCTGAATCTAAGATGGAATTATGCTCAGAAACCTGCACATCCCTCATTTGCCACAGGGTGGAAACAATCTCAGGAACGCATATCCATAAAATTGCTGCAACAGTTCAAATGCAGTGGTTAGATGCCATATGCTGCACATAGGGTTGCAGATGCAGCTGATAGCTTGGAACAGCTCTGAACTGAGCACATGATATGGCTTTAAGTAACCACCTGAATACTTCTTTACACCCAAGGAAACAGCATGACTCCTCAGGTGCTTTTCTAATCTAGTATTTAAACAGTATACTAGTTTTATAAAATTCCATGTAAAACATGTTGTATCTTAATAAACTAGATGGCTATAAAGAGTTAGTGTACTAATAAAAAGAAGAGGAGCTCAGACCCGCAAATGCATTAAAGTACTTAATGCCCCTAGGCATTTGTCTCCCATTAGATTTTGAATGGGTGAATTAGGACATAAACTGCTCTTCTGAGCTCAGGCCAGAGGATTTCTCTCCTACATCACTAATTTGGGAAGATTTTCTAATGATCAAAGACAGATATATCTCTAAAGAGAGACTTTTGATAGTAGAGAGAGGAGATGGCATAACACACATCCCTTTTTTTCCTCTACTGACTTGAATAACTGATTTGAAGAGAAGCACAGAATGCTCCTGTTCCTCCCAAATAAGGGACAAGTTAAGCTCATTTGACTCGAGGCAGTGGTGAGTCTTGCAGTGCAGCAGCCTACTCCTGATGAGCCAAGCAAGTGATCTTTACACTCTCCTTTTTCCCCACTTGCTAAAAAATAGAAGATTTCTGTCCCCTTGAGATGCAAATCCAGCAATCTTGCAATCTCTTAATATTCATATTGGACTGAGAAAATGTTTAGATTTCTGTCTCTCACACCTGGTGCACTCATATTCCAGCTCAGTCTTTTTATCCACAGCTGCCTGTGGGTTCTTCCTGCTTTTCCTTTTACATGACATAGGTGTAAAGGACTTTTATTTTGAGAATTATGTTCGGTTTGTGTTTTAAAGCAGATGGCATTTCCAGTGCAGCATCAGGGGGCTTAGTATAGTCAGGAGCTTTCTCTGGGAAAACAGCAGCTTAGTACCAAATGAGCTGATCTGAAGCCTGCATGAGAAAACCTGTGGCTTCAGAGCTCCCCGGTTTTTGGGATTGTCTGCTTCAGGGACACTTTGAAGCATTTATCCCCAGGGCTGACACCAGCCAAAGCTTTGCAGTGGCTGCAGTACCAGGAGCCCTTTGAGCCGGTGTGCTGCCACTGGCATTTTGAGGGCTGCACAGACAAGGCTTGCTCTGAGCAGGATTAGCTGGGTAAATAACCGGCAAGAGAGACGTTTGCTGGCAAACTTTTCTGCCACTTTGCCATTCCCCTCCAGATATGTCACATCTCTTACTCAGTAGATCTCCACGCGCCCCCACCGAGCAAACGCGCTCTGCGCAGTTTCAGTTTCAGGCACTGTGGTTAATCACTGTCATTTCAGCATCTGGATGCTGGGAAAGGCTGCCGGGCCCTTCTGCACAGACCCATGAAGCTGTTTGCTTTCCCCTGACCCATAAAGCAAAGAAGAAAAATGGTGACAAGTCATTAACGAGACATTCTGTGTTTCATTTTATGAGTGCCAGCTGTTCCCCAGCAATCACTCACACACAACCAGCACTAAAACCTGACTGCTGTGGGATGAGAGTGCAGACCACACGAGCACTGAGCAGCTTTCCAGTTAGGGACAGAGACGATGGTGCCATGGCACCGTGTGGGCCAGCAGCTCCCCAGGACCGGGAGTGCTGGGAACTGAAAGGGATCCCTGGGCTGTCGGGAAGGGATCCTGACAGCCTGAGGGGTACTGGGGAAGCCCCAGGCCAGGACATTTTGAGCATGTCCCCAGAGGATGGGGGAGGCCAAGGAAAGGCTGAGACAAGGGCTGGTGGGTCTGGGCAGGGCAGGGCTATGAAGAGATGTAGCCCAGCCCTGTTGGGTGTTGCTGGGGCAGGGGCTGCTGTCCCTAGGAGACTTCCATGGGGTCCTGGGCCATGGGCAGGGTGGGAGCAGCCCTGAAGGACTAGACAAGTAGGCAGGGCTGGTGGTGCCCCCTTGGGCTTGGCAGATAGACAGAAACTGTGTGAAGGACTTTTATAACAAGGAAGACCCTGACTTTAAGCAACTCAGATAGGTGAATATCTCAGTGCTGCCACAAAACTCTGATGAGTCCATGACATCTGGTAGAGGCTTGGCCAAAGTCTGTGTTTCCTTGGTAATGAAAATTAATGAAAGCATCCCGAGTTCAGCCAAGAAGGGGCAACCAAATAACAGCTACAATGGTACTAATTGTGGAGGCAAAACTGGCTCCATTAATTTATTTGGGGACTCTCCCCTGAAACCCAATGTTAATATCAAACTAAACACCTACAAACCCTTTCTACTAATGCTTGGGAAAATGCCTGACCTGGAAGATTGAGTATCAGACAAACAATACTCAATGCGTTGTTTGAAGAGAATCCTGAAATAACTGGCATGACGTATCAAGGGCCAGGAAACAATGTAGATCATAATTTTCTAAGTTTGTACTTCCAAATTGGGAAGGAATTTTAGTGTTTGCTACTGATTCCTATGAATCTAGCTTGTTTCAAGCCAGAAACACAGCTTGGGAGTCTCCACAGACATTCTTATTACATGCCCTAAGATCAGTTCCTGCTTCATTCCATCAAAAATTTAATTTGTATAAAGGAAAAACCAAACAAAAAGGAAGAACAGAAGCCCCCATGGAGGAGAGCAGAGGACCTTCTGCAACATATGCTGTCTGAAACGAACACAAAATGGCAGCAGCCTCCAGCAAACACTCAGAAATTTAAAGATGTGACAGAAAATAAAGCCATAATTGCTTCCAACAACAGCAGCATAAGCCATAGCCAGTTATCACCTGAACCATCTGCTCCCCCAAGCAGCAGCTCTTAACACAGGCATGAGATCGAAATATCCTCTCACTTCAGGTATATACTCAGTTCACATCAGAAAAAATGGCAACAAAGATCAAGTGTTTTCCTCTGCACTTCAACATGCAGGAGATGCAACAGCAGGATTAGCCACAGAAAATACAAAGACAGAAATTGTATCAGCCATTAAAGTCTCTGCAGCACAAGCCCAGTCCTGTTTCACACAAATGCTGACAAAACTGATAAGCACATTTTCTCCTTACAGTCAGAATTTATAACCTGAAGTGGCTGTTATAATGGAAAAGTAAATGATCCCCTGATACTCAAATCAATCTTGTGAGAAATAACCTGAATAATGAGTTACAATTGCAAGAGATGAAATTAAGACAAGAACAGTTAAATAAGGATCTAAAGGAACAGATAACATTTAGTATGGTATTGGAAACCTAAATTAGACTTTAAAATGTATGCAGAGACAGAGGAAGAAGGGGAGAAAATAAGGAACTGGAGCAGAGGCCTCAGATAAAGATGAGCCTTTGATGAGAAGTAATCAGAAGCAATGTCAGATTCGCATTATTTGAGGAAAAATCCCCACTTCAAATAGAATTTTTTATGTAACTAGCTTTTAGAGCTTGGCACTACAGGAGGATTTCCATTTACAGTATGAAATACTCCAAAATGCTTACAGCTCAAACCAATTTGTTGCAGATGTGATTAGAAATTGTCTCTAAGACCATGCTGCAGCACAAGACGTGGAACAGAGCTAATAACATCTCCTTCCCAGTTTGGTGACTCACATTGATGGATGGTTTTCACCCAACAGCAGTACAACAAAAGGAAAGTATTATCCCTGTTTTAAAGGAAGGGACTGGAATAGATGACACTCCAAAATCACCTAAAACACTAATGACTAACTGAAAGCATTTATTGTAGAGGAAGGGGATATAGGATCCTGCCATAGGTTCTTGACTACAAAATCAGACTTGAAAAACAAAGAACCAGGGATAAGACATCTTAGTGTTCACCAGTGTCGGATTAGTTACTATGACCCTTGTTTTCCATCCAGGTTTAGCAAAACTGAGCTTTCCTTGAAGTCCTACTGAAAGCTGGAACACACGAGGATGGAATTTCTCTCATCTGACTGCATATGTCTACAGCGTGACCATTTCACTGACTACTCTTGTACTCCAGCTTTATATCAAATGGGGCAAAATAGTCACTCCTAGGATGCGATGCAACTTGTGCTAAAGCAAGTGTTTCAGTCAGGTAAGAAAACTGATGTTCCCTCATTGCCCACAAAAGGAGCTTGGCAGGATTAGTTCAGATGTTAGTTCAGACATTTATTCTGCAGATGTCCATGAGATGAGTGGAAAATAATAATCAAACTCTAAGCAAAATGCTCTGATCTATATTTGTATTGTGATAACATCATCCTATCCCCTTCCCAAGTTCTCCGCATGTCTGTTCAGGTCATTTTTATTGCATCCAATACGAATACAACTGAATCAAGTGCTGGAGAAGTGCAACAGAAAAAAACTCATGATCATTCAGACTTTGTAGCATAGGGAGGAAAGGAGAAGGAGAACTTTTTAACCAATGATGGTGATACATAGTCTTGACGACTATTGTCATACAGATTCTTCTGCTTGGCACTTTAAATCAATAATGGCAGAAACACTAGCAAGAATCTTAAATAAAAGCTATTTTGCGTTACCAGGGAATTAAGGATGGCATAATAGATCTGACTGTTTGCCTATTTATGTATTCATCCACTGTCTAGTTATGTATCTTTTTCTAATATTTGCTGACTGATATATTTCCCTATGAAGAGGATTTTTAAGGAATGTTTCAGGTTATCAGTCACCTTGAGTCTGAGTAGCTGTGCTAACTCCTGTGATTCTGTCCTGCAGACCATATGATAAGTGAACCACAAGGAGACAAGGTCATTATCGAGAGGTTAAAAAACGGGAACGAGCTAAGGGGAAGCTTCAACAGATTGTTTCTATCATGAGGCCAGTTAGAATTAAATTTTCTGAATAGGTCATTGCAACCAAAAAGGTGAGGAAATTCTTCTTAACAACATAATGGAAAACATCAGAGGAAAACCATGACAGAGGCCCACTGCTGTCCAATTTGGAGCTGCACAGCTCCTAAACACTGACTTAGAAGACCTACAATATTGCCTTCAGTATTTAGAGCTGGGTTTGGCTTTGACATCAGCTGGGATTAGATCAGCTCCTTCTAACACAGCCTTGATTATCATTCAGAACCTGAAAGATGTTGGAATAATCAAGCTTTCATATAATCAAAAGCATATTAAAAGTATTAAATGCATACCTAGAGACACAACTGTGTAACAGCTAACAGGCAGTTACAGATCATTGGCTTTAGAAAATCACAAAGAGAAACAAATCTTTTATTTCATGTTATTATTATTTCAGTGATAATCTGTAATCCAACCAAAGCCCTATTAAAAAATAATTAAAGAAGTTTGTATCTTTATTGTATTGTGCTATTTAACTATGGTCATGGCATCTGGAGAGAGTCTCCTAGCTGAGGATCATAATTAAAAATAAAATACACTGTAAATAAAAATCCTTAGTAACCATCTCTTCAGAAATGTTGATTCTCTAAGTACACTTTGAGGGAAACCTAGTATGCTGCAAAAAGAAAACTGAAATCAATCTATTCCCATTATCAAGTGTTAATTCACTTAAGCCTGAAGATTTAAGACACTACCTAAATATAAAGAAGTAATCTAATTGCTGCTCACTTTTAAATGTGTAGCCAAGAGTCTGTGTAGCACTGGATGAAAAGACACGAATCATTGGACACCAGCGAGGTTCAAAACATGGCTTAGATCTCACATTAAAAACTAAGGCTTGTTGTATGCTTATAGCCAAAATCATATCAAAGTTGGCTAACAATCAGTACCTGATGATGGTGGTGCTTGACTCAGAAATGCACCAACAGATGAAAGCATCTCTTTGGTGTGGAGGGTAAACAGCGTTTCATGACAGGTGAAAGATTTTGGGAAGGAAAAAAGAAATGTCTGTAATGTAAATGATATTATACATACAGTTGGTAAACATGAAAGGGATGAAATGTACCTGCTCTGCAAATAAATGCTCTGCATCAGAAGAAAGAAAACATCAATGCATATGAATCAAGGCCAATCTGTATGATTTAGGCATAGTGGCATTAAGTTTCTGGTTTTTTCAGAAATCTTATTTTAAATATTTTTTTTTTTTTGCATTTCCTACAATTTTTAACACTGGGGAGCATACAGAAAGAAATAGTGTCACACTTGCAGGACGGGATTGAGCTCCAAGGGCTCAGAACCCTGTCCCTGATGTCCGTAAATATTTTTCCTGTGACCTTGTGCATTTTTCAATCTCTTCCTTTCTTTAATTCCTAACTAGGCACCCTGGTAATAGCTAAGAATTACACATTGGGAAAACATCCAGTCTTTTCTCTGAAGATTTGATATCTCAGAAAAGCAGTGTGGACAAAGGCAACATATGTGAAGGTGCCAGACCAAAGCCACCCAGGAGGTAGAAGTAGGGAGATTTTGAATCACAGAGTAGATTTTTTTTCATAAATACAGCTGTCTCTAAGTGCAATGATAACTTGATTTTTTTTTTTTTGAAAGCATTATATTTACCATTGATTCCCCTTTTTTTTTTCTTCTCTCTTTTTTTTAACTTTTGATTAATCCCTCCTCCAAACTTCAGTCACAATGGCAGTAATTCATAAAATCATTTAGGACACAAGCTGTGAAAGGTTTTAATCAAGTGATGAATGCAATTTTTTTTTCACTCCAGTCTCGTTTATTTCCTGCAAGAAAAGGTTAGGAGAAATTTTGCAGGACATTGCATCATAAATCATAATTTGTGTATTCTATTTCCATTGCAAACCTACAGACTGTAGTGAACTTGACAGAATTCACTAGGCTCTCTTATGAGAAAGTACCAATAAAAGTCTGGAGTGAGAGAGCTCTTGTTCAGTGTACGCTTGACTAATAGGATATGGATATGTAAAGCTTGAGTTTTGAAAGAAACACCCTGAAATAATCTGAAAAGGACAAAAAGTAGCAGGAAAATCAGATTCAAGTTTGTGGAAGAAACAACAAAACAAAAACCACTGTTGAATTTTAAAACAGAAGAAAAAACAATTCTAGATAAACCTTCAGCAGAAGGTAGGATGGATACTTTCCTTTCATTCCTTCCCATAGGGGGAGGAAGACCACCAAGCATGTCTGAACAGTACATGACATTTCAGAAATGACTGAATTTGGTAATAGATAAAATGATTCCCTGTGTTTGGTGGGGTTTTCAGAGTGAAAGGTATCTCTTGGACCATACTCCCATATAGAACTAAGAACTAGCAAAGTAATCAAAAGTCCTGTTGAAACAAAAAAAATGATAAAGAACAATAGAAATTTTTGAGAATTCACAGGGGAAAAAAGCAGGTGACATGAATGGGATAATTATAATTTGCTACCATGATTGAAGAATAAACCAGAGGGGAGAAAGAAAAAGACACAGGAAAGGGTCAATCAGAGAAAGAAATACGCCCAAAGTTTGGTCCCAATGAACTATGTGTCCCCATACAGCAATCAGAGCAATGGTTTTCTATTCAGTTTATTCACTCTGTTGTATCACTCAAGAAAAGGGAAATAAATCAGGCTGGTGCCTGACCTTTAAAAAACACTGGATCCCAGTGAATCATCCTGCCACTGACATAATAATTTGATTTCTCTTTAAGTCTCTTTCAACACATCCAGCAGCTGGCAGTAATAGAGTTATGGCTTGTGTTTTCATGAGGCAGCCTTTTTCCCTTGCTTCTTAAGGTATATAAAGTATAGCAGTTGGAAGCAACTGAAAGATAAATTTATCATCATGTCCACTGTGCCTATAGAGAGAAAATCAGTGCCAAGAATGAGATCTGCATGAAACTCTATCTGAAAACCCAACATGGCATCAAAACATTTCATTTTAAAGTATTGAAAACTTTTGTTTCTTTCTCTTCACACTTATTTTTAATGTGTTGTTCTGGGTTCCTCAAAGATAAAGTGCTCAAACAGCACAAGAAAAATTTCTATTTCTACTTTGAGCTTACACACAAGGGCCTGGAAATCTCAGAAAAAGACAACTTTAGGAACATTTCCAGAGAGATCCAATAAATGAGTGGAAACACTCTGCTTCTGTACATTTATCCAATCTCAACATTGCACTCTTTGCTGGATTAGAATTGATCTGAAAAGTTCCTCTCATGCAAATATGACAATGATGTAAAAGAGAGATTCATAGTTATTTCCGAACTTTTAAAAGTTCATAGTTAGACTGTGGATATTATGCCAGTATCAAAAACTAAGAATCTGTTGATTTTGTTGCATCATTTTGTGTCATAAACCATTGGAAGAGCAGAAAGTTGCAAAACATAAGCTGGTTTCTTCACTTATCCTCTTTTCTCCCCCTATTCTAACCTTTTTTATGTGCAAAGTAAATGATACAGAGAAAGCACTAGAAATGACCTAATATTTATTGTTGCCTCTGGAGTTAGAAAAGCAAGGAAAGACATTTTCTTTGTACCTTCAGTGTAGTTTCTAATAGATGTGATGGGGCTGTGAAGTTTGTGTAAGACCTACATACCTGCCCTGTGTACCATGATCTGCTCTGCCACTGAGCCAGGGGACTTCTGATTCTTTACTGAATGCATAAGGAATAAAATTAAAATAGGAACTTAGGGCAAGTGAAGATCAAGAAAATGCAATATATAGAAGAATATCAAATGGATGCCACTTTCTTCTCCTTGACTTTCGTGTCTGAACCTATAGAAAATTTATTGATATAAGCTGTCTATTTAGATCACCTAAGCCACTGACTCCACGCTATTAGAAATAGCAATCTCTTATAACTACCAAACAGCATTAATTTTTGTGTCCTCCAGTAATCTCATTATATTTCACTAATAAATTCACTCATTTTGCTGTTCTTATCACTGCTACTCCAATTTTTAGGAACCCTTTTCTCCTTTGAAGATTTAAGTTATTCATAGACAGTTCATATCTATTTATTTTCATGCAATTTTTTCTTTTAGCTTAAAATGGCTTTTCTTCTTCCCTGATCTTTATTCCCTTAGCACATTTCAGCAATATTCCCTCTCCATCTTTATTTTGCTGGGCTTGGTAAGACAAGTTTTCTTCTAGTGTCTCTTGAGCAATAAATTAATCATTCCACTATTCATCTAGTAGTTCCTTTTTGCACCTACTTCGGGTTGATTTAATCTTTCTTGACTACGGCTTTACAGAATTTTCAGTGTTGTAAAATATTATTACTGGCATAATTTGAAAGTTTCCCATATCTGGCATATATTTAATTGTGGGAAATTATTATCCATTTTATCCTTTTGTCAACAGTGTCCTGTAGTTTAAATAGCTCTCTTCCTTCTGTGGTGTTTATCCTTTTACTTTATTCCTCGGTATCAATCATCTGACTCCTCAGCTTGTATTTTGTTAGGCTGGGCAGCCTACACTCTCTTCTTTCACAAGTAGATATCCACTTTCTTAATCATTTTAGCAGTCTTCCTTTCCCTTTCCTCTCATCTGAATTTGTCTTTCTTGCAGGTGGTGAGACTCACAGCATTCCAAACAACACCTCCCCACGACCATGCTATTAACACTCCCATGTCTCCTGATATATCCAAAGAGAACATTTGACTTTTCGATGATGGCATCATATCAGTGGCTCACATTCATTTGGGGACTGACAGAAATATGCAAATAGTTTATCTTCTGTTTCTGCTCTGGACAGTAAAATCCCAGGGCACTGCAGAAATTATTTTCAGTTACCCCTGGTGCAAGATGTTAAACAGTAGCTCATTTTGCCCTTTTTCTGTTACCCTGACTCTTCTGACATTTTGTTCTTCACGGGTAATATTCCTAAGCTGATTTCTATAACTGCTGTCTCTTGTGTTTTTGTCCTCTTTTTCTGTTCCAGGATCACGATCATTCACAATAACAACATACCATATTGCTCCTAACATTAGTTTTTCAGAAAATCCATCACTAATTGTTTTAAAGCCCAAGCATTCTTGTTCTAACATTTATTTTTTTTCTTGGTCTGACTTTAACCTCCTTCTTAAATATGTCATGCTTTTTGCTAATCTGCATCTTCCTACACAGAGCTAGTAATTCCTCAATTCTTCACACAGCTTCATAACTGAAATCGCATAATTCTGGCTAGATAAGATCAGATGCACTTCCTTTTTATAGGGAAAAACCCCAAAAAATAATCAAACAAACAAAAACCAGCCAAACAAACAAAAACACAGAAAGAAATCAGATTATTCTGGCAGCATCTACATTCAATAAGCCCCTGTAATATCCTAGTTCTGTCTCTCCAATTCCTATTTTCTTATGAATTCTTAACATATTTCCAAGGTTTGAGCCATGGATTTCTTATTTTCCATTACACGTCTCTTTCTACATAAAGGCATTGCATTTTCCTCTTTCCAGTTTCATGCCATTGGAAACTTCAAGTACAGGCTTTAAATTTTTCCTTTCTGAATGAAGATTTCGTTTGCCAGTTCTTTCAGTGTTCTGGGCTGGATACATGATCTACTCCCTTTCACTTGAGACCTTTCAACATTTTCATTTTAGTTTCTCATTCCCATTAACTATCTTCTCTTTGTCTTCATATATATCATGAGTCATACTTTGAATTTTTTGTCCAATGACCTCTTCCCTCTGCCATTTCATATACAAATTGGGAGAGTCCTGAACTTTCAGCTATTCTTTTCTCCATTTGATCAATTTTCTCCATTTACACTCTGATAGCAATTTTTAGAAGGTATTTTTTTTTTTAGAGTGCACAGACTATTGATCAATACTTGAAAATATGCATCAAATCCTACTTAAAGCATTTTGAGGGAAGGTTGCCTTTTGAAATCTTTCTCTCTGTCTGGATTTGCCTGGATTCTATCTTTACAAGAACAGAACATGTCTCTTGTCACTCAAACTCAGTCCTGGGAGTAGTAATTCAAAAGGTTTTTTTTAGCAAAAAAATAATGCCAGGAAATCAATCTTAGTGCCACTTTCTCCAGCTTCAGAAAAAGACTTCTTATGATATGCAAATGATGGAAGTCTTGATTCACTGTCATGGTTAGAAAATAAATGAATAAAAGTAACTAGTTCTGGTTTCTTAAAATATTTCATTGTTTTGCTTTTCTCATTTACTCCAGAAATGCTTAAATGGCATCTGGGAAGTGGGTCATTTTGTGTTTCAGACTGTAAAGCACACAAGGAATGACAATGTCTGTCCTCAGAGGGCTAATCCTGTGCTATGGCAAGATCCATTCAGTGACTTCAGTGGGACATGGAAATTCCTCCATGCTTTCTGGGATCCAAAGGACAAACACAGCCAAGGACCCATGGGCCGGTCAAGCATTTTTCCACCCAGGGGCTTATGGAGGAAGAAGGCTGTCGAAGAGATGCAAATTAAGTAAATGCATATGTGTGAGAGAAAAAAAAGATAAACTTTCTGTAGCTTTATTGCAACATTATAGTGAATTTCATTTCTCTACAGGATTTTTTAACTCTAATTTTAGTTTCATGTCTCTACTCATGGGTAACTTGATTAAACCAGTGGTAGGTCTGCAGAGTTCTGATCACCACATGGGGCACAGAAGTCTCCCGTTTCATCAACACATCCCTTTCCACTGACAGCATGGGAATGGTTTAGGAAATAGCTTTAGTTTTCAAGAATTAAAACACTGCCTTATAAAACACTTTATTTCCTTGAATCTCTGAGGAGGTTAGATATTCAATTACCACGAAGAAAATAATCACAATGACCTATCAGCCTCTGCAATTTCCTTGTTTGTGCTGATGACTTCCAGGGGATGGAATAATTTATTAGGTTCTTGGCTGCGTATTATTCCATTTTCATCAGTGTTGCATCTATGCAGATAGTTATTTGAGAATGATTTCTGGAGCTATGGATAAAATCAAATTACTTTTGCAGTGGCCACTCAACATATGTAAATGAAACTAATTATGAAGTGTATTGCTCCTCATGGAACAAATAACATTCTATGTGGCTCTGCTGGACCCCTATGTTCATTTGTTGAAAATCTATTAATAAGAGCATATTTTAACTTGTAAATCATTATCTCCACAGCTCGTCTAGCACAGAAAGAATGGAGATAGCGAGAACAATTCTACACAATACAAGACATTGCAGCTCTGAGTAAAACTGCTCATTGGCTTCGGCCTTATTTTAGAAAAAGGAAATGTATCCCCAAGGCATTCTGACACACCAGTGTTTGTTGCAAGTGTTCATTTCTCTTTCGCTACAAATGGCAAGCAGGGACTGCTATCAAGTCACAACACAATACCTAGATGCCAATGTCCCACAAATACTTCCCTACACAAGCAACTCTCTACTGTTTTGTTCTCTTGGTCTTTACAAAAACCTTAATTTACAGCTCATGAAGTGAGCTTTACCTGCTTATCACAGATGTGACAGGGAGCAGCATGAAATCTGGTACAAGATAGCGGCTGAAGGGTTTTTCAGATGGTGGATGTTTTAAGCCACTGACCACTATTCAGTAGCACTGCCATTTCTGCCACTAACACAGTAAATCTGTCTAACACATGAAACCACGTGACAAAAGAGGGCTTGCAAACGTATTTGTTTAAGTCTAGCTGTGGCAGTTACCAGTAAAGAGGATGTGATGTGGATCTCAGTGTCTACATCTATGACATATGTCATCAGCTTTCATTTTAATTTTGAGCACCTGACAATTGCCTGAGACAACTTATTGTTTCTCTAATTATAGACTTGAAGTAATAAGTGGTTATAAAAATATCTGGGGACTTGTGTTCGTTTCCTGCGAAAGAGCCAGATGAGGCACTTTCAGAAGGCTCATTTTCAAAAGGCTGGCTCAGACCCTTTGACATTCAGTAAGGCCAAGTCCCAGGTCCTGCATTTTGGTCACAACAACCCCAGGCAGCGCTACAGTCTGGGGGCAGAGTGGTTGGAAATCTTTCCAGCACAAAAGGATACAGGAGTGCTGGTCAACAGCAACTGAACATGAGCCAATGTGTCCAGGTGGCCAAAACGGCCAGTGGCATCCTGGTCTTTATCAGCAATAGTATGGCCAGCAGGACAACCAGGGCAGGGATTGTCCCCATGTACTTGGCACTGGTGAGGCCACACCTCGAGTGCTGGGTTCACTTCTGACCCTTCACCACAAGAAAGACATTGAGGTGCTGGAGCGTGTCCAGAGAAGGGCAAGAGATGATAGAAGGCCTAGAGAGTAAGTCAGACAAGGAGCAGCTGAGGGAGATGGGGCAGTTTAGCCTGGAGAAAAGGAGGCTCAGAGGGGACCTCATCAGGCTCTACAACTCTGTGAAAGGAGGTTGTAGCCAGGTGGGGATCGGCCTTTTCTCCCAGGCAACCAGCAACAAGACACGAAAACATATCCTCAAGCTGCACCAGGGAATGCTCAAGTTGGAGATCAGGAATAATTTCTTAACTGAAAGGGTTGTCAAGAACTGAAATGAGCTGCCCAGGGAAGTTGTGGAGTCACCATCCCTGGAGGTGTTCAAGAAATGACTGGACATGGGACTCAGAGCTTTGGTCTAGCTGACAAGGTGGTGTGCAGTGAAATGTTTGACTCTGTGATCTTGGAAGTCTTTTCTGACCTTAATGATTCTATGGATTTTATGGAAAATGAGTTCCCTTTATCACTTTTCAAGCCAGACATCCAAAATTTCAGACATCCAACATTTTAGGCATCCAAAACTTAATGTCCCCTTTAAAAATATTCAGACATGTAGTTGATGATTATCTCAAATGAACATCCCTCTTGTTTGCTTTTTGAAAGAGCATCCATGCTCACCCTCAGCAAAAGGTATGAGACAGAATTTTTCTTCTAATGAGTCACTACAATAGGATTTGATTTTGGATGAGAACCATGAAAGCAACTTAAATTAATATGGTCAGAAGCACAGGATAGTACAGTCAGTCATTTTTAAAGGCCTCCCTAACTTCTTCAAGCGTCAGAGGTCCCATTTAGCAAGGTAATAAAACATCTTTAATTTTGTATCTGTGTGTTTTGGCATACTTACAAAGAACCTCCGAGAGCACCACAGCCAGACTTTGTCTACCAACAACTGGTAAACTATTACAGTCCCCACAATGTGTGGATTGATATATTTTATCAATGTCTTGGAAAGAAAGGTACATGGTATATACACATATAATTATTTGTCTATGTACGTATACTTATCCCTGTCTAAAATTACCACGGAACAAGTAGCACAAGAATGGGTATTTGATGAGGAGCAGGATATGTACCTACCACACAGGAGGTATTATCAGCCAAGATTTCCTTTGTTAGTTAGTGAATGGTATTGCCTTTCAGGAACCAAAATCTACTTTGGGGCTGGGGAACAAATTAACTCATCCTCCTCCAAGCTACCCCTATTTCTCTCTCTCTCTCTCTCTCTCTCCCTCTCTCCCTCCTCCACCTCTGTTCTCTCTTCTTGCCCACCTCTAAGTTTTAAACATCATTAACATGATCTTTTGTGCTTTCTTCCTTAATGACTACCTTACCACAGCTCCATCTTTCCTTTCCAAGGTCTAAAGGAAAGATGTCATTTGAATGAATCCACTGAACAGGCTCCTGCATGAAGTGACAATTTATAACAATTAATTAAATGTTAGGATTAGTCTCCCTGTCAGATGATGCCACTGGCTAATGATACACCCCCATGTCAGTGACAAATGATGAGATGTCAGCAATAAAGCTGCTTGGAGTGGAGAACTTACATGTCAACCGGTTATGGTCTTATTCGTCCACACTTATCCCAAATCACTGAAATTCATTAAAATACCCACTGAGTAGCTGATATGATTCAAGCTGATGTAGATTGACGTTATAAGCTATTCAGCATAAAGGGAATGGAAGAATATCTTCAAGACTTTATCTTACTCTCACTGTGTGGGGCTATACCACCCCCTAGTCCTACGACAAGAACTCCAAGATCACCTGGTAATTTGGGATCTGCTCTCCTGTTCCTAACTTGGGCTATGGATGGTCTGCTGTGATTCTCCTCAAGAATGACAAGGTGTTAATGAAATTATTTATAAATATCTCCCCCAGCAATATCAAGGGAATATTTCCCAGTCCATGGGCTGCAATTAAGTGAACAGCTTTTGTGAAGGATGAGCGGAAACAAAAGGAACAGATAAAATATTTGCTAATGAAAAGAAGCCAGTGGTACAATACAGAAGAAGGAAGTATTGAATGAAGTGTTCCTTCTACCCACATGCTAGCTGAGGAGTAGCACCATGAAAAGAAAAAAAGAAAAGAAAAAAGTATCTGTAACAAACTGCTCTGACACCTGGGCTGAAAGCCAAGCAAAACTTTCAGGCAATAAATAATACATCTAAGAAGCTGAATTTCTTACACTTGTGTTAGCTCTGTGCTGGCTGCCATCATGGTAAAGCATGGGTTAAATACAGAATTCAAAAATTTTAGTATGTTTGCAGCTCCTCAGTAATCATAAATGCTGCCCTTCAGCTCACCTTTTTGTTGTGATTACTGCTGCGTTGCTTATGCAAGTGCTAGCTGGGAAAAGGGCAATGGAAGGTGCAAGAGTGGTCCAAAGCAGTCAGAGATGCATTGAACACTGATCCACTGATGGGTAGAATTCCATGCTTCTCTTCCTCAAAGCTATATTCTGTAGTGCTCACCTGGAATGTACATAGAACACTAAATTTGTGACAAATCAGAGAAATTATGGTGGTTGTTTTCAGTCGTATTGAAGCTCCACTTTATTTTATCCAACACATTATTTCAGAGATGATGGCCCTGTCCTTCACATGGTTGTTGCCTGCAGCCAGGACCATTTAGTTCTAACAAAGATCCTATTTAATGCAAGAAACACCTAAAGCTTATTACCCATCACTGGCTGCATAAAATTACAGGCTGTCAGTATGTGTTAGATGGATCCATCTGGAGAAGATAAAAGAACCGCGAATGAAACTGGGTTCAACATTCCAGCTAAACTGTCTTTTAAAATTAAAAAAAAAAAAAAAAAACTGAAAAAAAAGAAAAAAAAGACCAAAGACTGGTTAATCTCTTTCTCTTCATATAAACCAGGGAAGAGGGCAAAGAGCTATTAGATAATGAAGTCAGCTTCCTAATTGTTTCAGAATTATATTTCTGAAGCTTTTTCATTTGAGGTAGGTCTTTCTTGCTCAAAGGGTGGTCCCTCTCCTATCATTCACTGCAATATCCTGAGCTTGTCTTTTAGCAGGAAAAAAGAGGTGGGGAAACTGAAAAATAACAACAAACTTGGTCTGGCTGAAAGCAAAGTCTATTAGTGGTCTGAGGACATGGGGATGGGGGGTGTTAAATCCTTTTCACACACTTTACAGAAATAAGAAAAACACATTTTCATGGAAAGTATCCTCATACTTTCTCTTATCCATGTCAGTAGGTTTGACTGTAACGATTAAGAAATACTAATACCCCTTAGAACATCTTTGGGAGGATATATAGACAATGAAATTGGCTCAAGTCATGTTCAGGCCCATTTCAAGAGCCTTTCACTAGAGAAAAAAGTGTAAAGATGCTGCACAGCGATTAACAGTCCAGCTCTGTAAAAATTTTCCTCTTTACTTCTGAGAAGAAGAAGGCGACACCTGGATTAAGACTTTTGAGAATTTGAGTTAAATTGTCATGATGAGTTAAACTATAACATGATGTTCACTATACAGTTCAACATAAGCATAAAACAATCCGGTTGCCAATGTATTAGCCAAGCACTCAGCTTTGTTTCATAGAGATGTGAAACTGTGCTCCTTGTTTTTCTACTTCCTTCAAATGAAGTGGGAGGAAACACTTTTTTACTCACAGTGTCTTGGAGAGAGAGCGACTGCAAGGTGTAAAAATGTAGTTCTAATTCTTGGAAGTAGATATCATTTTTCCATCCTGTAATCCTTTGATTCCCACCCACTCACTCGTGGCTTGCCTGCCTCATCCCTTTTCTACTCCAATTCTTCCCTTTCAAATGCCACAGGTAAGGAGACAAAGCCATAACAGCATCCTAGAAAATCATATACACAAGATCTGTGCAAAATATATGGATCACATTAAATAAAGGTGGTAAAGAAAAACAAAGGCACACAATTCTTCATCACATGACATACAAAGCTGATATATGTCTACGTTTGACTGAAGTCATTTTAATACAGGAGCCTTAGGTCAGCTCTAATGGGGGTAACAGCAGCAGATTAAGCATGAGCCTAAGCGGAGAAAAGCTCTTTCAGCCCTTCTGGCAGGAGATTAAAACAATTGCTAATGAGAAAGCTTTTTAAGACTATGAACATTTTAACTCCATTGCACATGATAAAGGAGCCATGGAGAACTGAGAAGCCCTCCCTTCCAAACAAATGCTGTAGAACAAGATTTTAAATTTTTTTTTTACAATTAAACAATATTGTCTTCAACTGAGAGGTTATGTGGGGCGACAGGAAGGGGCTTATCCACTATCCAGACAGAAGTGTGAAAACAGGAGGAGGAGGAGAAGGTGGAAGAGTGTGTGGCTGTGAGTGTGAGAGATTGTGCACACAGCATTTTATGGGTCTGAGACACATCCCAGTGCAGAGATTATCACCTAGACAAGATGTAAAGGTTTAAAGTAAACTCCTGGCTCTGACCTTGACTTCCAGTGTGCTCCAGGATTCCACATAAAGGTAACAACTCTACCCAGTGCAATGTTGACATTCATTGGGGGAAGCTGGTTAAACCTTCTTTGAAATTCATTAAATGAGAACATTCAAAATTACTTTATTTTTATTTTTAGCCTGGTATGCCCACAGACAATTTGTGGATCACAATGGAAAACTGCATTGGTTAAGTAACCACTGTTGTAGTGGCTTTTGTCTCCTCCACTTGGATCATTAGATTTCCACTCACCCCACAGCTGGTAAGGAATGAATTACACCCTTACCAGCATACAGGGAGCCATACAGCAGTTCTTATTTCCTGCAGAAATTCATTAAATTTCATGTTAGAATTTCTCATAATTCTGTGGAATTGAAGCCATAATTCTTTGCCATACTACTTCATACTGCCAGAAGCAAAGAAAAGACACAGATGGCAGGCCTGGCCCGGTACCTTAGTGACACAGCAGTTAGTCCAGGATAATACACCTAGGTGCAACCTGCCTACAAAAGCAATCATGAGTTAGAGTGCAGAAATACCTCTCGTGCACCTCTAATGAGCTTATGATGCCTAATCTAACAAGATCATGACAAAGCATGACTTCATTTTTTCCTCACCATTATGCTTTAGGAACCAGTCCATTTTAGCTACCTGGAATACGAACAGAACGGATTCTATCAATACTATTTTGTTTTATTTACAAGAGGGAACCCTGAACCACAGGGCAGGCTGTGGGAAAAGCAACACAGAAAAAGCAGAGCTGGCCAAGAGAGTCTGTTGTCAGTAAGCAGGACACAACAGGGCATACCATCTGAATGGTGTTCAGTACACCCTTTACTCACTAGATCTCCACACATCCCATTAACAATGCTCCCAGGAAGTCTCAGCCTCTTCAGCTGCAGGAGGAGAAGACAATGAGCTTTACACTGTAACCTAGGCAAGTGGGTCCTAAATGAAGTGGGACGGTGCACTCCAAAAAATCTATTCTGCTGAATACAATACAAATACTGTTCAATTAAAGCATTAGGCATTTAACTGGTTGACTTTCATGCTCCCTTCTTGCTTTTAACAGCTAGAAAAGGCCCATAAATACTGAGGAAGGGGAGCAAATTGCAAACAAATTGAAATTCACAGTCACATGAAAAAAGAGGTCAAAGTACCGCAGCCCTTCATTACAATCACAGGTACTGTGTATGCCTCATTAAAAGGACTATATACAAATTATAATGACAAGAGGGGCCTAAAGCCCCTCTTGTCATTATAATCTCTATATTCAATTCCAGGCTATGACCCTGGACTAGTCAAAAGTCACTGTCAGGGTGACAAGAAGGAAAAAAACACAAAATGCATCAGCAGAGAACTAGAGATAAAGATTTGAAATGAAGAGGTTAATGGAAAGAATTTCTATGATTTCCAGCACAAACAGTTTTCTTGATTTCTTTTTCCATTGAAAAAAGACAAATTTCTGCTGCTAATCTAGCACCAGAAAATACAGACAATGGCTAAAATACACATAGGTTCTCCTGGTTGTTTAGACTGACACAAGCATCTTTTACTGCTGGGTTCTGTGAGACAGCAGGTGAAATGCTCCTAAAATTAACAGAGGTTCAGGTTCTTTTCAAACCACTGAAAAACTGTCATGACATTACTAGTGTCATGCAACTCTAAATCTCACATAAATTATATCATAATCGAAGTCCTGTGCATTCACTCAGTGCAAAATCTCTTCTAGTTATTTGGGATTTTTTTCAGGCAATAAATTTATAATCCAAGAAACTCGTCTAAGGCCCATGAATTAAATAGTGTCACAAACATAGGCATTATTTATTTATCACTACAGTAGTCTGAAAAATTATGATCTTTGACATATTATTAGTAGCAGCTGCCTTATGCTGCAGTCATTAAGAAACACATATTTATGAATTTTAAAATTGATATTGAAGAAGCTCTTGAGACAAAAATGCTTATAGGACACCCCTTAAGAGCTTTTTAGGCATATTGGAAAGACAGATAAAGCAACAGGAATTGTCAGAGATCTAGAAATAATAACATACAAGGAAAGAGTGAGCAGAAAGGTTGTCTAGGTAAGGGAATAATGAGAGGAAATGTGGAAACAGCCTGTAAATATTCAGAAGGATGCTCCAAAGACTGAGGGTATTATCTCTCTTCCTCATTCATAAGAGTAAGACAGGAAGTAAAGGGATTTAAGATGCAATAAGCGAGGTACCGGTAAGGCATTGAAATACCCTTCTAGTGGTAGAGCTCATGAATCACCAAAGTGGGTATGGAATATCCATCATGAGACACTGTTAAGAACAAGAAGGACAAACTTGCCTGAGATAATTACAGCTGATGTCACTGAAGCAAGAGCATGGGTGATATGTCCTCTCAAGAGTCCTTCTAACTCTTTTCCCTGTGATCTGAAATTTCACCATTTCTTTTTTAACAGTAGGATCGTTTTTTCATGTTTTGTTTCATTTTTCAAATGAGAAAATAAAAAAAGTAGTTTGCCTGTTGAAAGATGGATTATTTGTATCATAATTAAGCTATAACTCTTTCGGGTCAAATTTAGAAACAAAGTGCTAGCTTGGAAAAATTACTGAGTGCTATCTCAGTATTCCAACTCAGTTTTATTATGGGAATAAATCTTTTTAAAGATACAATTAAAAACAGCCATATAGTGGACAGAGCAATAAGCTACAATAATTGTTCAAACAAGATGCCATACCCAAAACACAATGCTAGAAAGTTCTCAAGATAGGATTTACCATGCTGAAAGGATTTCTTTTCAAGTGAAGGTTTGCATCAATGCCTCTTTTTATAGATGAAATTCATATTCATCTGTAAGCTGTATGTACAGACTTTTCCATCACTCAGAGTTCAGTGCACAAGAAACAGCTCTGGGCTTATCTTCTGTGTACAAGGGAATTTCACTAGACACATGCAGACAAAAGGATCTTTATGTATCTACTTTCAAGAATGCATTTCTCCCATACTGTAAGCAACTATCTGCTCCATGGACAATCTTGGGCATGGGAAGAGTTTTGAAAACATTCCCATGAATTGCTGCCTAAGGGTTGTTGAGGGTTGTTTTGTTTTGTATTTTTTCTCCCATTAGAACACATTTGCTTGCATTGGTCATGACCATATGAAGTAGCATTATTTGAATCCCACATGCTCTTTACATTTTTGTAATGAACATAAGAAACAAAATGAAAAAGACTTGAGTCAGTATTTCTTATTGGAAGACTAATCATCTTGGAGCTGGCAACTTTTTATTTAAATCCAAAGAAAGCATAAACAACACTACAGCAATATGTTATATAATCAATCACGTAATCTCTGATTCAAAAAATCTTTTTAAGAAATGTAGCACCAAATCTATGTATGGGCTACAAATTCACATTAAATAATGAAAAGCTGCAAATTACAGACACAATAGAAACAAGTGTACATAAGTTCATGAATGATGTATTAACCCAGACATTGGCAAAAATCATAAAACATAGCTGGGCAAGTATAATTTTTCATTTTCACAGATTGCATGGTGTTAAACAGATTGTGAACCCTGGTTGAAAATTCAGCTATAGAGCATCGTGGGGATCAAATGGCATTATGATGTTTCTACAAATGTAGGAGAAAAGGAAGGGGAAAGAACATGGAAAAACTCTAAAAAACCAACTGCAAATAACAGGATACCTTAAATGCAATTCAATAAAAGTAATTTTGCAGCTAAGACAAAGTAATGACCACATTTCTGAGATTTGTAATGCACAGCAGGAGCTGGGCCAAAGAGTGGTACATACCTATACTGGCACTGTGTGTACCCTGTCAGCACACATAAAATATTATAAAGCTTGATCTGACACAGTCAGCAAACAGTCTACACATTATGTTGTTACAATGAGTCTAATTTCAATGACAGCTCAGGGCCAGAAGTAAATAAATAAACTAAGGAAATAAATAAAAGGAGGAACTAAGTAGGACAACTAACCTTTCACAGGAAAAAAAAAAAAAGAAAAGGGAAAAATCCAATGTGACTGCGAGCAAGATCAGGGACATTTCTGCAATATTATCTTCATCTCTGAAGATCAACCCACCTAGCAGAGCTCAAGAGTTGAAAAATTCTGACAATAGGAAACGAGCAAGGGAGGGAGTTTTTAAAATGCCTGTAACCATCAGCACCTGTGGAAAGGGGAATGGAAATGTGACTTTTTATGCAAAGGCCATACATATTAGTAATTCCTGCTACTTTTGGAGGGTGGGTTCCTGAGATTTTTACATAAAGTGGATGAGGTGCTGTTGAAAATACTGATGCTATGCAGAGCTTCCTAAAATCAGTTCCTAGAGCCACCCCCAGTCACTTAGGACCTATGAACAAGGTATTTCTCATAGAGATTAACAGATAGCTGCTCTGATCTGGATACTGTGCTTCCGTGAGATGGACTCAAAATACACTTCGCTTCTTTGTGAGCCCTCTTCCAGTTATGAGACAATGGCATGGGGTAGTGAATCAGTTTTTCAAAGGGTCTAAAAACTGTTTACACTTCTATACATTGTTAAGAGCATTGCTAATCTTCTGAATGTCAGTGAGTGAGATAATGAGCTGCCTCCTCAAAGGAAAATTCTGGCCACTGGCTCTGAAGCCTTTCACACTGCACAAGTCTGGCCATCTTAAGCTGCATCTCAAATGTTCAAAATAAAAGAAAATGAATACAATTTTTGACTTCTCAAGAGCATGCTTTCAGTTTTGGAAAACATTTCTGAACTTAGGACATTGAACAACCTGAGTCAACTGCAACAGGGTATCCATAAGGCATGAAGAAATATCCAGATTTTCTTTTAACTACGCAGACAAAATATTAACCACCAAAGAAAATCCTGATTTGTTGGTGTCAGCTTGCCGCTGACCGCTTGACCGCCCGGCTGGCCAAGCAGGCGGCTTGCTTGAGTGTCCCGAGAACTGGACAGTCCGAAGCCTCGCAGCCGTGTGACAGGCTCTCTGCAGAGCAGCCTGCTCAAAGCTCCTGTGAAGGGCTGGCAGCAGGCGGTGTAACAATAGCGGGCGGAGACGAAGGAGGAGGAAAGGACCCTAAGCAACTGCAACCAGGTCTTTATTCCCCGGCGGGAAGCCGGGAAAACAGAAAGGTACTGTAGACAGGTAGCAAAGAGGGAAAGAAGGGGGGTTACATAAGGTTTTATGCAGCAGGAGGAAAATAGGCGGTACAAGCAATAAACTAAGAGGAAAGAACAACATCGGGGAAGGAATCCAACCAGAAGGATTAAGAGGAGGGACTTATTAAAACGAACCAATGGGGATTATAACAAGGACGAACTTTCCAGAACTTAATTGAATATGTAACAGGGGAAATTAATAATGATAAACATAAGGCCCAATGGGCAACCAAATAGAACCTTCTAGACTAGGGGAGGAACGGTGCTTCAGAGTGACATCCAGGGGGTTGGGGCTTCAGATCTCGGTGCCACCCATGGCACCGCCTTCAGGACCGCCCTCAGACCCACTGTCATAGGCGGGGAAATCAACCCACTGGATATCTTTATTAATTCTCAGCCCAGAGGTGGGCTGAGCCACTGCAACATCAGCTTTTCTGGAGGAACAGAAATGTTTAGAAAGTATGAAGTGACACAGAAGGCTCTGAAATTAAAATATGTTTGTTAGGCAGCCATAAGCACCTTGTACAACACTTACCATTGAATTGTCTTCCCCAAGACTAAACAGCTTGATGAGTGTGTTGCACTTTTTGCCATGTTTCATGCATTTAGGTGTTCCACAGGAGCTGGATGCATTTTTCTTGTCTCTGGGCAGGAAGAGAGTTTAAGATGCTTGTTTCAGTTGCTCACTGGAGAGATTGAACTGCTCTAACAAAACAGAATTTACTAGAATGATGCATGGTTTGGAATTACCATTTGGTCATAAAGGACTGCAAGCCAAAATTTTGTCAGAGACAAATGGCTGAGAAAAGTCATATGAAAGAGATGAATGAAAAACCACCTGGGCTGGTACTATGTGTGACAGAAAGTGAATGACCGATCCAATGGAGAATTTGTTATTGACCTTAGTGACGACAAATCTCGACTTCCCTGTTGTTCAACATAACTACTTTTTAGAGAAGTACTTTACTGGGGAAAAAATATTCAGCACTTACAAAGAGACATTGATTTCTTTCAGCTCACTCAGTCTGACCTGGGAAAGACAAATGGTGAAGGTGTTAATGGACAAATGTAAAAGGAGCACGTAGGCTAATGTATAGAGTTACAGTTGCTCCCCACACCAGAGTAAACTTTTCAGGCTTACTACAGGCCAAGATGAAGGATGTAGGTTGAAATTCAGAAATTACCCTTCTATCAGTCATGTAATTTTACAACATGGAAAAGAAAGTCACAGCAGGCAGAAGAAAATTACTTTAGGCCTCTTCAAAGTCTAGGACAGTTTTAATGCAGGTTTCAAAGTGCAGTGAAAATCCCCCCTGAGCCAGCAAACACAAATAGGTAGGATGTTTAGAGACAGTGACTGCTGTCTGGGGATGAGACACACAATTGTCCCTCAACTTATATCTTACCTTCCAAAACCTGTCGTCTCACAGTATTGGAAAGCTCTGAGCTCCATTATGCTTAAATTGGTCCACATTACTACATCCTACTGCTGTTGAAGGTGGTTTGTTATAGTTACCCTCCTGCCAGGCAGGTATAAGGAAATAAATGACATATTTTGATACAAGGCTATTTTGCTGAACTAGATGGATTAAAGAAGTGGTAATAAATTCTGTTTTCTCTTCTAGGCCACTGGTGCAAACTAAGTCCAGTTCAATAGTGACCAGAAGTTATTGCTACCTGAGAACAGAACCAAATCCATGTGAAATTGATTGGCAGTTCTCAGCCCAGGTCCCTGTGACTTGGTCATGAAATTACCACCCCTTCTGACACAAATTGGACCCAATGAAGCTGTGTTAACGCCAATCTCCAGGGACATGCAGGATGGAACACTCTACTTTGTCAGAGGGAGAATCAGGTCACATTCTTCATTTAAAAAGCTTTCTTCATAAAATGTAGTTTTTTCAAGACTGAACTTTATAAAATTCAACACAAAAATTTGACACAATTATAAAATTTCAACATTCTTTTTGTTGGAAGTTTCAAGCTGAAATATTTTTTCATTTTACCTCAAAATGTTGTTCTGCTTTGGAATTTTATTAAAACAAAAAAGGAAAAGAAATTACATGTTATGATGAGTGCTTAAGATGACAGTTAGAGTGGGATTCATTTTGCCTAACTTTAGACATCCACGCTGTAGGCGTCAACCTCAGAGCTAGTCACTCCAGGTTTCCTTTATAGTCAATGGAAAGAAACAGGTACATTTAAGGTGTGACTCGTCTAATCTATTTTAAATATCTACTTTAAGATCAATAATGATCTTAAAATTACTGTCTCTCTCCACTGCCTATGGTATGAGTCTACAGAGATCTCAAATGGAGATCTACCAGAGACATCTTCTACTGCTCAGAGGAGTCCTCTCCCAGTTGTCTAATTCTCCATTATGTACACTTACTTTTCAGCTTTTTAACAGTGAAAACCGTAACTAAAATATATTTTCACTTGAAATAAAAGTCTGTGTGTTGCTTCAGAATTTTCAGTTGAAGAATAAACTTCTTTTCAAGGGAATTCAGAATTTAAAGTGGAAAACCCTATTAGCTATGTGTGAAGCTGAAGTTATATAAGGGACATTTTAGCAGGCAAGAAGGATGAAAAACCACAGGTTCTCTCAGTCCTGTGTCTCATATCTCGTCAAATTATTTCCACTCACCATTACCGAAGTCAACAGAAAAGCTACAAGGAGGTTCTATGGGATGGAGGATTCAATGATTTTGCTCACCAATCTAAGCTGCCATGAAGGAAAGGGACAGGAACAGGACAGCTAGGATGGAAGAGAGAAGAGATAGGGACAGGTGGGACTGACTGGTCATGGGAAGCATGCAGTGGGTGGAAAGAACATGAAGAAATAGATGAGTGACTGAAATAGGGAAATAAAGAGTGGCTGAAAACAGGAAGGAGCAATACTGTCAGAAGGGAAGGCAAATGTAAGAAAGGACAGAATGGGTACCTGAAGAAAAGCAGCTCTAGAGACATTAACATTTTGCTTGAAGTTAAAAAACTCCAGAATGAGGATTGTTTTCTCACAGTTCTGATCATAATTTCCTAGGTTGCCAGGCACACGTCAGACACAGTAAAGAAGCACCGTGGATCCTGCTTTTCCCTCTATATTTAGTGTATCCTCATTCAGCTCAGAACTGTTTGCAGCCCTCCTTACTCTTTCTCATCTTATACTTCCACAGATCCAAACCATTTTGTTGCAGACCTTTGGCTGCACTGGACTGAGATTCAGCCACACAGCTGGGAATACAGCTCATTTCACTCAGCAGAACCAGCTTCATTGGTAAAAACAAATTTACATTGATTGCCTCTGAGCCTAACATACACTTTCTCCACCCCTCTGCCTAACAAAACTGTGAAGGAGATTTTTGACTTGCTGATAACCTCACAAACAAATTAGCTTGATTTTAACTCCATTACCCAGGCTAATCTCTCTTGGATTTCCTAGCATTTACACAGGAAATGGTTCATTCATTATAGATGGTGTGTACATTTAGCTTTTGCAATTCAAGGAACGTATTAGGTGGTTAGTGGTGACATTTTTCTTAATAATGTGGGCAGCACTGGAATGTCTTTCTCCAACTACTGTTCTCTTGGTGGATGCACACATTATTTAGATTGAGAGCAAGAAACTCTCTCAGGTGGTTTTCAGGTAACAGAGAAAGTATCTGCTGGGAAGGTTAGAAATAAAATTGAGATGTGCCTTTGCCTAGAATGGAATCCCAGACTGATAACGGGGTTTCATGCAATTACCTTTTAGCAATCTTCAGCTGCCTTCCTCCCCTCACCACTTTCTTTCAGGTAGGAGGAAAAGTGAAAATATAGGAAAATGAAAATATGGGAAGCTGTTCAAAGTCAGACCAGGAACAGGCAGGAGTTTTAGGCATGCCTCTAACACTGATTCACCCCACAGCTTCACGCTAATACATATCCTCTCTGCTTCAGTGGAACAGGTCTCCTAGGCGATGTCAAATTAGCCACACTTCTGATCCTGCACTCAAAACCAGACACTGCTACCATCACATTATTACTATGCAAATCTACTCTAACAGGCAGCCTCAGCCCAGAGTCTTAACATCTAATTGCTTCAGAAATGGGCTAAACTTCACTTTCTTACACAGGCACGGAATTCAATGTGTGGCAAAACAAGTGGGCTTTAGATATCTCACATAGCCTCTTTCCTCTATGTTTTTCTCACAGAGCTCCAAAGAAAATATATGGATATGTAATATTTTGGCCACTGTGTAATTTCACTCCTTCCCTTTGCCTGCAAATGCACTTGTCTCCCAAATTCACAGGAAAGATAATAAGTGCAACAGCCAGCATTTTTGATGTAGTAATTCACATGACTTGGCAAAGTCTTCCTCTCCTGAAAGCAGAGGATAACCAGCAAGATCTCTGACACTACCTGCATTCTGTCATTCCCAGACCACAGGTTTTCAGCTCTTCACTGCCCATTCAGGAACTGATCTTCACTCTGCACGGAAGGAATAATGGACATGTGAAAGTTCACCTGGGAAAGATGCATACTTTAATCTAGCAATGAAATAAAAGCAGATCAGAGCCTTGAACTGAAAGTTGTGATGGATAATGTGATAACAGGAAAGTCCTGGAACACAAATGACCTTTCCCGTTAATCTATAAATTATTTTTGAAGTACAATTTGTTCTCTTTGTCTGGAGAAAAGGTTTGAAAAATAGTTTGAGAAGAATGGGAGTAGCACACAAGACTAAGCAAAGCTAGCATCATTAAAAAAGAAAGTTCTGTTAATCACTCCCTTCTGGTCTTAGGTGCCAAGAGACGATATTTCCCAGGTCTACATGTTTCCCCAAATACACCATTAATAAGGTTTTCTAATTCCAGTGCAGAATCCTGTAATTTATAAAACCACTTAGATATTTGTGGTGTAAAAGATGGATCATACTTATGTGATTTTCCACACAGATATGTTGAGCAGGAAAGAAATATATTGCAAGGGCTCTTTGTTAAATTTAAAAGCCAAGAGTTGAAGAATTCAGGAGCAACAAGAAGTCAGTGGTTGGGGTAGCTTACACACAAGCAGTTTTATGCTTTTAGCATCTCAGGAGGCATGATGTTCTGAGCACCCAGATTCTTGTGCCACACTATCAGAACTGCATCCCCACTGAATTGCACTGGTGCACCCTGTGCTTAACCCACTCACAGGTGGTGTCCTACTACCACCATGAGGCCTTAATTATCTCGTTGGTTCATTTAAGCACCCTGCCCACCTTGGCCACTTTTATCTTGGAGGCAAGTTTGTTCTCATGAAGAGCCTTGCAGAGCCCAGGCAGTCTCCCCTTGTTTGTGAAATCTGGGTCCCTCATGTCTGATCTTTAATTGCAAGTGTCTGCAGGGAGCACCAGCAAGCACCAAGTACAGATCCACAGTAATGAAATGTCTCTGGAGTAGTGTTCACAAGCGTAGGAGTACCAGTAAAGACTTTCAATTAACAATTTAGCACAGACACACCAAAATGAAACACTCTGCTCTACGAACAATAAGTTGGGGTTTGTGTGTCTTTGCAAAAGAAAAGAGGTAGAAGAGAAGGAAAAGCTTCTAGTTGCTGCAGGAGCAGGTAAAAGGATAATTCCTTTTCAAATTTTCATGACATCCTTTTTTCAAAGACTAAGCAGACAATATGGAGATTCAACACAGATTAGACTTAACATTTAAGGGGGTGACAGCACTATTGTCAATTAATCTTACAGAAGATAAGTTATGAGAGCACTGCTTCTGGTCTAAGTTTCTCCTGGCACCTTTATCTGTCTATGCTGAGAATTCAGATAAAATTAGAAATCAAGATTAAAAAGTATGTTCATACAAAAAGTACGTTCATTGTCATACAAAGCAGTGTCTTTAAAGAGAGAGCTTAGGTGAGAATTGTCTGAATAAATGCAGATGTTGCCCACACAGATGTTTATGTATGAGCTAGCCAGATACAGTCTTATTGCAAGAAGAAGCTTGGTACCCTTGCCATTAATTCCCTCCTGAACTATTTGACCAAAATGGGTCAGACTAACCATATACTCAAAGTAAGTAGCTCACAAGTGGACATCTGTCTGCTGATGTCTAAATATAGAGAAATCCAGAACAGCGTGTTTGCTTAAAAGGCCAGTGAGGGTAGATTTACAATAGCACACTATAGCATACTTGTATAAAAATACTTACTGTCCTGTAGTCACAAATGTAAGTCAGCCCAAGGTCTAACACAGCCTTTAACTCCAAAGCACTCATATATTGCCTGTTGACACGCCTTGATGCCCCTACTGCTATATCTTTGCAGATACAATCGCCATATTTGCTAGACCACAACAGTGCAGATATGGTAGCAGGTTTAGGCTACCATCTTTTCACTGGTCTCATACCTCCCCCACGATGTTTGCAGAGGAAAACAAGTATCTTTTTCTTCAACAAGTTCAGAGGGCATCTTGCACTCTGTTTTAGCTGGTAGAGCTGGCAGTGACTCATTTTGCATGAAAATACAAGAAGCAAGATAAACAGGAAGTCTTGTGATTCCTGTCTCTAAAAAAAAGGCTTTAAAAGCCAATAGAATGATCCTGTGTCTCTTAGCCACCATGGATCCTGGCCAGTTTCCAAAACAATGAGCATCATCCTCATCTCTGGAAAACTATCCTGGTTCTCAGTGTGCAATGTCAGCTGGCAGGAGGGGGCGAGAAAAAGGAAACAAACCAAAAACATCCTACAGAATTAATTAGGAGTTGGAACACAATTTGAACCTAAGAAGCAAATTAAGTGTATGCTCATACATCACTGAGGAAAAAACATTGATTCCTGAACAGAAATCATATCCCTCTCCTGGAATCAGTACTTCCTAAATGCAACTTCCACATTGCCTATAGTTAGTACCAATCACTCCTCCTCTAGCCAGGGTGATACAAGTATGTGTGTGGGACACTAAATGGCCCTGGGGAGTTATCTGTTGTGTCTAAAAAATCTTAGTTATGCCGCTCTTTATATAGCTGAATATGTTTCGTTCTTATGAACCCTTTTTTTCTTTCACTCATTTTCTGCACACTTTTTTTTTGAAGACACACAGATTTTCTTGAATGTGATTGTTCCCTGCAAAACATTCCACCATGAGAAATATTTTGAAATAAAAGAAAATGGAAATGTTCATTTTGTATGAATTGCAATTTTGCTTCCTAAGCTCATTCATTCATTTACAAATCCATTCTAACAGTCCAGCTAATTTCACTTTATTTCCCAGTTATACCATATCAAACTATTTTCCAGAGTTAAATAAAATTACTTCATTTCGACTTTTTTTTTTTCCCTAATGAAAAAAAAAAAGCAAACCACTTCTCTTGGGAGCTGAGTGCCTTCCAAGTTAACACATCATTTACCTTTTCTTTGGGTGCATCACTCCATTTCTTTTTACCACCTTTGGGTACTCGCTACCATAAAATGATCAGAGGCATTCATGAGAAATTACACCTCTCTACAGCTGGGGTTCTGTAACAGGGAGAGAGCTGATGTGGCAGCGTGAGAAGCAGCACCCCTCGCTGGAGATACAACAAGAATTGGGAAGCCTCGAGCTCTACCACTAACTCTGCAACTTTAGGTACAGGATGTACCAGTTTCCACACCAGTGAACTGGAATGGCTTTTATTTTATTTCCTTCTTAAAATGCTTACTGATCTTACAATTCGAACTGCTACATAGTAGGAAAAGAAAATATGTAATCCTGCTAATAAAGACAGTATATTGTTCTATACCATGCATTTTATTGTTTTTTCTTTAACTAATTAAAAACTACATACAAATAGCACTGGATTAGGACTTTTCAGACAATATGATCATTCCTAAAAGAAATAATGGTATAGATTTAAAATTAAAATACTGCTAGTTTCAGAAGGCTATATAATATTGGGAAGGTGGTAGTACGTTAAAGTTTAGGAACCTACAAAATGAGTATTTCTGAGCTTGAAAGATGGTCAATACAGAAGTGTCCTAGAGGTCAACACTGGGACCAAAGTTTTTTAATGCATAACTAAGCCTGTAAAAGAAGTAGACAACAAGTTATTGAGAAGTGATAAGGGTTAAGTTATTTCGGCTAATAAATAGTCTGCAGAGGATTGTGAAATTCCCCAGATGTACTTAAAGTCATTGGAGCTCTGGGCAGCATGGTGGCAGATTAAATTTATCTTGGATAAGCAGGAAATATTGTGCATTGACACAATACAAAAGTCATAGTTACTGACGATCTCTAAGCCCAGCAGCTGCTCTAGTGGAGAAAGAATTAGAGAGCCAGCACAAGCAGATCAGAGCCAGATGACGAGCACAGTTAAAATTACTTGGGTTAGACATATCATGAGGAATGATACTCAAAGTAAAAGAGGGAAGGGAAGAGGAGGGGCAGAATTAGGGACCTGGAATTCATGGGTAATGATGATTATTGATGCTGGAAGGGAACTTCTTGAAATATTTGTAGGAAGATTTATAGGAAATATTTTAAAATGTGAATGACACAAAGAAAAATACTTTTTTCTTAATATGAACAGCTGAGAGGCCAAAAAAAGGAGAAATTGAGAAAAACATAAACCTAAGCAAACCCTGAACTTGCAGTGCAGGGAAGAACTGTGGAAGTACCCCTGAAGTTAAGGCAATTAATGTGATTTATTTTAGAAAAAGGACCAGACAAGCTGTTAACCACTGGCTACCTTTGTAGTTAGGTATAAAGGCAATTGAATCCTACATTTCACAATGGCAGTTAAACCAACCAATGAACCATTCAATAAGGACCAGTATTTGGTGTGCAAAAAGCAACTGGGGTACTTTCTGTGAATTCTGATTTTATTCCTTCTCTCAAGCATTGTAAACTCTTCTCAATTAATTTGATCAATTTGCTATAGAAAATCCTAGCAAAACCCTTCCCCTCTTAATCTGTCTGCACCTATGGAAGAAGTCTGACAGGTTTCTAGGCTACAAATGGCCTCTGATGTCCAGCCTTCATATTGTTTTCCACAGCAGCTGCCTGTCATCCTCTGTTCAACTCTTTAGTTACCTCCTTCTAGATAGTTTGGTCCACTTTCTTTGATTCAGTTGGAATGCTATTTTATTACAGAGTTTGCTTACTGAAATTAAGGCGCTCATCACAGAAAGTTATTCTTTAATATAAGTAGGAAAGGTAAGAGTGAAAATGAAAAATTATCATGGCTTTTTGGTCTAAGAGGGCAAAAGATTGCCCTGGTAAAAAAATATGCTAAAATCTGTCAACATCAGGAATACATGGAATAATTTTCCTCACTGTTCCTTTCACCTTAGGATACCCGCAGTTAAGTCATTCCTGTACTTGTAAAATAAACTCAGTATTTTGGACTCTAGGATTCCTGTTTGGGAGAGCAAATAGACATAGAAACACAGAATCATGGAATGTCCTGACTTGGAAGGGATCCTCAAGGATCATCAAAGTCCCTGTCGTGATCCTGCACAGGACAGCCCCAAGAGGCACACCATGTGCCTGAGAGCATTGTCCAAATGCTTCTTGATCTCTGGCAGACTTGGTGCTGCGACCACTTCCCTGGGGAGCCTGTTCCAGTGGCCAACCACCCTCTGGGTGCAGAACTTTTTCCTAATATCCAGCATAAACCTCCCCTGACACAGCTCCATGACATTCCCTTGGGTCCTGTCAGTGGTCACCACAGAGAAGGGATCAGTGTGCGTCTCAGGAAGTTGCAGACTGCAATGAGGTCTCCCCTCCCTTTCTCCTGGGTGAAAAGACCGAGTGACCTCAGCAAGAGCTCATACTGCTTCCCCTCAAGAGACCATTCAACATCTTTGTGGCCCTTCTTTGGAACCCTTCTAAAAGCTTTCTTACATTGTCGTGCCCAAAACTGCTCCCAGTACTAGAAGTGAGAGTATACCTAACAGAGAAACCATAAGCATAGCAGAGTTTGAGCTTCAGTATTTTTTCTGAATGGAGGTTGCTTGCTGAATCACAGACTTATGTTAAGCATTTAACCTACTGGCTGCCACTCTCTGTTATAAAGCAAATGCAGATGCATGCTGGTAGGAAAAGCTCCTTGAATCATCTCAGGAAAAGCTGCAATGACGTTCCTATTATGCTTCACAATAGGAGTTTCTCTTGACTCTCTTTGCTTTTTTCCTCAAATCAGAAAGAGAAGGAGAAATAAAATACTTTTCCTCTGGTTGACTGAGTTTCAGAGAATGTCAGATCTGGTCTCTCTTGCTTTCCTTAGGATTGCCCAGATGGCTTCTTTGAAATGGATGTATCTAATTTTAGAGCAAGAAAGGGGAAAAGAAAACTAGAGAGGCTAAAGCAAGGTGACTTTTCCCTGCAAATGTTGTGTTAAGATTCTATGGCAACATTTTTCTCTTTTCCTTTGCTTGACTCTTTCTCTAGTCTCTCTCTTCC